>JABUIW010000043.1:0-51446 GCA_013363375.1 Menidia beryllina | reverse complement strand
GGACCTACCCGCCGCCGACTTCACCTTCCGCAGCTTCTTGGGCGTGACGCTCCACACCCGCACCGTGGAGTCGGCGAAGCCGCCCGCCACCAGGCTGGAGTCGTCCGTGAAGTCCACCGCCGTCAGGCCCTGTGGGGGGGGGGGGGGTTTGACAAATTATATTTGGCCCACGAGACAATACCAAATGTCTACCGGAGCTGGTCCCTGGTAACCGCTCATACTACAACTCCCATAATGCCCTGCTGTTGTTCAGGACAGGACCCAGAAACTCCTCTGTGACAGTAGCTACACACTACAGCTGCCACTGTGCTGCTTCCCAAAAATGACCAAAAGAAAGGCAGATAACAGGAGCTTTCTGCACATGCAAATTTTATTTTGATATTTAATTCAGAAAGGCTGCACATAGAAAAAAAATGTTTTAAAATTTAATTTCATAAATTGATGCCATTAATGTGTTTTTTATTTGAAATTTTATATTTGATTTTGCATGTCTCCACTATTAAGTTATATATAATGTAATAAAAGTTGTTTGTTCCATATTCAATGTTAAAGCATAATTTGTTTTGCTCCATATTAAAAGGTTTATTTGTTCAATCTTGGCCCGCGGCTTTGTTCAGGTTTAAAATTTTGGCCCACTGTGTTTTTGAGTTTGACACCCCTGCCTTACCTGATAGGCATTGAGAAACGAGTAGAAGCAGATGGAGGGGAGGTTATCCGGCCCCAGGCGGATTTTCTTGGTGGCCTCCTTCATGTACATGATCTTGTCCAGCTTGTCGGAGTCCTTTAGCTCCGGGAGAGGAATCCTAAACGACAGCACGCCACCATCAGCCACCGACAGAAGCTCAAACCGAACGGCGTGAGACGAGACGGCGTCTCCGCGTGAGGAAGCCCCACCTGGTCTGCGCCGGGGCGTTCGGATCCTGCTTCTTGCTTTTGGAGCCCATGCTGTCCTTTTTGGGCTTCTTCTTCTTGGGCTTGCCCTCTTCGTTCTCCGCTTCCTCGTCCTCGTCGTCCAGGGGCAGCTCGATCTCCGGCTCCTTCAGGAGTCCGTAGTAGACCTAGAAGACAAAAGAGCGGCCTGTTTACGACGGGCTCGTTCGGAGGAAGGGTTGTCACGATACTAACATTTTCAACTCGATACCGATACTCAGGAAAATACTCGATACCATTTTCGATACCACAAGGATAAAAACAAAGACCCCAAAATTTAACTGAATTGTGTCTTTCATTTGAAACTGACCTGTTACTGACGTTATCGTGACTGCTGGCCCACATTAATGACCCTAACCCTAACCCTCCAGCCTTCATAATTGTGAGAAATAAATATTTTTTGGTTAAACTTGTTTGGACTTATTGTACAAACTGATTTAATATACACTATTTTAACATAATATGTATAGAGTTTAACTAAATGTTTGAAAGATTCATTTACCTATTTTTAAATTAATGTCTATATTGCCATGAAGCAATTACGATTTTCTTGCCTGGGATCTTCCTATTGGTGACCTAATCAAAATGGCCGACTTGGATGTGGGCGGAGTTGGACATGTACTTCATTAATGGTAGCATGTTACTATTAGCCATTAGCCGCAGCTAGCAAGGCTAACGTCTTGTTAATGTTCATAAACAACGTAAATAAATACATAAATAAATCAGAGAGAAGGGGGGCAGCGACGGGCTCGCCCGGTGGTATCGATACCTTTGAAAGTATCGTATCCGGATACAACATTTTAGTATCGATACTTTTTCGAGTATCGATATTTTTGACAACCCTATTTGGAGGCCTTAGGGGCCAACGCTCCCTCCTCCCCTACCTTGGCCTTGTTGGCCTCTCGCTTGGCCTCCCCCGCCAGGCTGCCCGACATGGCGTCGATCTGGCTCTTGCTGCGCGGCATCCCATCGAAGATGTCGATGTAGAGGTGCTCCTGGATGATGTTCCAGATCTGGTTGTTCTGGCGCTCCTGCAGGTGCCTCTTCAGCAGCTGGTAGGAGTCGCGCGAGATGCGCAGCACGAACTTGCTGGTGCGGAAGTCCAGCAGGGTCTCGTTGCCCCTCATGTGCTCCTTCTTGCTGAGGCTGGACAAAATGCGCAGGTCCTCCTCGTAGTAGCACTCCTGGTCCCCGCTGAACCTGCGATGGGGTAGAAGGGAAAGACGTGAGGCCACAGGGACGGTCTCTGGGGTGTAAGGCGGGGGAAGCACACTCACTGTTCGAAGAAGGCCTTGGCCTCGCTCTCGTGGTTGTTGTAGACCAGTTCCAGGTACATGTGGACGAACAGCGGGTAGAAGACCTGCGACAGCTCCGCCCGGTGACAGTCCAGAACCGTTTCGATGAACTTCTTCAGGTCTCTGTAGTAGACCTTGTAGAGCATGGGGTCTCCCTGCTGGCTGTAGGCCGAGAGCACCACGCTGACATCTGGCTGGTCGTCTCCAGCTGCTGCTGAGGGAAACACATGGGGAAGTACATTTGGGGCATTTTCAGATATTCCTTGTTTTTATTTACACTTTAAAAAAAAACATTTTCATTCATATATGTTTCTATGAATATATTTAAAACTTCATTGACTTGCAGTTCTGGTTGCAAATGCAACCCAAATAGCCACTGGTGGACATTTGCATCATCTAATTGAAAAGTTTCCAGCCTCTAAAAGAGGAAGCACATGCTCTCACACTACTACTCCACATCTCAGCTGCAATAAATGAGTACCATATCAGAATTAGCTACTATTATAACTATTATTAAACCCAATAATTACGCTCGTAGTTAACAGAAACGTCCTCTGAGACGGTTAAGTCCGCGCAAACGACCAAAGTTAGACTGAATTGTACCCTTAACCGGCGCTGGAGCTGCGGCGGAGGGAGGGATGGTGACCCGGCTGAGCAGGGAGGTCCCGTCCCCGCCTTCTGCATCCGCGCCGCCCGGAGCACCTCCCGGTCCGCTGGAGTCGCTCCCTTTCAGGTCCAGCGCATCTTCCGGCAGCCCCGCTTCCCGTCGCAAAATTTCAGCCGACTCGGTGAGTTTGTTCTTGGCGAGGAACTGCAGGACCGCCAGCAGCGTTTGCTGGTCCTCCGGGGCCCCGCCGGCCGGTTTTGGGCCCCCGGCCGCGGCGGTTGCCCCGGGAGACGCGGAAAGCACCCGGGTGTCGTTCGCGTTGCTGTTTGCGAAGCCATCGCTTTGTGGCTCTGTTTTTATGTCTACATCGTCTTTCGCGTCGGCCATACCACCTTGTACGGCCGCCATTTTCCAAATGAAATGCGCATGTGCAAAGTTGAAAAACGGAAAACGGTAAAAGCGCAAGATCGGGTGATCTGATTGGTCCTTTTTATGCAGCATCACACTAGATGCAGTATAAGCCCCGCCCCCCACTTCCTACATTCAACAGCTGAAAATGTCCATGAAACCGGAAGAAAGCTCAATTCAAATCAAATTATCACCTTTTAGGAGCTAAACGCTCAGTTAACCACATAACTGTTAACATTAAGTTCGTGCACATTTACCAAAACTTGTAAATAAAGTTATTGAAATTTTAGCTCCTCAAAAATGTTCATAATAAAACTGAAATAACAGTGAATCTAATTTTGGGTCTCATTGAAGAAAGATTTTAAAGGTTTCCACAAGCTAAATTTACTCGATAACATTTAAAAGCGTTTTGGTGGTGGGTGTTGCTTTGCTAAGGGTAAAGATCGCATAAGAAACTGGATATATCGAACTTAATATGTTGAAATGAACAGAAAGAAAATAATTAACAGCATTGTTAGACTCTGATCCCAAGATAACATTTCTCAATGTTTGGATTTATCTGCACTATAGTTCACATCCCAAAAATACTTCCCCAAAAAAAATTAATTTAAAGCAAAGAAGTATACAATTTCCAGCTTAGGGAAATCAAACCATGAAAAAATGTAGCTATTTGTTTAGAATTAAAAAGAAGATGTAGTGGATCACTTAATCATCCAATTCAATTAAATCAAAATGTACTTTATTTATCCAATAGCTAAATTAATATGAAGCATTCAAACAAAAATTAAATTAAACATGAATTCCTTTCATATGACTTGACAATTAAACAATACATTGATCTATAGCTTTAACAATTTACAATTCAGCTCAAGAGGGTATAATTTCACTCATTTTTTAATTCACATTAGTGCATAATCTTTTTCTACCAGAAGGTGGCACTTCATTCCCATATATTTATTGAGGGTGTTGAGCTTCTCAACCAGCTACAACATGATCACTCTTTTCTTCCTATCATCAAATTAATTTCAAGTAGAATGCTTAGCATTTAATGGGCGAATTACTGACTTACTTACTGAGAGGATCTTGATTAATATAATGATTGTAAATTATTGCCCCACACACACGAGGAGGCAGTGGTTAGCTGGATTGATACAATCCCCATTTGAGCACAAATGGGTGTATCCAACTTTTTGCTCTGTTTTCAAAATGACGTAGTGTGCAGAAACACAAATGAACCTGCTCAGTGAGCTGGATTCATAGTGAATTAATGTCCTGCAACACTCATATTGAGAAAATGAGTTGTGTATGAGGTCAGTGAGTTTTTTTTAGTGCCCTCGCATTATAAATGTAATTGTAATGGTTATTTGAAATGTGTTTCCATAAAAGATTCTGTCAAAGAAAATGTAACTACTGTTAAATGTCATCGTCTTTCAGTTGATTTAGTTATACTGTTACATAGGCCTATGCCACGAGTTCATGTTTGCTTTTGTAAATTTCACTTATTTTGTTATAAAGAAGATAAAGAGAAAAAGACATGGCACATGTCTTAGCTAAATAAATGTGGAGTCATTACAAATGAACATAGTACTGTCAACAGAGGATCATAATTCAAGAAATGTGGAAAATATGTATCTGTAGGTCTGATCCTAAGACAACAGGGTTACTATAAAAAGACTTTTGAGTCAAGTTTTGACAGAGTTTCTGACTGAACTGAATTTTCTGACATAAATCTTCACCATCTTTATGTTGCTCTGATTAACCACGTTTTTTACATCTAAATATTTACTTTTTCTCCTCACAATGAGTGATCTTATGAGGGGAGAGCCATGCGTCACTCTAGTTTTTTACATCCTGCAAGGTTCATGTCCACTTTTCCTATCTCCAACGTACACCAGAGCAGAAACTGGAGAATGACAGAAATACCTGTGTAAGGTATTAGCCGTGTTCAATTTGCATTCTGCTGAGGCAGCATTTCTGCCTGTACAGAGCAACACACCGTTCTCCTGTGAACGCGCTGCCAGACGCACTCGTGTCCTGCTGACTGGGCAGGTCTCAGGTCAGTGCGGCATCTGTTTTCATTTCGAGGATGCTGTCGGCACAAAACAAAATACCCCGCCATGTTTCACCAAACTCCTGAGGCTTCCCTTTAAAAAATCCCCTGATGATTAACAGCTCATTTGAAGGCACACACATTCATTTTCCGCTTCATCGTTAAGTTGCTGCACAGGTGAGCGCGTGGCATCACCTCTGCTCTCAGAACCTCGTTCATCCTGGACTTTACGACTGCGTTAACTCAGCCTCCAGCAGCTGGGGTGGATGCTGCCGGGCCGGACAAAGGGCGCAGAGCGAGCAGGGTGTTGTGTAACACTGCGGCGGCGCTGAGCTGGGGTAGGGTGGGGGGGTGGTGTGTCGGTGGGTGTGGGACACGTTACCATCATCTGCTCAAGGCATGCGAAACAATACAGCATCACTGTTAAACTGCTCATTAGAGAGAAAGCCTGCTCCCCTCTCTGTGATGTGTAAAGATGACCGCTCAGAGGACATTTCGTCCCGGTGGACAGCTGATACACGCACGAGGCCAAAGGTTATTGATTTATGATGTGTAAGAGTTGTTACTACACGTCGGGTGGACGCGGTTTGTGTATTAACTGCAAAGCAAATACGATGAAGACAGAGACAAGGATCTGCTGACATTGATCGGACAGGACCGCTCTGACTTATTTGTGTTAAAGGACTTACACAGACAGCGTCTTACTCTTTGTTTCAATTCACTTCATTTTTCTGAAGGTTGAAGCTGTGACACAGAAAAAGCTGCATTGTATGCCATCGATTTTAATAGTACAAACAGTGCCTTTTCACATGACTTTTGTGGAAGACAATCTCAGTCTCTTCATCAGCATTTCTTCTTCCTCTTGAATCTTTCAGGCCCCGCCCGAATTCCCCCTGATGTGTCCAGATGTTGCCCAGTGCTGTGATACCCAACAAAATGAGCACATTGTGTAATTGCCATTTAAACTTTTTCCAAGTTGCCATACTAACCGACCTTTTGTCTGTGACTTAGTCCAATTTCAGCTCACGTCTCGCCCCAGTGCTCCTCACTGTCTTTAACCGAATGGGTGACTGACGAGCAGAGACACGCATGTTCAGTCTCGTCCTTTTTCTTTCACGCCTCAGTGGTGATTGGCTGTACCCCTCCGTGTGCCTGTGTGTGTATGTGTGTGTGGGATCTAGGAGGACTCTCCCACCATCCCCGGTTCTGCTCTGTCAGAAAGCAGCAGGGTGTGGCTCCCCCACAGGAGGGGGTTTGTGGAAAAAGGAGGAAAAAGAAACAGTGTCATCCACTCTCTGAATCCTAAAGTCCCCCTTGCTGTAAAGTCATGATGCTATTTCATGATGGAGTTGATCTTAAAATTAGAAATGAAAGTAAAAACACATGATTTAAGGTATATTTAAACTGTTGTTTTAGTCATTGTGATGTGGAGATCTGTGATTACATTTGTGCTGACACCGACTGTCATCGGTATTTGAAATGGACTGATATTAAGCCTGCTCACATGCTCAGAGAACACCGGGAGGAGCTGGGACTTTATGTCCCCGCAGGCAGTTACAGTCGCAGTAAAAAATGGAGTGACGGTTTGATGTGCTAATTCGAGCCATGACACGAACATCTGACGACCACGACCAGGTTCAGCAGGGTGTTGGTCCGGATTAAAATGTCAGGGAGGTTGGAGTGATCATGATTCACAAAGATTTGAGCCGGGAGGCATTAAAGAGCGGCTCAGCCTGCAGGGAAACCTGCGCGTGCCCGTCCTGGTGATGTGGTCTGGGGAGAGCGGAGTTGGGCGTGGCAGCTTTCTCTGCGCGCGCTGAATCTTTATTTGTCTCATTGCGGCGCGTGCACGTGGAAGCCAGCTTCTTCACAGCCTTAAAGAATGAGGTAATCGAGTTGTACGGGCAGAAGTCGAGCTTACCTGACTAACCATCAAACCTTTGCATCCTAATAGGTGAAGTTTTATTTTGTAACTCAACCTTGAGCACCGTTAACACTCAACCCTTCCCTGGTTTTGAATCCTTGCTTGGATTTGTGTTTGATTAAATGATCATTTAACTCTGTTGCTCAGCAGTAAACCAGCAGGGGTCCTTACCAGCAAGGTGATCCGTGATTACCTGTTTCCTAAGGAAACACCACTTTTCTTTTTTCTTTTGCTAGAGAGCAAACGCTGACAGCATGTCGACCGAATTGGTCAAAAAACGCAGCAAAGCACCCCACGGAGATGCAGGAGTAAATAATTCATGAGGCGAGATTCTCAGAGGAGGTAAAAAATTCCCTGAGAGGAGGAGACAGAGTGAGGAATGGATGAAAAGGAAGAGGAGGGTGGCGTGCGTCGGGAAGCTGCGCGGTGGGCGGGTGGGAGTGGGTCGGGGAGCAGGAGGCAGGGTGGGGCTGGAACAACAGGGAAGGGTTTGGAGCCTCAAAGTCAAGAGATGTACGGTTGGAAAGAGAGGAGGGAAGTGTGAGAGGTGGCAGTGACACGCAGGGGCGAGAAGCGGGGAGAGGGGAAGCCGTGAAAGGCGTGGAAGCTGAGAAAAAGCAAATGAAAAGCGGTAACACTGAAATAGGTGCAATCTCCTTTAATCAGCACTGAGGTGAGGCAGCAACACAATGAAGCTGTTCACTAATCCGAATGTTTGCTGCATCCCATATCAGTTTAGACTCACAGTGATAACCATCTTTTATTTTTTATTGTTCCCACAAAATGATAGATATTCTTTTCTCGTGTTCTTACCTTGTTTTGCAAAGGCTGCTGTTTTCTTTTCCCTGGGCGAGTTAGTGTGAGCCCGTGCACATGTGCGTGTAAGAGCCCCTTGCCTAACCAAGTGGAATAATGGGTGTGAAGGCAGAGATGTGGTACCAGAGATCTCCATTTTGGAGGAATGAAATGTGGGCACCTTGCATTATTCAGTGCTGAGCTAACCGGAAAGCTGCATAGTTTTCCACACAGCTGGTTTCGCAGATGGGTGGTCGTGGCTGCCTTACACCATAGATTTATTAGAGTTTAAATTCATAATTTTTCATTGTTGTGTACAAAGAATAATACAATTAATAATAGCATGCATCTTCACATGCAGTAGCTCAACATGGCATCTGTTCATCTTTGCTCTGCCAGGACAGCGAGCCAGAGGAATCTCCAAAATGTTTAATTGTGCCTTTAGCAGAATTCTGCTGTTGTTGATGCCATTGCTCATGCACCAATAGCAATTTAGAAAAGCATCCTAATATCACAGAAAACTGGTCTGTTTATTAAAGAGTCAGGTTAATTTGATTCATGTAGCGCCTTTAATACAAACAATAAGCTGACAAAAGGACTATACACATTTTTAAAAAATGTCATTATTAGCTGTAAATATAAGTGTAATGAATGATAAAACAGTAAAAATGTATCACCCCATGCACACATTGAATCTGCACTAAAATTCTTGTGAGATTGTGAACACTGAACAAATAGGCAGACACAAAAGAGGCAGCCGACACACCCAGAGCAAAAGGAGCGCCCAGAAAGAAACTGAGGGGCCTGGCATGTTACTCCGAAGCACTTCCACCTATTTGACAGGATACTGAAACAGTGTTCAGTCCAAAACGGTTTCTCTTGCCTCCAAGCAACAGCTCACCCATCTAGAAAATTTAACACATTGTCTAGTTTTCTCATTCGAATGACTCATTCCACACAAAGAAATTTAACTAAATCTAAATTTAGCGTGGGAAATAATTACTCATTTGAGATTGTTATTAATCTCATTCAATAATGTACCAGACACTGACAGTATTATCTGTTTATTGGGTTATCTGCTTACTGACTGTGCCTTTGCCAGCAACTACTGTATGTGGAGCAAAATTAACATCAGAAGACCTGGACCAATGGCCAAAAAAAAAAAAAGAGAAGCACGATGAAGAGAAGAAGAGGGAAAGATTTTAAATGCAGTTTGTCTTTACAGGCATCAGAAAAAGAGAGGAAATTCCTATTATTATCATTATTGTAAAAAATGATATTCTATCATTAGGAATGCTGTTAAAAGTGCATGGACCCTGGTCAACCATCACCAATGACCTTTAATATCAAAAACGTATAATTTAGTGTTGTAGTAGGTGCTACTAATAAAAAAACTGATGCAAGCAATAGTTAGACATAAGGCCATGGGTATCCAAAGAAAAAACATCATGCAAAAAATAAGATTAATGGTTATATTGAGTTATGATTTATCAAATGTGCACTTAATGTCACAGTGTTTTTATTAGCCCGATATGGACTTCTTGTCCAGTGACAGCTCAGATTGGGTCCAGTCCACCAGCCTGAGGTGGAATCAGGGGGTCTAGAAAATGGATGGGTGGATCTATCTATTACCATTGTCATTATTATACTATTATTACACTTGGCCCCAGTAGATGGTGCCATAGGCAACTATGTTTATCCTGTAGGGAAAAAAGTGCCACTGACCATAAAAGATAATTACTTGACCGGGTGAAATTCTTGTTCACAGCTGGAATCAAATCATGCCCTTGATGAATGGGACTCGTGCTCAGCTGGGATTGTGTCCAACATCCCTTGATGGGGCTGTAAATTTTAAATCTCAACCCCTGAGAGCTGGTGTGGGTAGTTGGTCAGCACACAATTATTTTCTAATTGGAAAGCATCCCAGCCAAAGAGCATTTTGTTTTGTATTTGTATCTGAAGGAAACTAAGAAAGTTTATGACCAATTAAACTATGCACGTCCTGAAACTAACCTGATATTCTGCAGGTCTCAAATTTGGTTTCCAGCTCTTCACTACACCATTTTGCTTTGAAATGTTAACATTTTTGTAGCTTTTGGTGGCAACTTTGTGACCTCTTTAGTGTCTAAGGTTCCACATTTGCAGGAGGTTTAACTCCAGTGAGGGTTTTATCTCACAACTGAATGCTTAACCAGACTTCCAAGTGTTACATTAAAGGTTAGGATAAAAATCTAAGGTTCAGAAAGTGTTTGATTTATATCGGTTTGCTCGAGTAAACCCAGAGAATTGTGTAATGCGTGATCTAAGAATTGAGATTACAATGCAAAATGTTATGAATCAGATGTATGTCTATTTCTAAATTAAATTAAATTAAATTGTATTTATGTTGCCCCTAAATACAACTAATTTAATCTCCAGACAAAAATACAGTCCAATTTAAGTCAATTAGAATCAAATTAACTTAAATACAATCAAAATCCAATCAGTTCAAGTTCATTTAATCCCAAAAACATCCAATCCAAACAGTTCCTTTGAGGAAAAACAGCCACTCATCATGTTGAAGAGACTTCATCTACATTTGTACATCTGGTTCCAAACATATTAAGCACGGTGTACATGTTGTCAATGATTTTCTAAAACTGTATTTCATATTAAGAAGTCATTTCAGCCTCCCGTTTTTCCGCTGGCTGTTTCCCTCAGATTCCTCCCACGCAGCCCGTGTCACCAGAGAGCTAACCAGCACTTAAGCAGCACCCGGCTGCAGGTCCTTTACAGCACAGTTTCTTTATCACCATAAATATTGCAGATCCCATCTAAAACTAATAAGGCAGCATGGCACCGGCAGGCAACATAACAAACTCCAGCCAAGAAACTACTGGAGTCCCATTGAGGTACTTGGATTCAAAGCCTTACCTATAAGAGTCGGTATCCATTTATCGTCATGATTACGTCATCATTATAGTTGGCGTTGAAAGCTCCCAGTGTATGTTGTTCAACCAGGTCCTTTGTTCCAGTCAAACCTCTTCAAAATGCCCCTCCCTACCAATGAGCCCTCCGGTGAGTGTGTCTAAAGATTATCATACACACACACACACACACACACACACACACAACCACATACGTAGAGTTGCCTTCTAATTTGTTAAAGGTCAGATTTTCGGGACAAAAACCCCTTCCTTATAAGGGAAAAAAGACCAATGTCAATATTAAAATTAAATTTGATAAAAATCTGATAAATCTGAAAAATCTTAAATCTGATTTGTTAGCTATCATTCTCAGTTAGACTGAATGTGCACACCACAAAAAGGTTTAAACCAAAACAATGTGATGAAAGATAATTTGTCATATTCTACTGAAGATGTTTATCGCCCTCTGATAACTTGGAGTAAGTCATTCAGGATTATCACACCCCTCCTGACTTGCATGGGTCACACTGGCCGGACATTTCTTGGACGTCCAGGAGAACAGGCCATCTGATAAACCTCCCTCTCCCCCAAAGATAGTGACCTTTAGTCTATTCATCCGATCTGTCAAAGGCACCTTGCCTTAATCCTAATCAGCTCTGTCGGCTGTTTTTTGGGGGGGCACCTTTCCATCAAATGTTATCTGCAAAGTTGTGCTTTGAAAAGAATGCACAGATTTCCATTCAACTGTGTGTTTTCACGCCCACAAATAGTAATGCACACTGGCATACTGTGGAGAAAAATAACAAATATGGACCTCGTCTCTGTGTGTCTTTGTTCTCTTTGAGCAGTGTGAAAAGGGGGGTGGACCAGTGAACTGTGGGGGGGGGGGGATGATGTCCTCTGGGACTGACTGACCCCAGCAAACAAAACATCAGATAGATGCTGAGTGCCACTGGCCTGGTGATGGTACCTCCACACAGATTTCAGAGATGGGCACATATGGAGATTCCTATTTACATATGCAGGAAATCAGGTGCTGCCTGAATTATCTTGGTTTGAATGACACATTGTATAAATTTAACATATTAAAGCGAACAAATAAAATCTTCCAGTTACACGTATAAAAAAAAAAAAAAGTGTTCAGTTCTTCACTCTTTATGTTAAATACTAAACCAAACATTTTAATTTATTTTGCTTCCGAAACGTTTTGGCATTGATTTGGCCCCTGAACCCCAAAATCTACAACTGATGGCATTTTTCCTCATAGTTTTTCACCTTAAAATAAATATTTTTGAATTATAACTGTTATTTCATCAGCAGGAGGGCAGCAGGTTCTCCAAAGAGGATTCCCTGCCATCAGACACAAGGCTCATCAAGTATCATCCTCACATTCTGATATTTCAGCCCTATCTTTAAACACACTGCTCATCATATATATGTTTGTACGTATTCAACTATATGTTTGTACGTATAAAACCACTGTAAGAAACCTTCACAGTCCTTGCAGATGTCATCAGCCAATTGTGCTTTCTCTAAACCCATATACTGTATCTCCTGCTGCCATTACTTGTATCCAGACAACTACAAACTACTACAAATGAGCAAGTTTATAACAATACCAGTTCACCCAATGTGTTAATACATTGATAAGCTAATAAATTCATTAAGAAACTAATAAGCACAAATAATGAAAGCAGTTACTATACAATGGAGGTGGCAAAGTGAATGAACAGATACGAGCTATTACAGAACATAATTTGATAATGACATTGCCAAAAAAAAATAGAATTAAATATCCTGATTGCAGAAAAGAAGAAATATCATGCATGACTGCCCTGCTCTGAGAAAACTAAGAAAACTGTGCTGGACAGATCGGGACAGGACCACATTTTTAATTTTTCTTCTACATCATTATGCATCTTACACACATTAGTCTGAAATTAAGCTATTGAGCTATTGTGAAGATGACAAAGACTTTAAATAATGATTTTAAGGTGCACCCTGTCAGTGGTTAACACGTCTTCCCTGTCTGCTGAAACCTGAACTTACAAGTCTTCAAACTGCTTTCTAATTAAAAGCCGCCTCATCGATTGCCGCTCTAATTATGGTCCGCGGGTTTGCTATAGATCTGCTGCCCCCGTAATGCATATGCGCTCTGAGCCACACACTGCGTCTAAAACCACACACGGGCCCTTGCATGCCTTCACACAGCCCATCCGGATATTTTTCCTGTATCCACTTTAGCGTGGGAGGTAAATATTTTAACAGGTTAGCAGGCAGGAGCATTGTCTAAATGAGTCCTCAGTCTCCAGTCCCCAGAGGCCACACAGCGCACTGACATTTGGAAATACAATCAAGCCCAGATAATGGAAAGCTTTTGGTGTTTTCCAGCCGATCAATAGCTGTTTATGTGTGTACAGTGACACAGTAGATCAGCCTCTGGGCGTACAGCCAGCAGGGGGGGAACAACCCCAGTCAGCACTTTGGCAGAGGGCGAGGATGGTGAGCCGGGAGGGACAAACATGGATATACCGTACATACCTGCATTCCACAGGACGTTTGTGGTCCTGATGAGGGACCTGCAGTAGAGGTGGGGCAGTGGATGCCGATCTGTCTGATGGTTTATGGATCTGAATGCTCTTTGACATATCTGGTTAGTTGCACGCTTTGCAGCCTGGCTGCAGATTGAGGCGTTTAAAGTGCCCCCAGGGGCAGGTGGAAACACCCTCCCATCATCGTGAGTTATTTTGTAAAACTGGCAGCCAGGCTTCCCATGAGATGAGTAAAAATAGATGTGTTGTGCGCACCGTAGACATATAGAAATGTGCTGCCTATTTCTCTGACTTTTCACCTAACATCTGACATCTAGCTAAAGCTACCTACCAGCTGACAGCATGTGTGGAGGCTTTGTGTTTCTGAGCTGCCATCGCTGAGGCAATGTTTTTGATCAATGATGCCATTTGATTAATAAAAACAGCCATTACTCAGACACGAAATACATCACTCTTCGCTTTTATTAACAGAACTATCACCCCGTTAAATTTAGCAGACCATTTCCTCTTGATGGAATTACCACTTGGGAAACCCATAAGCAAATGATCTAATTTAGAATTTCCTTATGATTACCGTGCACTCACCAGTGACCAGCGGTTTACAGCAAATGGTTCACGTCCAGGGAGGAATTCAGCCGGAGTCCATGGCTGTTCTCAATGCCATTTCTTCATGCTTCACGGTTTATATAGATATTGCTTCTGTGGGCTCTTGGGAGTAAGGTGATGATAGCTCTATTACTTTAGCTCCACCCACTTCACCACATGGACCAATACTGGAGCCAGGAATGGCTGACAGCACACTGTCTCCTAGTCAATTTACAGCCTTCTTAAAGAGAATTCTGTAAGCACACAGATGCTACAAATAATTGTTCATAATAATTTAGTGGGTCAGGAAAATATTTTATATGGTAGACAATATCTATATTTGTTTTATTCTATACTATTTTGTCGGTGCTGGAGTCTATTGGAAACATACTGGGAACACAATCGAGTGGTCAACTGTCACAAGTCTAATTGATTTCCCATTAAACATAAAAACTGTTTGGCAAAGGGTTTTAAAAACCAATTTGCTCAAATATTCAGTCTAACAGGCATTTTGGCGGGAGATTAGTTATGTTTCAAGTGGCCATGAAGGGCCATGTTTAAAGCGAAAACACCTGGCTCTCAACCACAAACCGTAAAATATCTTAGCATAGCTTAGCATAACACAATGAAACGACTAACAAACCTGACTAACTCATTTTCCTAATTTTTCAAATGAAATTTGCTTTTGTTAAATTGTCACACCATCTGCACACACGTAATCCAATAGATTGCTACCAGAACACCAAAGTGCTGATCAGTGATCATTTGAAGGTTGGTGTCCTGTCCCCGGTGTCCTCTGCAGCTGCCCCGTGCATGTCTGGACGTTTGAAGACTGCTTTGTGGAGCCCAGGGTGGTCTCTGGAGGTTGGTAATCTTTACTCCTGCAAACACTGACTGCCTGCAGCGCTTTGTGGGGGAAGAGAGGTTCTGCATGCGTGTCTCTATTGCACACGGAGCGATGGAGTGAAGGGATTCAAGTTTGAAAAATGAAAATGGATAAAGATTTGTATTTGATGAAACATTGCATATATTTGTTTATAATCTATATCAATAAATAACTTACAAAACATAAATTGAAACCAACAAAAAGCAATGGACTGACCTTTGACCTCTGTTCGGACCCCACAGAAAAATCTGAAGGTGGTCATTGGCTTCTTTTCACACTTTTTATAATAAACAATGACCAACCAATAAGATCAATCTGTGTTGTGTTGCTTTTTTTTAGCAGCTTTATCTATAAAACTAGTAACATAAAATATGTTTAAAGTTTGGAAATTATTCCAATCAATGTATCATCTTTGAACTATATTTTAAAGATTTGAACAGTTACATTGGTAAAATTGACATTTAAGTTGCAGCATCTGCCAGGAAAAATAAACTGACAAACTCTATTCACTGTTTTTTAAAGTGTATTTTGTGATGAGTCATGCTAATGTAAAACAGGACTGTGGGGTCTAACACAGACGTCATGAATCAGACAGTTTTTATGAAGTAGAACATTTTTTAGTTTAGTTTTATTTAATTGAATTCCTTTTGTGCATGTTTGTTCATTTATCACTAATAAAAATGTAAACATACACAACTGCTCATTACTTTTGTGCTCTACAAACTGTTCTTCAGTACTTGTGATGTTGAATTTTCTCTTCGCCAACTTCAACATGAGAGTGTGCATAGCATGTGCCCATGCAGAAACAGATTTCTTTCTGTTATATCCTTAAAATGTGGAAGAACGCAGACACAGAAAATGTCCAGATTGTGTCGTCCTTTAATTAAAAGCTATGCCATAATCACACACCGGCTCTGCCAGGGATGGGATTGAGATGCAGACATTTAGGCGATAATTACCTTCTTAGAGTGATTACTTTGTTTATCAATTACAGAATAAAAAGTGGTAAATGAAAGAAATTAACATTTAAGAAAGCGAGTATGGAGCATCACTGACATTTCCCCAAGATGCATGGTTATTAATGGCCTTGCTATTGTGGGCGCGTTAGCCATAACCTGAGGCCTTGAAGATTAATGATTGAAATATGCTCTGCCTGACCTCTCAGATCAACACCTGTTCAGCGGTAAAGGAAATTAAAGCCCACCTACGTGACCCAATTATGCCAAACGAAAAACATTCATAAAGAAACAGGGTCTGATGAATACCTGGTTTGATGTTATCTTTGGAGGCATGTTGGAGCTTCGCTTTGGATGAAAAGTAGCAACATTTTTTCTGCCCGGTGTCGTGAAAGAGTGGGAGTCACTTTAATATTCATCACAGAAAGAGGAACCAGAGAAAAATGAGAGAAGAAAGCTTTGAACTGTATTTTTTTACAAAACTGTGTCTTTCCAGCTCTCAGGACAAATCTGCTTCAAAGATGGAACATATGTAAGAAAGGGAATTTCTAAACATCAATATCTGAAACCAAGTCGTTTAAAGTGGAACAGAAGCATCACCGTCTCTAACCTTAGAAACTCCTTTTCCTTTTCACATGTGCATTACTCTGATGCTGCTAACTGAGGAAAGTCCTTTTTGGAATCAGATATGTTTTTTTTACATTGTAAGGGGTCAACCGTGTGTTTAAAAGTCACATCCATGGTGCCACAGAAATTGTTAGTCAGGTCTTTTTTAAATATATCTTATGAGCTGGACCTTCATGATCTACAGTTGTGGTCAAAAGTGTACATACACTTGTAAAAAATCATAATGTTATGGCTGTCTTGAGTTTCCAATAAGTTCTACAACTCTTATTTTTCTGTGATAGAGTGATCGGAACACATACATGTTTGTCACAAAAAACAGTCATAAAGTTTGGTTCTTTCATAAATTTATTATGTGTCTGCTGAAAATGTCACCAAATCTGCTGGGTCAAAAATATACATACAGCAACAAAATATGTCAATTTTGGTGATGTAGCGAGTTGTGTCAATCAAATTAGCTTCATGTCATGGCCTCTTCACTTCTTCTAAGTGATTCTGATTGACTACAGCTGTTGACTTCTCATGAGCCCATTTAAATAGGGCTCATTTGACCCAGTGATTAGACTCAGCTACAAAAGCTACAATGGGAAAGTCAAAGGAACTCAGTGTGGATCTGAAAAAGCGAATTATTGACTTGAACAAGTCAGGGAAGTCACTTGGAGCCATTTCAAAGCAGCTACAGGTCCCAAGAGCAACTGTGCAGACAATTATACGCAAGTATAAAGTGCATGGAACAGTTGTGTCACTGCCACGATCAGGAAGAAAACGCAAGCTATCACATGCTGCCGAGAGGAGATTGGTCAGGATGGTCAAGAGTCAACCAAGAATCACCAAGAAGCAGGTCTGCAAGGATTTGGAAGCTGATGGAACACAGGTGTCAGTCTCCACAGTCAAGCGTGTTTTACATCGCCATGGACTGAGAGGCTGCCGTGCAAGAAAGAAGCCCTTGCTCCAGAAAAGGCACCTTAAGACTCGGCTGAAGTTTGCTGCTGATCACATGGACAAAGATAAAACCTTCTGGAGGAAAGTTCTCTGGTCAGACGAAACAAAAATTGAGCTGTTTGGCCACAACACCCAGCAATATGTTTGGAGGAGAAAAGGTGAGGCCTTTAATCCCAGGAACACCATGCCTACTGTCAAGCATGGTGGTGGTAGTATTACGCTCTGGGGATGTTTTGCTGCCAGTGGAACTGGTTCTTTGCAGAAAGTAAATGGGATAATGAAGAAGGAGGATTACCTCCAAATTCTGCAGGAAAACTTAAAACCATCAGCCCGAAGGTTGGGTCTTGGGCGCAGTTGGGTGTTCCAACAAGACAATGAACCAAAACACACATCAAAAGTGGTAAAGGAATGGCTAAACCAGGCTAGAATTAAGGTTTTAGAATGGCCTTCCCAAAGTCCTGACTTAAACCCCATTGAGAACATGTGGACAGTGCTAAAGAAACAGGTTCATGCAAGAAAACCATCACATTTAGCTGAACTGCACCAATTCTGTCAAGAAGAGTGGTCAAACATTCGACCTGAAGCTTGCCAGGACCTTGTGGATGGCTACCAAAAGCGCCTAGTTGCCGTGAAAATGGCCAAGGGACATGTAACCAAATACTAATGTTGCTGTATGTATATTTTTGACCCAGCAGATTTGGTGACATTTTCAGCAGACCCATAATAAATTTATGAAAGAACCAAACTTTATGACTGTTTTTTGTGACAAACATGTATGTGTTCCGATCACTCTATCACAGAAAAATAAGAGTTGTAGAACTTATTGAAGACTCAAGACAGCCATAACATTATGATTTTTTACAAGTGTATGTACACTTTTGACCACAACTGTAAATGCAGAAACCGAGTAATTTTTATTGCTTGTTTTAGTGTGTTTCATATTGAATAGTTATAAAGGACGGATGCCTGTGATCTCTTCTGAAGGTCTATGCATTCTCCAGAAAGCATCATGAGGTTAAGATCCCATTGATTAAGCAAATGAGCTCTTTACACAGAAGTGATGTCATTTACACTATATAAATGCATCAGTGCATATTATAAAAAGAGTCAAGCACTCACCCTCCTGTTTTCACATTTATCTATTCAAGTCCTTTTTAGTTCAACTTCATAAATATAATCAAGCATTGCTTTAAATTTTGTGGGCATAAGAAACTGTCTCTGTTGTCCTCAGAATCGAAAATGTTTGAACAGCTCAGTCTGTGACATTGCTCAGGCTGAAGGTCTCCTTCTGTTTATATCCTTGCGGTCATCTCAGTCTCCACAGCAGAGCAAACAGCGTGCTGACGTCCACAACCTGAAGATGCGGCAGAACGTGGCTTATTTCTAAGCTCCACTTTCAAAAATAATCAACAATACTACTGATATTTATGAAGAGCTTTTCCTGCCATCTCAGTAAAATGTATCTTTTTAATTCTCATTTTTATCCTCCTTTGTGCCCCTTCCAGTGCTATGGATTTTTCTTGAGTCAATAGGATCTGAAATTCATTTATCATTTGACTAAAAGATGCTTTGTCATAGTGTGCATGCTGGAAGCTGAAAAAACCCTGTAAGGACGCAGCTGTTGCATTATGGATTAAGCACTGGCAGCACGCAACTCTCACCTCTCAAACAGCCCGATTCTTCCCAGCCCACACGGGAAGAATTTAGGATGTGGTGGTACACACAAGATGAGATTTAAACAGACAAGCTTTCCTCTACAAAATGCTGTTTATACGCAATTCTGTGCGTATTCATATTAAGAAGGGCATTTTTTACTTATCAGCCACCTATTTTTAACTGACTAATCTTAAAACTGAGGGACGCTGTCAGTGAAAACATTTTCTTGACTGAAATTTGACTTCGGATTGGCTCTGTTTAGGACGGGGTTGCCGTGGGGACGCCCTCACACATCCCACTGGGCTGACCTTGTTTTGTCGCATGGCTGCAGACTCCCTGGCCTCCTCCAAAATAACAAGTCTCTGCTGAGCAGCACAGCCACGGCATCAGTCTCTGGCAGAGCCAGCGGAGATTTTGACAAAAATGAATGAATCTCATCAGCTATTGCATTATTTCTTCTAAATGAGGATTATTGCTCAGTGTACAAAAGGAGTTCACACAGCATGGTGAAAGAGGTGGAGAGAATCCTGAGGTTTTTCATCATATTCTCATGTCATTTAACATGTCTGAAACATTTTTATTCACCATAGTCATCACCAAAGAGACTCTTTGATCTGCTGATGTAACCACTGGCTTTAATACGTTCATTTCCAGAGCTACCTCCCTCTTCATTTCCTAGCATTTGCGACAGCCTGCTGAACTCTAAAAATACCTACCTTTTAATATTTAATTTCCTCGCTTTCCCTGTTTAAAGGGCCTTTTAAATAATACTTTTAATTACTAGAAAAGATGATAGATCACCCTTGTTAAAATGGAATATTTTTCAGCTGTAGAGGAAGATAAGAAAAAGGCTCCAGAGGGCATCTGTTCTTCCACACCGAGGTTTTCTTCGGTGAACTTGAATGTCGACGGACATAAGCTTTCCCAGTTGTCTAAATCGGGTCCTTTGGAGCATGGAAACAAAAGACAAAGAGAATATGGACATAATTAGATACATTAGATGCATTGGATACATTAGATATGCTTTGTTAGGTTTAAGTCAATTAGCATTAATTCAGTTTGTGCCAATCAGGGTCCTCAAAATGAAATTACCAAAAAGATTCAAAGAACAACGGTGGCCGGCCACACACCATTTCTTGATTAGTGTGACTACCTTCCATCTAATGTAATTGTGTCTCCCAGGTTGAATGCCCTCAGTGACACGCGTCTATCCTCTCAGAGGCTTACAGAACAAGGTCAAGAAAAAGGACCGCAACGGTCCCCTTTGTTCAGGGACAGATATGCTCCATCCCTCCGTCCCTGTCTGTCTGGCTCTGCAGGCTCTGTCTGTGCTATTATTAGCACTGAGGGGGAAAAAAAACACTGAAAACGCCACGTCACACAGTGGCCTTATCTCAAAATGACTCAGCACCTTCAGAAAACAGCTCAGAAGGCTTGAATACAGACAAATACAAGCTGAAAAATGAGGAAGTACCTCATCAACAGGTTTTTTTTTTAGCTGTCTGGTGTTTTCAGTATTAGCATCTACACTAACAATATATGTCTTAAATGTGGTTAAATCAATCTTAAATTTGCAGTCTTGTCTCCTTTCCTCATCCTCTGTGCGCTGACCTTTGCATATGCAAGTGTTTGAATCCCCTCCGATCCGTTTGGACCGGAGTGAACTCTGTCTCTGGGAGCAGTCCCTCCCCGAGGCTGCAGCCGCTCAGCGTGGCACCAGCAACACACTCTAAGACAACCGTAACTCACAAATTAACTCTTTGCTCGCCCGCATAGAGGCTGGGATAAGCGAGGTCACTTTAACTGGGTATAATGCCTCTATAACGTTAAAACGGTAAATCAAAAGTCTGTGCATCGGCCACAGTTGGCCCTCTGTAATCAAAAGTCAAACTATGAAATGCAGCAACTTCATTTGCAATTATACAACGACATCTTGTTCACTTTTTAGGCGTCCGGGGGTATTAATGTGCGTGAGAAGACACAGATTAGATTTGCCATTTGATATCTCTGCGGAGCTGGTACTGAAGATGGATGGCTTTGATCTGGAGATGCTGACACACGGTTGAAATTTACAGCTGTGGCCACTTCAGCCTGATTGTCATTGCTGCCATCAAAGAGGACATAAAGCGTGCCTCAGCCTCGTAACAGTTCGGATTTTTTGCTCGAGAAAATAAAATGGAGGACGTGAAGCAGAAGATTTATCACTGTGAAAGAAATGTGCATTGATGATGCTTAATTTATGCTTTTATTTAAGATTCTGTGGGGGAAAGCTGAATAAATTTAAGCAATGCAGACATGTAGGTGTTAATGCTCAAGATGGGTGTCCAGAAATGTCAATAGTTAATGGGCAGTGCCCAGGAAATGTAATAGGCACAAAACTAATTATTTATCCATGTGTTACTTCTTTAAGCAGAAATAAACAGAATGCATCAAATCAGTGTTTGGCATTTGGTTATCACTTTCCAAAACGGTACAAATCAGATGCCCTATGGACCTGTACTTCAAATGTAAAGCACCGAAAGTCCCTGAACTGCTTTGCGGCATGAATTAATTTAGTACGAAAAAGGAACAGAGCTGTAGAGTGCTATGATTGATCAATAATAGTGAAAATGCTTCTATTCCTCTAAAGCCAAATCTGCTATGGCTTAACCAGACGTCTGACTTCTTTCATTACAGCAGAGCTGCTCATATTTAAAATCTACGATTGTCAAACATGAACCATTCAGAATAATGACAAAAAAAATTTCTTGTGACAGAATTGAAGTTTATGTATTATTTCAATAAAATGAATAACGCAGAAGCCCTGAAACATCCTAAAATACCTTATAGTCTCATAGTTATATTGATCAAGTCAAAGGAGAAATGTTATTCATCTGTGTGTAGCCCTGACTACCCACTTATTAAAACCTGCTTTAACAGCTGAAACACAGCAGAAATTGATTTAAGTTTGAGGAGTCCCACAGTGGACGATCTCTTACTGCATGTTGTACAAGCTGTGCATGTGACATGTAAAGAATCTGAAATCTCTCCAATAGCAGCCTGTGTCTTACACGAAGCGGAGGACGTTTCGTTTGCAGCTCTGCGCAGCTCTCAGCTCTGTTCCTGTGAAGTAGCTGCAGGGTGTCTGAGGTGAAACTCGAAATAGAAAGTTGAAGCACTCTTCAAGTTTCCGGCGAAAAAGCGTGAGGGCTGTTTCGTAACGGGGCTTTTTACGGCGGCTCTCGCATCACGGCTCCTGCCACACCTTCCGCTCAGCAGCATTGCAGGGGTATAAATCTTTGAAGAACTGCAACCTGCGTCACGCATGTACTCTCCGCGGCTGTCCCTCCCATCCGGGGGGCAAGAGCAGAGATGGGATAATCAGAGATGATCCATTAGGCTCAAGGCCTCAAGGGTTGGGCCTCCGTGTGAGGAGCCGGGATCAGGGTGTAAAGGTAACAGGGAGTGTAGTAGCCCCTAATCCATCATATCTCCTTAGGGCACATCTTTAGGCAAACGGATACATTTCAAATTTCAAGAAATAGGTCAAGGTGATGTTTCTGGATGTTTCTCTATTGTCCAAAAGAAACTTTTTTTACAGATAGGAGGAAATAACGGATTTTGTTTTTGAGTAGAAAAAGTTTTACAGCATCCCTTAAATCTTTTTGTGGTCACAATTTACCGAAACTTTTTAACTTTGATACCACTGTCAACAACAAAGATGTGAAATAAAAACCACCAGGGAGGTTCGACTTTCCGCTGCTGTTGCCGTTTTTTATTTCATCCTCATGTTCACCAGTTTCTCCAAATGAAAATGTTGATTAAGACCACAAGACATGATCCAGTGCTCATAATCATTTATATATCGGATGACTTGTTAGATATTAAGTTTCCACAATGAATATTGTTTTTTGCCAAAATATAGAATGTTAAAAATTGTAATGTCAAATAAACCTCAGAAACAGTTAGATCCCTTTAAATACAGACGTTTGCAGTGTAAGCAGCACTGTGGTCTATCATGAGGCCTCTAACGAGTTATTTCAAGCTGCAGTGTTAGCAGGAGCTTAAACTGAAGTTACAACACTGAATTGCATGGATTTATTTTGTATTTCAGCAGAGCATCTACTACCAGACTTGTGTTTGATATGTAAAAAAGACCAAATGAAACCATGTGCAGCTCCAGTAAAGTCGAATCTTTATTGATATGGTGTCATACAGCAATACATGAGTCTTAGTCACAGTAAAGAGAATAGCATGTCAACTACATTCAATCTCTATGCTTTTGATCTAATGGTAGTTATAATAAATACTAATGAAGAGATAATAATGATTAAACACCCCACTGGACTGAATCATACACATCGAACGCATGGCCAGAAGCTTGCTGGTGGTTTAAGGCATTTTACATCCTACAGTATCTGTTCTACAGTATGGCAGAATATTTTGTTGTTGATTATGGACTGGTGAGATATTGTATATTTTGAAAATGCATTTTCCATGAGTGTGCACTTAGAAAAATTTGGCAGTGCTGCAGTAGGGCTTTTCTTTTTGGTTTACAGTGTAAGGGTAAAGGCTTGGCGTTTGCAGTCCACTGAAATAGCGTGTGCTATAAAATGCTATTAGCTCTTTCTTTGCTTTTTACTTGATTTCGACCCTTCACACACCAAAAAAAAAAAAGAAACACAACTTTCAGATTCCCCGCCTTCCCTTCTGCCATTACAGTAAGATAGGCCATGGTGTAACAATACAAACAGCAAGTACAGTACTGAGATAGCTGTCGTACACTTCAGGTGAGACAACCAAATCCAGAGCAGCTTACAGTACAATCTTTTTTTTTTGTTTGTTTGTTTCCGTTCAGAGTGTGAGTGCAGTTTGTCAGGGCTTTAATCGCCGTGACCAGCAGCGAGAGGAAAAGATAGTTGTGTTCGAGCTGGCAGTGCACAAGCAGGAAAAAGAAAAAGCTCCAGGTGTCATACTAAAAGACTCCTAGTGGTGATGTCATACTACAACAGACGTTTTATCCAGTCATGGCCACAGTTAAGAAGAGAGAGGTCGAGTTGTTTGGCGGGCTCTCACTAAAATCAGTGTATTTTAGAGGTTGTTGGCAGAGCTGTTTTCAGCCTGAGTGATATGATTCTGGGGTTTAAATGTGCTCCATGAGAAATGGTTTTATGCTGCCTGTTTAAATATCATATCGCACCCAGATGGGTGGATCTCACACAATCTCATGCATTTGTGCTAAAGCTAAATTTACACATCAGTCCTTATTTTTTTGACTCGGTTGCCTAGCCGACTCCATCTTACCTTTCAGTTTAGATTTTCTGCTTTTTTTAACCACTCCTAACGCTCAGCATCCTTCATAAAAGATTGTGCAAACTCTCCATGATTTGCCAGCTAGCTTCCATACGCTATCTAAATGCTTCAAAGCTTAGCTTTATTCATGATATATGCGCTATGACCAGCTGAGAGCAGTGACCAGCTAAAGCCACGCCCCATTAGAGACGTAATGGTGGCGTCAAATCAAGCCCGCCTGTCAGTTAGAGTCAATAGCAGTGCTGTGCATGGCGATGCTGATGGATTCCATGCAAGCATGACATCTACATGCAAATTCTGCTCAATTAATGCAACATTTTTTCAACGGTTGGCCTCAAATCTTGATCTGATGTAAATAGCTCTGGTAAATAGCTCTATGTAAATAGCTTTTACCAAAGGCAGGCATTGGTAGGTCATGAGAGGTCAGTGCTCCCCTGAGGACGTTAATCCTCCTTCAAACTGTTGTGATGCAGAGCTGGTCAGAATGCCGATGCGTCAGCAATCTTTGGAAAAAACCTACAGAAAGCGAATAAAGCTTTCACTCTAATGGGACTACTCATTGTGTCTGAATGGCATGTTTCCTTTAATCGGAGTTTAATTTGACTGCCTTGTTTTTGCTTTTGTGGGTGGTGTGCCTCCTCTCAGGGCTGTCACAAATAAGATTATGTGGATTCTGTAAGTGACTGCAGACCAGAACCAGTCTGTGTGTTGCGAATGTTTTTTTTTTGTTTGTTTGTTTGTGTGTAAACGAGCACCATTACGGACACACACAACATGCTTCCCTTGGAATGTGTTGAGAGTAATTCACAGCTTGTGGTATTAATGCATGACCAGAGTTATTAGCTACTGAATGTCGGTTCGCCATTTGTGAAAGAGGCCAGCGGAAAGTTGAAAGTGTGAAAGACCGTTCTTTTGAAAGAGATGCTACCTATGTGCCTGTTAGGGTTCACCACTGAGTTTGTGAAAGAGAGAAATTGAGAAGAACTGTATTGTGTTTTAGTGTGATGGTTATAGTTGAGCCGGGATGGATTTCCTTTAGGGATCACCTGTGGGAGAAAAAGGGGGAAAAAGTCAAATCTATAGAGCCTGCACTCTAATAACTTAATATAATAGACATCCGACATACACACTATCTTTTGTTTTTTGTAAGGAGATAGGGAGAAGTATACGGGTTGAAAATGTAAAGGTAGGTTTAAGGGATGGACAGGCTTACAGTAGGCTTTTAGTTTTTCTGATTGGTGGTATCCTCGTGCTGCTTCTCCATCTTCTTGGAGGTGACGACTGTCTCCTCGTAGACTTCGCGCTGGGACACCTTCCCACCGGACTTGATCTGCTGCTGCTCCTCCTCTTTGCCCTCCTTCTTTGAGCCCTTGCCAGAGCTGGTGTACATGCGGGTCTGGTAGCTGTAGCCCTGCCCACCACCCCCACTCATGGAGGGGCTGGGGAAGGTGATTCCCGTTCCAATGCGGGTCTCCTCTCCTTCCAGAAGTTTCCTGGAGAGATGGGGACACAAGAAGTGAGTTATAGATAAAGAACATAGTGTGCTCCCTATCTTTACGTGTTATCTTTGATGGGGACTTACCTGTATGCTGCTATTTCAATGTCCAGGGCCATCTTGACATTGAGCAGATCCTGATATTCCCTCAGGTGACGGGCCATTTCACCCTTGGTGGTCCTCAGCTCATTTTCCAGCTCTACCATGCTTTCCTAAACAAGAGTGGTACACCAAGATTCAATGTTTTAAAGTTCAAATTGATGCTCTGTTGTCGAAGCTTAATAAAGACTTCTCTGTCCTATTGTTCAGCTGGACATGTTGTGGTGAAGTGTTTAAGTTGTTTATGGGTAAAAAGAAAATAAAAGTGGATATGTTGCTCTAATAAAAAACAATTCAACCAGAAGGATTAATTAAAGGCCATTACATAAGGATAATTAGTCATTTGGATCATCAGTATGCATTCAGTGGGCGTTGTCAGATGCAGCCTGACGCGCTCTCAGGAAAACGGTTTCAGCACCACGGACAGTGCCCGAAAAACAGCGGCTGTCCCTGATTTGATTCAGTGCTGAGATATTTATATTTCCTCAGAGGGACTCTAGACTGAGCATTGACTACTTTGAAAATACAAACTAGCGAGACTCAAATGAACTGAAATAAAAGCTTATTTCAGTTTCCGTATGAACAAGTCTTTACGAAGAGAATTACCTGGTAAGTCCCAATCTCCGCGTTGTGCCTGTCCTCCATCTCTCGGAGTTGCTTTTCAAGAGACTCGTTCGTTCCTCTCAGGCTCTCTATCTCGATGGTCTTGGACTGTAGCTGCCTCCTGAACTCGTTCATCTCCTCTCTGCTCGCGCGCATGGCCTCGTTACTCCGGTTGGCCTGGTCGGACAGGTCCGCGAACTTGGTCTTGTACCACTCCTCGGCGGACTGGAGGTTCTTGGACGCCATGGACTCGTACTGGCCTCGGATCTCTTTGAGGGCGGAGGTGAGGTCCGGTTTGGACACCTCCATCTCAACGGACACCTGAGCGGCCTGGATCATGTCCGACAGCTCGGCCACCTCTTCGTCGTGCACCTTCCTGAGGAAGCTGATCTCGTCCAGGAGCGACTCCACTTTCTTCTCCAGGTCCAGGCGCACCATGGTGGCGTCGTCCACGTCTTTCTTGAACGCCTTGAGGGTGGCCTCCGCCTCCTCTCGGGCGCGGAACTCCTCTTCGTACTTCCCCCTGAGCTTCTGCAGGTCGTCGTCGATGTTGTCCCTCTCGATCATCAGCTGGGACTTCTCGCCGTTCAGCTCTTCGAGCTGCGAGCGCAGTTCGCGGATCTCCTGCTGGTAGAGCTCCGCCAGCCGGGAGGGCTCCGCCTGCCGCTGGCGCAGCGCGATCAGCTCCGTCTCCAGCACTTTGTTGTGCTGCTCCAAGTTGCGCACTTTCTCGATGAACATCGCGAAGCGGTCGTTGAGGCCCTGCATCTGCTCCTTCTCGTTGGTGCGGATGATCTTGAACTCGTTGTTGAGCACGCTGCTCTGGGTCAGGTCGAAGGTCTCCAGCGGCATGGAGAAGGAGCGGCCGGACTTTCTGCTGTACGAGCCCAGGGAGGAGACGTTGGTCCGGGACGCGGACGAGGACCTGTAGCCTCCGCGCGAGGACATGCTGATCGGTGCGCGCGACGGAGAGGAGGAATAACGGGGAGAGTCCCCGAAAACCCTCCGGTAGGAGGAAGCGGAGAACATGTCAGACCCGTAGCTCATCATGGCTCGTGTGGAGACAGTGAGGAGCGCGCGGGGGCTGCTCCTTTTTATAGGGGGGATCGACCCAATCACTAATTAATGCCGGACCCGGTTCGGTCCTGATACGTCAGCTTGTCTATATTCTGGATCTGTGAAACCTCACAAATAAAAAAACTTTTAAAAAATTGTCAGTAAATTAGCCATCAGCCCAGATGTGAGACATGTTTTCTTTCTCATGTGGAACAGATGGAACTGTCCGTTTTTGCGCAGTTGTGCTGCAACCCTGGGCCCACCTGATCCAAAATTAGACATTTAAAAGAAATCAAATGAAAAAGAAAATTCATTCTACGTGCAGATCACAGCTTTTGTTGATAACATTAATAATAAAAACTCCACTTTGTCCCCGGTTCTCTTTTTTTCTTTTCTTTTTTTTAACGATGACCGTGCAGTTTTCTTCTAACCCCTTTCTTTTGCAAATGCGTAATTGAATAATTTGTTGACTGGCTGAACATTGTCTCCACATGTAACGCTTCCCATCATCTCTGTTTGAGCATTTGAGAGAGCTGCTCTATTTTAAAAAAATACAAAATAACATGTAAAACAATCCCAATCCTTCAAAAAAACATTTTTACAATAAGATGAACACACCTTCCACCTTAATGTGGGAATTAGGTTAGAGACTCATGCATTTTATTTGGATATGTGCACAAAACTATGGAGATTTTACATTTAGTGAGAAAACCGTTCAGCCTAAGAAGGCTAAAAATAACGAGATATTTCTGATAGTGTGACTGTAATTCTTCTGAAGAAAAATATCGTCTTGTTTCATTTTACTCTAACTTAGCATGTGTTCTAACAGTTCCAGAGGCTCATTTGAAGACCTTGGTGAAAAGAATAGATATTTGCTGCCCCCTGTTGTCTAAAACAGCACAATTGTTCTACCGGAACTTCACCCTGAAAACTTACCTTAAAAAAGAAAATAAGGCAAATCCAAATGACCAAGTTTCCAGTTTTTAATCCAAGATTGCAATGGCCCAAGCTGGTGCTGAAACACAGAGAAGACATGGGAGCAGATGTAGCTGGATAAAGACAACAACATTAAATAAAATATATTTATACAGAGCTCCCTGTTGTGTGTTCTGCTTTTCTGCAGGCTAATGCTGCTGGTGGCAAAACCAGACTGTGGAGGTATGATTCAGTTTCAGGGCCTTGGAAGCTGAGCAAAGCAAAAAAGCAGCCACAGACAGAGCGTCCCTTTTAAAAAAGCCTCCGGGGCTGATGGGACTCCAGACAGGGCCAATGGTTCATCTTGCAACATAACAATGGTATGCAGCAGTCGAGAGGCCGGAACTGCTGGTGCCATTGTAGTTTCACAAACTGGCTGCTCTGATCTTTTTATGCTGCATGGATTCCAAAGATAGAAAGGACTTTTAACCTTTTTTTAAAATAAAATGACACAATGTACACATGAAAGAAAATTTAAAGTATAACAATGAAAACCTGGTTGACATGAGATCATTAACTAAAACCCCCCTTAACAGGCTCATTTGTCAACACTTTTTAACAACTTCCATGATGGCACGCTTTATAATAAATCGTTTTGAACAGTCACATTAATGTTTTAAAATGAGCATTTTGCCCCATGTTATGATACTGGCTGAAAAAGAAGTAAGCTTGAACTATTTGCACCTCAAATAGAAAAATAGCTGATGAGCTGCTTGTTCTCACATACTGTAAGCCACTCATTCATGCCAAAAAGGAAGAACCTTTATGGCACCTGTAAAAGAATAGTCACAGATCACTCATTTTAGTTTTATGATGAACATGAGACGCAGGTGCCGTGCTAAGTTAGTCATGTTTCATCTGAATGACTTTCCCTACTGAGTGGCATGTGAGGATAACTTCCTGACTCTATCTCCGTAAGCCAATTTCATGACTTATTTTCAGTCTCATGATGAGGAATTACAGATAGACTACTATGAACCATGAAATTCAGATAATATACCTTTAGAATTAGAAGATGACATCATCAGGTCTTTCCTAAATCTGGTTTTAAGAAGTCAGTATTTGTACTGTCTTGCTCCTATATCATCAGGAGAATAATTGACGTACTCACAAAAGTGTGCTACGTGAATGAGGGTAATTATGTGTCAGAAGGGACATGTTTTGAGGAAATATAAATGACCTGTGTGATTGTGATGAGCAGATAATTGTTCCTGGGGGGTTTCTGCAAAAAAAAGAGTTTTCCTTTTCCACTAGTATGACTTTGCTATTTGATCTGACATATTTCCATGCAATTCTGAAAATGTTAGAAAGAATTTGTGCAGGAAAAGTGCACTGATGGTTATCTGAAATTGTTACTGTGCAAGATTTGGCCGACCGAAGTCACGTGTCTCTGCCACGAAGACAGAGAGGCCCGCCTCTTTGTTTTACACAGAAATAAACGCCGCCCTCTGGACGTCTCATAACAACAGCTGGCCGCTCGTACAGGCTGTGGAGAGCACTCAGAGCACGGACACTCATCTGCTGCCAAGCTCTGCAGACTACCCACCGCCGCTTCGCCTGCAGCTTTCTCAGAAAAATACCCCCTCTTTCTCCCACTTTCACTCAGCCCACGGCGCATGCTCAGACTAACCGTCGGCGCATTTTGTTTTATTCAGGAACTCAGAGGTGAGTACAGTAACGCCAGTCACAGGGAAAAAAAATCTGCAACGACAGTTCGTGCCTACTGTATAATTTTCTCTCTGTCGGAGGCAGCTAACGTACGGGCATCTGTCCTGACCGCTTCCCTTCTGGCTGTCCTTCCCACCAAGTGTCAAATAAAAGCAGCAGGGTTAGCAGAGCGTTAGCTAGCTTAGAGCCACTTCGTCAAATAAGGAAACGGTTGTTTGAAAAACCGTCCGAACAAGGTGTTCCTCGCTGCTGTCGCGTCTCTTAGCTAATATTTCCCACCGCTGGGAATTGTTATGTAGCCTCAGACAATACCGAGCAACAACAAAAAAATAAAAATAAAGGCCGACTGGTGAACATTATGTGTGTTGTAACAACCAACGGTTTTTCGCTCCAGGCTGGAGAACTCCGTCCTCCGTCCAGAGCCTCGCTCAGACCTCACGAGCCCCCTTTGTGAGCCAAGGTGTTATAACCCCTCTAGATACGGAGAACCAGAGCCTATTTCCGCTGTTATGTCGCGCGAATGGCCGTGCACGGCTCGTATCGTTGAGGACAGACGGTGGGAAAGTCGCGTGCAGCTGTTGTTTGGTCTGCGCATTGGTCAGGAAACGGTCAGTCAGAGCAAAGCGTTTGTGGCCCAGCTGACAGCTCTCTGCTCGGGCGTTTGAGGCTCATTTGCATTTGTGCTGTCACTGAGCGAAAGAAAGCTGATCTGTGCCCCTTCCTTCCTGCTGATTTCCCAACCAGGTTGGAGAGGTAGGAGGAAATTACACATCACCGACCACAGAAACTAAACGGAACAACAGGACTGAACAAAAGACTTTAGAAAACGTTGTTTTTTCTTTCTCTAATTTTCTAAAGTAAGATTGATTGTGTAGTTGTATGACTTTTCAATGTTAATGGTGTCACAGGGTTTTATTTTGTTATTCAAATATTTCCACTCAGCTGAGCTCTTTCATTAACATGTAATCTATTGTTTTTGCAGTTTAATGAAGCCATAAGACATGACCTAATTGTGAGATGCTGATTGCATCAGGAGGGTCTACTGTTTCTGTTGACAGGAGCTTTGTTGCTTTATCTTGTTTCTGTAATCTAAAATACATATCCCCAGCGTTGATTGAACATATCCCACCCTTTTTTTCTTTAGTAACTTAAGAACACCAAAATCAATCGATTGATTTTTCTGCAGACACTGAACGGTTCTAATGATGACCACCTCATGGAGTGACAGACTGCAGAACTACGCAGACCTTCCCGCTAACATGGACGGCTTGGCAATGAAAAAATACAGGAGGGAGCCCTACCACAGGTAATAAACATATTTGTACAGAGATAAATGAGCTCCTGGAGGAGATTCACCTCTACTGAATATAGTTTTGTGGCAGAGGTTGTGAAACGTACCATGAGCAACAACCAAGTTAACTTCGAGAGAAATCTACTGCACACGATGAACTGAAACCTAATTATCCAAAAGGTCAGTCGGAGAAACACGAGGAATTTGTCTCATTATAGATTTATAGGCCGTAGTATCGTAATAAAATAAGCCATCTTCATTCCTTGTGTGCTCACAAAAGCTTTGAAAAGCTTAATATGATGTAGCCTTTTCAGCTCTGGAGTTAGATAAATGTTTGTGCCGTTATATACAAACCAAACGGGATGACAGAGATACTCTGTTTTGCAAAGTACTGAGAAATTTAAAAACTGTTGTTTTTTTTCTTTTGCTCTGGCACTCTCAAATTGACTCTCCTCCTTTTTCATTTTTTAGACCAAAGTAAATGGCAAATACAGTTAGAAAATGACCAAAACAACAACAAGATTGTAGAATTTTGTAATCAAATCATGCTCATGTTTACACCCCCCCCCCCCCCCTCAGTGCGACTTGCACATTCTGATTCAAAGCAGTCACTTAAAAGAGAGACTAGATTTATTTCATAGATTCTGGTACTATGCAGTTGTTTGTTATCATTAATTGATCGTTGTCACAGATCTTGTTTCCCCTCCTTAAGGAGGACAGAAGTGTGTCTTGATTATGAGACATAGTCCAATTTAGAAAACTGAATCCGTATTTACAATAGACCAGTTTTTTTCTGGATGAGATTGTACATCCAGTCAGTTATTTCTTGGGTGGGGTGTTATTACTTTCTTCTTTTTGGCCCCAGTACATCTTTTTCTCTATGCCTGATGGCAAAATGTCAGCAGACTTTTGAGGCCTTTGCAGAAATCCACCCATTTACACTTGTGGTTGCTTGTAGTCAATGTGTCTTTGACTCTTTTCTCTTTTTCATGGCTCTCAGACGCCCTTGTTTCCAAACGTCCCTGCTGATGGGGAAACACCCTGCAGAGGAACAGGCCGATGTTCATTTGTTGGCATAGTAATAATATGTCTGTCACTGCTTAATAATTAACTCAGACTCACATGTACATTGGGTGTTGCTGCTCTGTCGTGTCGTTCTGTCATCTGTCATGTTCAGATGCTTTATGAAACCTTCACTTATCTGTTTGGTTTGTGTGTGGTGTGTTGTCAGGACAAAAGTCACCCAGCCTGAGACCCCCCTCCCTCCCTTCCGTCCACGCAACCCATGCAATGCAAAGCAAAAGCACTAAGTTCCCGATCAGTTGAGTCACATGTAATTTGAATTGGATTGGTGGTTTATCACACAGATGGACAAAGATCACTCTCCTTCTAGGCAGGAGCTCAGATTAAACAATGCGTCCTGCGTGTCGCAAGGCAGGGGGCCGATGACTCTGCCCAGCACAGATAAACTTTCTATCACACAGAGTCCGGCCTCTGTCTGCCTGAGATTAGAGGGGAGCGGAAAAAATCGGCCAGATTGTTTCTCAGTTGCGTTCGGATGGATTAAAAGTTATTACAGGATATGCTCGTAGGTGCGGCGCGGCCCATGACAGTTATTTGAAGTAACTGATGTCAGCAAGACCAAAGTCGAGTGTGACTACAGTAATCAAAACACCCCAACCCTTTGGCAATATGTGCTGGCTTAAGAGAGACACAAGCTATCATTCATGGCTGTTCATTGCCTCCCACAGCTTTCCAGCAAGAGGTTGCCTTTTAAATGTCAGCAGCACAATAAAAATAGGAAAGATTTAGCTTTAAATCCTTCCCCTGAAAAGGCTTATGTGGGAAAATGTTGACAGTAATGTAGCACATAAGCTTCAATTGTTCAGGATTCGGTGTTCCTGGACCAGTATTATGACATAATGACATTTAACAGCCAACTGGATACATGTCAAAAAACCAGAACTGAAACTTTGCCTCTAATTTCATGGATAGTTAATATTCAAATGAACCCCAAATGTTCATTCAATGGATCTGTTGCTAATCTATGGTGGCTCAGCAGTCAAATTCAAACAGTTACATTTGTCAAAATTCCGTACAAGTGCCATGATTTGTGAGTTTAGAAACTCAAGATTTCTTTTTATATTGAGAAGTCAGATTTTCTAGTTTTCCTTTTTTTTGTCTCATTTGCAATGTTAATTTTCTATGAAAAACTTAAGTGTATAGAAGAGACCTTGGCAGATCCATCAGTTAACCTAGAAATCTTCTAGATCTTTTGCCAAAGTCACCAAATTACATAATCAGCACCTAAAAAAATTTGAAAAGTTCCTGCGTCACAAACTTTTAATCACTTCCAAAAAATCAAATCGCTGGCTTGCCAAATGAACGCTTTGTTTGGGGGTGACCTGAGTGATGTGAGCAGCTGTGGCTCGGGGCTTGATTCTGCCAGACTTGTGATTGTTCTGGATGTCTTTGAGGGCCCACAAACATCGTGCCGCACAACAACAGCTCTGACTGACAACACATAACAACAGAGAAGGACGCGGAATGGCCACAATCGTTTTTGCAACAAGTCAGAAAATTTCTGAATGGCAAGAAAGCAGAGAGAGAGGGAGTGAGGGAGGGGGGGGGGCATTGTTGGTGGACCAGAGCTGCTCTGTGCTGCTGGAGCCGATCACACCAATGCAGAGTCAAACTGAGATTTAATTTCACGCAGAATGTATTGCCAGTCGTATCCTGGACTCAGCTCTAAATGGGAACTTGTCCACTATGGATCTGCTGCCAGGTATTTCACAACTCATTTAGAGGCCGCTGGGGCTGAGGAGGCATTTGTCAGTCAGAGGGGTAGAAGTTGTTTTTTCTGCATGTTGAAGGCTATGAGCTCACAAGTGTTTGAGAAAGTTTTTCTTTTTCTTTTTTTTTTCATTGTGCTGTATCTGATTTCCTATTGGCTGATCCACGTCTTTATTTTTTTATATGGTTAAATATTGACTTGTGTGGAAATGTTTTGAGGAACACAGATAGAGATTCAGCTCGGTTGTGACTGTTGAGGATAAGTTGTGTAGCCCTTTGCCAGCTGGTCCAGTTAAAGTAACAGCGATCAACTGCTTTCTCTGTCAGCCGGGCTAAGTAAACATCAGCTATGGCTGTTTACTTGACCTGAATGTGAATTGAATTATACTTTTAATTCCAAGGAGAAATTGGGTTTTTGTGGTGTCTGTGTCATGGCAAATGGCACTGCTTTTTATCAGGATGTTTTGTGAAGCCGTTGTCCTGTTTTTGTCTCTGTCGGCTCCTTAGACCACAGAGCAGTCCTCACCATTATTATTCAGTTTGTTCAGCACTGCCCGAACAGATGGCTGCACAGATGATATTATGTTTTCATGTTTTCAATTTAATCAGCTGTATCTGTTCATTTCTTTCTTCTTTTTCTAATGACATGAATGTGTTGAAAGGAAGTAGTGGAACAACGTTATTAACATAAAATGTGCTGCTTGTGTTTCATAATACACTGCAGAAGATATGACAAATATTCAGAGAATTTAACTACATGTTTTACATACTGCACTTTTTTTATATGAACATGTGAAAGGTAGAATGTCTTTGTAAAAGAAGAGGAAATAAAGAGATAATTGTTTCTGAGCTTCCCCTTTACTAATCACTGTGATATGTACTCCGCTACATGTGATGCAAACAGTGGAATCAGAGTAGCTTTGTTGGATAAACCCTGTGATTACATCTTTTCTGCCTCGTGCTTCTTTTCCCCCCACAGTTTTACGCTTTAAATGTGCATCTCAGCAGACACAGGGGTCTTATGCTTTTAACAAACTAAAGTGGCCTCTTAAAAAGGCCATATAGAATTCTACGTAGGTCATTATTACATTGCAACTAAAATCATTTCCTCATCTTTTATTCCCTAGAATCTTTGTCAACAGAAGCTTGGCAATGGAGAAGATTAAGTGCTTTGGCTTTGATATGGATTACACTTTAGCAGGTAAGTGGAATACACATTTATCACTATTACACATTATTTACTATTTTTTTATTACTAGTAGCAAATACAGAGTGTGGAAAAAAGTCAACTATAAAGAATCCATGCTCAATAGTTTCTGTTTTTTGTTGTTTTATTAATTTAGTTGTCCCCATTATCTCTTTGTTATGACTTTTTACTTCAGATTTTTTATTCAACACAGAGCTGAAATAGTGGAGTACAAAATGATATAATTATTATTTGAAAGTTCGAGCAATTTTCACTCTTGAAGAACTTTTGTTTTAGTTTGTTGATGACCTAAATGACTTTCCAGCAATTTTAGTTTTGGAAAACAATTCAGTGTTCACTACTAGTATCCAGCCCATCTTTTAGATAATAATGTGTAATATTTAGTCCATAATAATGAAGTCATGTACGTGACATAATGAAAGGAAAGATTTGAACTTAAAAGCTTAGTTTCCTGACTCTCAAAGTCAGCTGTGTGTATATGTTCTTTTGGTCACTGACCGAAAAATGGGCCTCACGTATCCTGATATTTCATGCTATTTAGTTCTGAGCCTCAGCCCCAGTAGTTGGTCTCTACATGTTTAAAAATAGACCTCCCCTGACTTTGAGAATGGGGTCGCATTTGTTTGTTAAGTTCAGCAGTGGTGGCTCCCCTGAGAAATGGATTGGGTCATAATTCCTCTGTGGCTCTGTACCCTTATTCCTATCCAGACTGTGGGAGATCCAGCAGACGCTCAGCTGTTGACATGACTCACTTTATGAGAACTCGTAACCAAGTGTTAATGTTTGCTAGAAACCTGGCTATCATGTATCTTTGGACGGTTTTCATGTTTCGACCGCAGAGGTGCCCCATCAGTGGTTGCTTAAGAGCAGGGCCCTGGATGACAGCAGTGTTTGTTTTAGGAGTTCACATGTGCAACATGCCTGACCACTGTCCTTTTAAAGGAAAAAAAATTCACAGAGGACTAACTTAATTGGAAGATAAACTTGATGGCTTTATTTGGTGCTGACACGAACCTAAACAGACTATAGGAATGCACTGAAAACTGCTTTGATTATTTTAACTGCTTTTGTGACGTTCTGAAGGACAGACAACAGGATCTTATGAAGTTAGCAGATCTTCAAACGCTCGGTTAAACCAAGGTGTCTCACTAAATGATACAAAAACAAGCTAAATATGTTTTTGTTAAAGTTTGTTTAAGTTATGGTGACAAACACACTGCATTCCAGAAAGCTGTAATACAGAAACTATTTGACATGCCATGCCTTTTATTTTTAGCTGGGCTTCTCCACATAGCCTCTAAATCATCCCTAAATGGTCTGGACGCTCAGATAAAAGGGACCAACATCTGTCTGTCTTCATTAGAATTAGCACATATTTCCACGTATTTAAAAGTCTTTTCATAGCATTGCAGTAAAATGGCAAGTCGAATAGCATTATGTTCCTTGTACATATCTCATCATTGTGTCTTTGATCATAAAACAGAACAAATCTATTGTGAATGTAAATAACTTCAAAATGCTGGAAAGACTTTAACACGATCAAACATACACTATCTATTTGTCTTTTCAAAAACCAACGAAAAAGACATAGATGTTTTATGTGTTTTGACTTTTGAATGGTTTGTCTATAGTACCTCGAATTACCATCTAAATTGGGTTTGTAACTACGTGGGAATGTTTTTTTAACCTTGTAGCAGTTCTCAGAGAGACATTCATGCCATTTTCTCAGGCCATCGTGCCACCACTTCAATGTATCCTCTTCTGAAAACAAATTCAAGCATGACAATGCACATCCTAAAAGGGGAAGGCGTCGTCTGACAGAGCAGCACCAAGTTTTAACCAACCAATCCGACATGTCTGCCAGCCTGAAGCCAAGAGTTGATCAGGAGAACAAAGCTATAAAGGGTTTGCTCTCATTCTTTGATGATAGATATGGTCTAAAGTTCATATAGAAGTAGCTACCATGCCAAAAGATATCCCATTGTCCAATTGGAAGCTTTTACTCTGCGTAGCTGCATGAGCACAGATCGTGCACGAGGCAATTCAAGCTGCTTTGATAAGAAAAATAAGAAAACGTCAATTAAAACGGAAGAAATATTCATGTTATAAAACGGAGGCGTGCAGATAATCTAGCTTCAGTTGTCAAATGCAGAGCCGTTCTCAGCCTGAAGTTAAACATTGTCAGAGTTGAGGCCTGTTGCACTTCTTCTGGAAGTCTGTTCCAAATTTTAGGAGCACAACATTGATTTTTAACATCAGACACTATTTGAAACTCAGTCGTGTAAAGGGTTTTTAGGCGAAACTTTTCCAACATACATTAAGTGTTTTCCTGTAAAAACGCTGTTTCTAATCATGTGGAAACACGACCCCTGACTCTGATCAGAAGTGTCAGGGCTGGCAGCAGAAGCACTGCATTTTTCTCCAAAAGTAGGTCAGTTATTTTCTTTACATCTCCTGTTACCAGCTGAGCCTGGAATACAAACAGACAAAAATGTAATGCAGAAAACAGTGTTGACAGAGTTCAACTTTTCTGGTTCATAATTTTGGGCCATCCAGTGAAGTGTTTTGGGCTTTGGGATGGTTCTACAGCCATTTTACATAGTTAATTATGCGTGTTGTCTTGTGTAGCATGTAACCAATAACCAGCTTTGATTTTCTTTAACTCATTCGCTGCCAAAGACGTCTATAGACGTCTTTTCAAATCCAACCGCTGACTGCCAAAGACGTCTATAGACGTCTTTTATGTTTTTCAATGCGAGTGGCTTGGGGGACGATCGGCGAAAGTTTTTCCGTAAATATCGGCTATATATATCGGTATGGACTAACAAATTTACCCTCTAGGTAGCTGTGCCACTTTTGATGGGAGATTAGCATAGATTGTAAGCAAATAAAAACAAACGCAATGGTTCGCTATGAGAGAAATGGCGCCGGTGAGACGCACGTCGAGGAAGAACGGAATAAGGTAGAAACAAATTTTTTTTTCCTGATGATAGAAGAGAGTCTACTCTTTCTTTTGGTGTGTTCGGTGTTTACATAGTCATAGCACAAACTATTCTGTGGCTCTTGAAAAATCAGTCAAAATGCTCAAAAAACTCTGGCAGTGAGCGACTCTCTGTTCTGAAAATGGCTAGCAGTCAATGAGTTAATTAAATGTCCCTTATAGTGCAGATTTCTTAGTCTGTGTGGGAGGGTTTTATCTTCATCAGCCTGCTCTGCTCAGTCCTGATAACATTTGCTCAGCACACTAAAAGTAGAACTCAAATATTTGTCCACTGGGATTTCTTTGAGAGCAGCTAACAAATGCCTCACCTTTTGTAATATTTTGTAAAGAATATCAATCTTGTTTAGAGGAACATTGCCTCTTGTGGTCTTCTCCTAACGGGAGCATGTAATAGCCTGCAGAAAAAGCCACTCCAACACATTAAGGCCTGGGCTGCATGAGAGATACTAACAGTTATGTCCTAGTTTTCCAACAGACTTTGGGCTGGACTGTTGCCCCTTGAGGCAGGGCTGAAGTTTTCTCATTTTTCCACAATATGCCTCATAGGGTCATAAATCTATTACAAAGGCCTACATTTGCACACTTGTGGAAACAGATAAATTAAGGCGAATATTGTTAGCCACCGATATAGACTGCTATGTGACATGGTTCCGATAAAATCTCCCCATTTGACGCACTTGAATTTAGTGCTCTATTAGAGGAAGGGCATTGTATGTTTAGCTTGAGTGCGAGCAGTGTACATTACATGTGCTGACATGGCCTATAAACTCTGGAGAGATATCACACTTTTCAACAATCGGAGCAGCGGGAGTATAATAATGTGAAAACAATCCCACCGGGGATGAAAGGTAACATATTTCTCCAGCTAATGTCCTCTCTCACCCCAGTTCCAAGGAGACGTATGCTCATGTGTGCACGTCTATGATGACAGCATGAGGAATGTGAGAGGGGGGCTCGCGGCAGGGAAGAAGGGACCCCGATAAAGCAGAGACGCAAGGATGTCAAGGACACAACAAGCACCAATAATGCAATTTCCTGTCCACACATGCATGCTGGAAACATGAGCTTTCAATATGCTGACTCAGTTTTTTTCTCTCAGGCCTCCTTTACCCAGGTTCTGCTCACAGTAAATTAGCCTAACTAAAATCTGCCCGTGAACATTGTTGCCTTAATGAAAAACAGCTCTATAAATCACTCCTTGGCCCACGGCTCAAGCCTCCAGGAATCTGATATAGTGAGTGGCATCTTAAGTTACTTGTGAAAAGGATAGACTGCAATCCTCCGGGTGTCATGTGACTGTGGGAGCTTAGGGGGGGTTGTTTTTCAAGTTTGTGAATAGTAAAAAAGAAAGTGCCATTACGAAACAGCCCCTGAAACAAACAGGCTAAGCTGTATGTTATCAAAAAGATACAGATAAAGACATTTTTCTCCTTTTTTGTCTTTATTTTGCCATCTAAAGTTGCCTGAAAGCATTTCTATACAAAAAATAGCAACAAACAAAAGAAAAAAAAAACAGTCATTTTGTCTAAATGATTCGTTTAGTTGTTCAACAGCGGTACCTGAGGTGTTTCGTACAGACTTGACAAAAAAAGATTCACTATTCTTTCCCAAGATGTGATTTCCTGTTATGTGAGGAGTGCCTCTCCAGGTCCAGGGAATAGCATGTAAAGGCAGTTCACTCTGAACTGAGGACAGAGAGCGTGATGATGGCAGAGGGGACGGAGGGGAAACGGCTCTCAAAATAGGTTTCTTTGTAGCACCTCAGACTCTGAAGAAGATTATGACAGGGTGTGAGGAGGTGGGGGTAAGGGGTGAGGGGAAAGGGGTGAGGGGGACGTGCGCTACTGCTCTGGGCAGAAAGCCCAAAAGCTTCAGTTTGCTGGGAGAACTCAGCGGGCTGTGAGCAAGTACGTGATTAAAATGCAGAGACGGGCTTGTGCTTGCAGAGTGGGAGAGCCAACAAAAGGGCAAAACTTCACAGAATCAATGATTTTTTTTTCTAAGCTGGGCCCATATTTAGACTGCGTCTCAGAGCGAAATGTGCTTGCGTTAGCTTGACGACAGAGTAGCCCACAGATGTTTTCCCATTTGACCTCCAGTGCTGTTCTCAAAGTTTACTGTCCCCTTAAGAATCATCAGCCGCCCCCCCCCGCCAGCACCCCACAGGGAGTATAGAAAGCAGGCAACAACACAAGTGCATTCTCTGTTTTGTATTTATAACATCTGACATATTCTTTTTCCAGTCTCAGATAGCGTTTTAATCCTCTGCCAGCCTTTTCTTAGCCCACTATCAGCCTGTGTTTGTATTTCCAGAGCATGGGGTAAATATCAAGCCGTGCCGGTGACAGGATGGGGGGGCTTGTCAGTCTTTGCAGAGCTCATTAGAGCTGTTGATGACAGTGCAGTGATTCTTCCCTCTCACACCTGATCCCCTTTCTTTGTGGATTTGCATGCCGTACATCAAGATCCATGTTAGTATCACAAAGGCGGCGGCGTGTGTGTTGTAGGAAGGAGCGAGAATGTGTTGATGTCAAAACACACACACAAGACACAGTCCCAGGTGGATTAGATAATCTTGGAAAAGTCACATGTGAATGCAGTGTGACCTGAGTGACCTCAGCAAACCCGATGTCGCCTCCAGAGCGTGTTTGCAGTGGAATCACCCACAGGACACGCTCCACAAAGCACGCACACATGCTGTTTACACAAGTTGTCATTCCTGCCGCGTGCTCTCGAGCAGTGTGGCAGGTAACCGGATCATTTTCTCCTTTAAAGAGGATTCACCACGAAATGACAGTCTCAGTGGAATTTACCCCCAAAAATCCTCTTTTACCTTAAAAGAAGCAGAGCCTTAGGAATCGACCAGAAATTTTTTATTCCGAACACGTAGATCATATTTTATTTAAGGTAATTCTTCTTCGTCCATAAAATGTCAGAGTTTAAAAAAAGGTTTATTTTTCTTGGAACAAACACCCTAAATAATTAATGAGCATGTTTTACAGTTAACATTGAATAAAACCTTTTTTTTTTAACAGTAAATCCTCATTCAACACTCTTTTGTTATTGTCAGTTAAGTTTGCCTAAACAACTTTGATGGTTTGTGTCTCCTTCAGTGTATAAATCACCCGAGTACGAGTCTCTGGGATTTGAGCTGACGGTCGAGCGGCTGGTCTCCATTGGTTACCCCCAAGAGCTGCTCAGCTTCGTCTACGACCCATCATTTCCCACCAGGTCAGATCTGAAACACGGCACAGACGTCGGGTCGATGCCCCACTGCAGCCTCTGTTGGCTCATCGCATTACCTTACCACCTTTGAACCCTTTTGGAAGGTGTCAAATCACCCATTAATATTTCATCTACACTTTAAAATGATCTGACAGTTACATAGTAATAACTATGAACACAGTCCAACTATCACTGGTTAAAGCACCAGATATTTATTAAAAACTAAAATAAGACAAGTTAAATCCTACGTTTGAGTGTTTTTAATACTATCTTTCTACTTTCAGGGGCCTTGTATTTGATACTATGTATGGAAACCTACTGAAGGTTGATGCTTATGGTAATATTCTGGTCTGCGTCCATGGATTCAACTTCCTCAGGGGGTGAGCCTTCAGCAGCATTCTCCTTTTTCTGAGCATAAGAGTTTCAGTCCAAAAGATTTAGAAACCTAAATTTTTGCATCTGTTTTTTCCGCCTTTTTTTTCTTCCAGCCCAGAAATCCGCGAACGGTACCCAAACAAGTTCATCCAGAGGGATGATACAGAGCGTTTTTATATCCTTAACACACTCTTCAACCTACCAGGTAAGGTCTGTAAACACAAAGGAGGAGACGGGGAGCCTGTCGTACAGAAATTATACCTGGAAAGGCTTCAACACTTGCAAAACATTTCATCCCGCCACGTTGTGCTGACACCGTGTCCTCTGGCTTTCCTCAGAAACCTACCTCTTTGCTTGCCTGGTGGATTTCTTCTCCAACTGTGACAGATATAAAAGGTGAGAAACCTTTGTTACGATCCGTATTGTGCAACAACAAGTTTCTGAGCGCCGCATGATGACACAAAGACAGTTGCAAGCCACACAGGAACCAAGCGAAAGCCCTAAAGCATGGGAGGGTCCAGGTGTTCCAGCTGCTAATCTCAGCTAATTCTTTTAAAATCATAATCAAATGGAACTTCGGTCAAACAAAAAAACAACAACTTTTTTTTAATTACATTTTTTTTCATAATTTTGTATAGCAGATGGGGGGAAAAAGCATGGATTCTCTGCAAATTTGGATAGCCGCGGAAGACATTTATGACTAACTTACAGAGATTAAAATCCTGATTTAACCATATAATCTTCTAAATGCTACTTTAAAGAGGTTTAATTGCCTGTAATTTTTATTTTGGGGTTTTTTTTTTTTTTTTTCTTTTTGTTTTTTTCTTTCGAGAATGTGACCTGGAATGGCTGCATGTCCTTTGTCCTCTGAAACCTGGTTGTTGGTCTTTTAGGGGGAGAATGCTTTCCTGTTTGGCTGGGGACCCTCCAACAAGGGAAGGCTATCCCATTTAAAAGCAAACAAAAAACAAATGTCACGTTTTTGAAAACCGTCTGTAAAGACATGGCCCGCCCGACGGCTGTGTGCGTGTGTGTCTCTGCTCCGTTTCTTTAGCTGTGAAACCGGCTTCAAAGACGGCGACCTCTTCATGTCCTACAAGAGCATGTTCCAGGACGTCCGGGACGCCGTGGACTGGGTCCACTTCAAGGTGAGACGCACACAGCCCCGGCACTGTGGAGGTGCAAAACATCTGGAGGTTCACCCTCAGTCTGACTCTGCTGTCTATCACTGCAGGGAACCCTGAAGGAGAAGACCGTTGAGAACTTGGAGAAGTACGTAGTGAAAGATGTGAGTACTTAGTCTTCATCCAGATCTTGCATTGTCTCACACTCTGGTACTCTGTTTTGTAAACATGCTGAGAGCTCTTCGTCTGTTTTGCGTCTCTGTTCCCTTCAGGGGAAGCTGCCTCTTCTCCTCAGCCGAATGAACGAGGTTGCCAAAGTTTTCCTGGCTACTAACAGCGACTACAAATACACAGATGTGAGTATTTCTGAGTGGTTTGTCGTCAGGGAGATGTGCTAAAGAGGGGTGATAAGAGAGCAAAGTTAGCGTTGATCGCTTCATCAGAAGGTTTAGGTTTGAGTTAAAATAAGCTTAAAGTGTTGCAGCAGACTTGACTGTTTCTTTTGCTGCTCTCTCACAGAAAATCATGACCTACCTGTTCGACTTCCCACATGGCCCAAAGGTAAAATCAGACCTGCTGAGTCGGCAGGAAAACGCTTCACGAATCAGCCTTTGACTCTCTCAGACGTGTGTGTAACGGAGTGTGTCTTTACACCCTCCGCAGCCGGGTTACCCCCACCGGCCCTGGCAGTCCTACTTCGACTTGATTCTGGTGGATGCCAGAAAACCGCTGTTTTTCGGGGAGGGCACGGTGCTCAGACAAGTGGACACGGTGAGCGCACACAGAGCACCCAGCACTGACAGAGGAGCACGGACAGGGCAGCACGCCGCGGCTTAGGCTCCGTGCTGAGTCATACAGTCCGATTTAGGACGATTAAGTTTAGTGCCCACATGAGTCGAATTCACCGTATGACTAAATGTAAAATAGATGATTAGATGAGAAGTTCAGAAAAGACTTTCAGCCTCTTATTAATTGACACGGGCTTAAAAAACACTGGACAAATGTTAATAACAGAGACATCCATGTGTTTTACTTCTTTGGCTTCCTGCACAAAAACAGTTATTTTGTTTCCAAGTTTGCCTTTTTATTTTTGTTTTCAGACCACAGGACGTTTAAAGATAGGAACTTACACTGGACCTCTCCAGCATGGAATAGTGTACTCTGGAGGTAAGACTTGTCTTTATTCCAGTTACTGGTTCATTAACTTGGTTTCTTCATTTTTAAAAGTGAGAAAGTGTTGCTGATAAGGTGCTTCTGTCCCCTAAGGATCCTCAGACATTGTGTGCGACCTGCTGGGGGCCAAAGGAAAGGACATAGTGTACATCGGGGACCACATCTTTGGAGACATCCTCAAGTCCAAGAAACGGCAGGGCTGGAGGACGTTCCTGGTTATACCCGAGCTGGCCCAGGAGCTGCACGTCTGGACCGACAAGAGCTGTGAGTGTGGAGGGAGACGTGTCATTTACAGCTTATCTGGGTTTCTTTGGCCATGCCGTGTTTGGTACCATTTCCTGTGAGCCAAATGAAGAGCAGGGGTTTGCTTCACACGGTTATCTGATCTGTGAGCAAATGTCATGTAGATAAGTCTGTTCGTGAGAGTCAAGATCAGCATTTAGCATCTCGTTTGGGGTCTTCACTTAGTTTAACAAGCTTTTCCTGTGTGTTTTTCAGCGTTATTTGAGGAACTGCAAGGTCTTGACGTCTTCTTGGCCGAACTTTACAAGTAAGAACATTTAAGTTCTCCTAACCCCGCCCCCCCATCCCCCTTCAACTCGTCCCATGTCCCCCACGATGTTTGCTGCACTTTTTTCACTGCATGTAAGCATATATGTGAAAGAGGACCAAGGGGGCAATAGGGTAAAGTCTGGAGGGTCGGCTCAGGCAGGCCGTCTGATAACCAGGTTCACCCACAGTATTTATAGCCCGCCATGACTTACTGTCGCACCACCTTTTTGACACACTGCCGTTCAGCAAACTGATATTGGCACATATCTCCGATTCCCCCCCACACACACACGTACACAACCACACACGTACACACACACCCCTCCTCCTCATCTTTCGCCTTCGTCTCTCCTCAGACATCTGGACAGCAGCAGTAACGAGAGGCCCGACATCAGCACAATTCAGAGAAGAGTCAAGGTACGTTTCCGTGGCAACGGGACGCGTGTCCACATTTCCATTTGCTTATCAGGGACCCAGCGGATGCTGTGTTTTAACTTCCTGTAGACGCAAACATTTGCATATTCTCATTTATAAAGCCATCCCCAAAAACAGGTTTCTATTTATTCCTGTTCATTTTCTGAATGGAGGGGGAAAAAATGACACAAACCTTACGGAGTCATTAAGATTTGTTTGAAAATTAAGTTAGAAAAGCTATCCTAGACCCTTCTACAGAATTTTTTATTTTTATTTTAAGTTCTTGAGACTTTATTTTGGTGTCTTAATTTAAAAAGCCCAGATTAACTAGAAAATGTGCTTCATTAGCCGGTGTGCCCGTCTTGTCTCCGCCTGTCCCTTCAGAAAGTGACCCACGACATGGACATGTGCTACGGGATGATGGGCAGCCTGTTCCGCAGCGGCTCCAGACAGACGCTCTTCGCCTCCCAAGTGATGCGCTACGCCGACCTGTACGCCGCCTCCTTCATCAACCTGCTGTACTACCCCTTCAGCTACCTGTTCAGAGCTGCACACGTACTGGTGAGAACCCCAAAGCCCAGAAAGACGAGCTCTTTTCCCTTCGCGACCGCGGCGGTAAAACCACTGAAACGCTTTTTTCTTAACCCTTGTGTGGTGTTCGGGTCTGTTGGACCCGTTTTCATTTTGTACTACAATGAATACAATGAATTAATTTTTCAAACTGAGACTCTCTGGCTTTGACTCATTTTCTGTGAAGAACATATATCAGAATACATATTTAATGACCATACACCGTACACCCCCCCTACACATTTACACCTTACATATAAGATGTCCAGGTCCAGTGGACCTGGGGTTAATAGAAGTGTGGAAATCGATGTTCTGTGTACCACACGCACACACACACACACACGCACTCACAATGTTGCAACATGGTGTGGGAACTGCAGGTGCATAAACTCAAAAGAAACAGTTCCCATACATTGTTTGTCTGCTCTAATTTTCTCGCACATTTGACCCTCTGTCCATCTGCTAAAAATTGGGGGCGGGACCACTATGGCACAGCTTTGCCAGAGTGTTTTCTTATAACTGAACACAATGGCCAAAAGGTACTCTGCCCAGAGGGCCCTGGAATTGATTTTGGATGAGAGAGAGAAGTTAAGATAAGGTAAACATCTGTTCAGTATATTGATATAAAAGTGTTTGATTTTGAGGCATTAAAAGCCACAAAATGCAGCGGGTCCATCATACCCACAAACGCTCTCTGAGTAACAACAATATGAACATCACCCAAGGGTTAAACTTGAGGTCTGACAGAGTGTCCTGCTCTAGAGCAGCCTGTAGTTGGAGGAGAATCAGGGCGTGTTTTTCGTTTTCCCTCTCAAACCTTTGTCTCTTGCCCCCACCAGATGCCCCACGAGTCAACAGTCGAACACACCCACGTGGACATAGACACAGAGTCGCCGTTGGCGACGCGCAACCGCACGCACTGCAGCGACTGTAAGGAGCTGGAGTGCAAACGCAGCCAGCTTACCCGCTCCTTCAGCGAGATCAAACCTCCCAACCTTTTCCCCCAGACTCCCCAGGAGATCACTCACTGCCATGATGAGGATGATGATGAGGAGGAGGAGGAAGAAGAGGAGGAAGAGTAATAAACTAGATGGACAGAGCTGAGCCGTGTTCCTGTCGCCTTATGTTTCCCGATAGTTTCTCAAAGCGCAGCAGGGAGGCAGAACCTCTCCAGTGTGTGTGTGTGTGTGTGTGTGTGTGTGTGTGTGTGTGTGTACCCAGATCATATATTTACTGTAAATGTCAACATTGTACGCACACAAACACACACACACACACACTGGAGAGCTCTGAGGAAGTAGAACGGACCATTTCTTCTTCCGTCAGAAGAAAGCATGCATGCGTGTCCACCGACAAACACTAAATCCGAATAAGTCTCTCAACCCGAGCGGATCCACCGGATGTGCTCGCTGTCCTGTCGTTTCCATGGCGAAACGGGCTCACAGAGAACAGTGGAACTCAGAAGAACGCACCCTTCTGTGCGGGAGCTGGAAACGAACCACGTGTTGTTGTTGTTGTTTTTTTTGCTGTTTTTTTTTTTTTTAAAGCTACAGGGGAACAACATTGGGTTTTTCGTCTGTTCTGCTTGTTTTCTACCGGCGTTGCAGCCTGTGTGTGAGCGTTTGGGGGCCTCGTCGGGGCCGTGGTGTCCATGGAAACGCACAAGCTTGTGGGAAAGCCATCCGTATGCGTTTTGTGTGGGCGGGATACATGACGAGCTTCAACTAGAGGAAAGTGTCTGTAAAAGCCCACAAGGCTGATGGATGTTTTTTTGTTTTTGTTTTTTGTTTTTCTGACTTGTCGTGAGTTCACGGTTTGACGCCGCTCACCAGGCGGCCAAGCAGTATTTCTCTTCAGCTTGAATCTGGTCGTTTTGAAAGTGGCGATACGAGATGTGTGACCTGATTTTTGTCCAGTGTTTTGTAAAGGGGCCGGGGACTCGGAGCTGCTCAGCACCCAGCTCCATTCAGAGGGTCTGAAGCGCTTTGCTGCCTTTTGGTGTTTAGATGCTCTCTATCTGGGAGCATCCTCCACGAGAGGAAACCTGTCTAGCTTCTGTTTGCCTCCTAACACTGTGAAGCAGTCCTTTCTTTGGAGTGTAAGCTAAAAGGCTGTGCCACTCCGAGTTCGAAGCCCCCTAAATCATCGTCTGATTCCTTTATAGCTTGTAGAATCAAATCAGAGTTCCAGTGTGTAACATTTAGGCGCATCAGCTGGCAGAAGTTCGGCATTATCTTTCGAAAGCTGACAGATATTAGTAAAAGCGACTGTTCCCTTAAACAGTGACGCTTTCAGCTGCTCGCAGTCTGCAGTTGTGCCACTAGATGTCGCCAGAACCCACACACTGAAGCTTTGATATTCAAAAACATCATAGTGATTACTAACGGTAACTAATAGAAACTTAGATTTTAAATCCTTGATTGTTTTATTTTTATTCTGCATTCATAGCTTTTAGATAAATGTGTATTTTAGATATCTACAAGGGCAAAAAAAGTAGTGTAAGTGGCATGGATACTAGTGCCAAAGTTCAGGGCGCAAAGGGAGCGGCCTGAACTTTGAGAACTGTTTCCCTCTTGAACGTCCGCCGCCTCCTCACCTTCGACTTGACGTTTTGTGTCGGTACCAGTAAATGTGGGATCGGCCTGACGGTTTGGGCCACAAAAGGGAAGGAAGGTGCCATTTGCCTTTCATAGCTTTTAGTTTGGCTTGATGTGGAGTGGAGAGAAGTGGATGGAGAATATTGGAAAGTATATTACCAATGTTTTTTTGTTTTGTTTTTGTTTAGTTTTTTTACATTTGTTTTATCCTCTGATCATTTTAGTTTCTTCACATGGATGTTTGACAGGTGCCTTGCTCGTGGGTTGTGGTGGACTGCATCATTCGCATGCACAAATTATGAAATCCATTCAGCCACAACGGTTATACTGGCTTCAGTTTTACTTCTATGTGGTTTCCAACATTTTAAAAAGGCTGTTTTTTTTTTAATCCTAACATTTGTCGGTGTAGTTTACAGATAAAAAACCCCTGTAAAAAAACAAAAAAAACAATCTTAAAGTGAAGGGAAATGTGAATAGCATGTTAAGTACCACAGCTCATAATGTGATCAACACCATGGGGTTTCTTATTTTTCTAACCGAGTGTTTTAAATGGTCTTGGTTCACAGAACTGTAAATAGACCTTTCCATTTCCTTTTCTTATCTCTTTTTTTTTTTTCATTTTTATACCGCAGAAGTCTCACACGCAGACTGTGCTACCTGCAGCCTGGCCAACAGGTTTTTAGTGCTCTTGGTTTTTAACTCATTGCTGTGATGTCCAGGAAGCATCCGCATTAACGGCCGCCTTTCATTTTCTAAACTCTAGTGATCTTTTGTGTTTTTAACGCATATCAGTATATGTTCCTCTGGACAGTGTTTTGTTTATTTGTTTCCAGAAGTTATCCTTCAAAACTGTACATTGAGGTAAATTCCATGAAAATCTAGAATAAAGATAGTTTGTAATATTTTTTGGTGTGTTGCTTTTGTTTGTGTTGCGCCTCATTAACACCATAAAGAAAAACAGACAACACCACCAGATAAAACCAGCAAACACAGACTCACTCAGGGTCAGACGGTTTGGACTTCGTCTCTCAGCCTATGTTCGTCCGCTCAGCGTTTTATGGCTGCGTGCTGACTCAGCATCCGTCTGCCATACAGTGATGATAGCCATTCATTTAGTAAAGATACACAATCTTTGTTTAAGATGTATCATTGAAGCGATACTGGCTTAATCATGACTGAGCCGTTCAGTTCCGTGCTGAGGTTCTTTTGCCAAATGCAGGGACGGAGCGGAAGGAGCCCGAATGTTTACTCAACCCGGACGGATCCGAGGCCGGAGCCTCATGAAGGACTTAAGCTTTGTTTGACAATCTCAGTACGTGTTTATTTTATAAGCAATCTGCCCTCAGACAGGCTCAGAGGATGTTGGATGATCCACAGGGCAGCAGGTTTTGCTCTGAGCTGAGTCACGGTAAAGTTTCCTTTTTGCTCCGCCTCTTTTACTCTATGCAGCGTGCTTTCATCTTCATTTCTGCCCTTTAGACTTTACAGCTATTGGAGAAATACATAGAGTTTCTTCGTTTGTTTGTTTTTTTATAACATGGGTATCATTTCTTTTTTTCAGCTTTTTTAGTCCAACACATTTTTTCTCAAGGGGAAACATAAGATGTGCTGTAACGGATACAAATGGCTGGAACTGACTAAAAAAGGAGTGTGCTTGTATCTGAATAGTTCCAGTAGTTTGGTTCTCCACTTGGATATGGACGTTAATATATTTGGACCACAGGGAGAATGAAGACATGAGGAAATGCTGCGTCCTGCTTGTCTTAGATTACAAACTGAGGATGTGTGATTTAAGACTTTTCTAAGTCTCTGTTATGTAAAAAGCACGGACATGTGTCATTTCAGCCGCTCACTGGGAGTTCAGGGAAGGTTTCCTTAGACATTTTGGGCCTTTTGACACCAGTCAGTGGAGGTTTGAACGGCACAGCCCCTCTCTGTGGTCACCGTCTATGACCACAACCATCTCACCTGTTTGTCACATGACAAACACAACAGCAAACTCGTTCTGAAGGAATCAGTGAAGCTACAGAACTCGCTTCTAAATCTACACCAAGTACCACCATCCACGGCAAAGCCAGAGTACAGCCTCATGTTTTGTGTGGAAAATGATGCTTCTATCCTTGAGAATCAAATCCCACGTAGTGCTGAACTCAGTGAGAGTGCCTCCAGGTTGTTTTTGTCATTATTCATTGTTTGGGTGCATCCCCATCCAACAAAGTGTCAGATTGTTGAGATGCAATGTCATTTGGTGTTAAAATCTTTTACATTTTTGTGATTTTTTAAAAACTTCTGTTGAAATGAATGAAGATCTGTTCTGTTTTTTTCCCCCTCCTTTATTAAGCTTTGCCCGTTTCAAAATCCTGAAAATGTTTGCTCATTTCCTTTAGGAAAGATTACTTTATTGATCTCACAAGGAGCGAATAACTAGTCGAGTTTTGGAGCGTTCAGGTTCCGTTTGAAAGAGCGGGAAAATGCCAGCCACCTGTTCTTCAATGTTACACTGAAACAATACGACTCACGTCTGTGGATAATAGATGGGATTTTCATTTCTATTCTGTAATATTTTATTGTATTCCATTCCATTTAATTTATTATCTTATTTATTTATGGTAAACACTCCACATCAGCCAGACTTTATGTCGTGTTTAGATCGATGCTTACAGTAGAGCCAGCTTACATACAACACAATGAGAATGAGAATTTTGTTAAATGCTTTTTTTTTAAATTTTCATGAACATATAAAGCAAAAGAAGCAAAAAAGCAAAAAAAAAACAAAAACAAATTTAAGTCGCCCAATTCCACCTTCCCCCCAAATCTACT
>JABUIW010000042.1:0-14584 GCA_013363375.1 Menidia beryllina | reverse complement strand
TTTTTTTTTGCTCAGTGTTAGCAGCTCTGTGGCGCATCCTGTCACACAGTTGCTCAAAGAATTCATCCGTCTTGGATCTGACACCACAGAATTCAGCAGCATGTGCTTTGTCTGGTTTGAAACCTGAAGTTGCCCCTATCTGGGGAATGTGGCTCAACCCGACGACACGGAGAGAAGCAGGTGGAACGTACCAAGTGTTTGAAACCACAGTGAAGGAATCGATGATTGGTTTCATGTTGAAAGTGTTAAGATCACCAAACTCAGTAGGTGTTTAGTAACTAGAAACACATCAGTTACAACATTTTACAGCAAAAAAAGTACAAAAAATAAGCCCCTCTCTGTTGTGAAATCCCCATAGCTACTAGATTATAACTCAGGGCGAATATGAATCAGTGGTTATTTAGCTTTATCATGTGGGGGTCATGTAATTCACACAGAAATCATAGACAGACAAAGTTTGAATTTTATTTTGTATGTGTTTTCTTTTGCCTTCTTTTCAATGGAATTTGTGAAAATGTCATATCTTTACATGGCAGCCAATGGGACACACTGTGTAATAATAATAATAATAATAAAAATATAATAGTAAAACACATTTTTAATGAACCGCCTTTTCCGGTAAACAGCTTCCCTTTCAGTTTGATCATGTTTGCTCTTTTTCATGTGGTTTTAAATCCGCCGCCCTAACGCTTCTACAGCGTGGCCATCCACACAAATCCTGCTGGGATTCACTCAACCTGTGTGTGGGGGGGGGGCTCTGATAGGTCCTCCACAGCTTTATCCGCACGCTTACATAAAGGTCAGAGGTCAGATCTTGTCACCTGCCAGACGGACGAGTTGTTCATTGGCTGTCCATCATCCTCCCATGAAGCCCAACCCGCTTTCATGTGTGCTCTCACAAAAGATGCTGAACTACATCACTCACAGGGCTTGTTTGCTCCTGAGAGGGGGGATTGAATTAAGACTTTTGGTTGTTTTGTCTCTGTCTGTCTCGTGTGTGTTCAGTCACCTCATCAGAAAATCCTCTTTTTATCCTCCATAGTCTTCCTCCGTTTTGTCAGAATTGAAAATGCATCTAGTTTCGTAGTAAACATCTTGAGTTCTCAGAAACAACAGAGCTCAGTAGATTATCAGGAGTGAACATCCCATATGCTCAACAAAACATGCATCTCACCACATCTGGAATCCTCTGTAGAGTTGGAACAACCAAAAAAAGGCCTAAAATGTGGCCGATCCTGGTGTTTCCTGGACATATCAAGAAGGACTTGTTTTTGTCAGGTCAACACAACTAGCACATTGTTAATAACACATTCAATTGTGCACTGTTTCAGTATTTGATAACAAAAATAGCAGAATAAATACCTATTTTTTGTTTGTTTTTTTTATAATTGAAAATATCAAAAAGATGATGGCATTTGTTGCTTCAGTTTTCGGGCTTTCCAGCTTTGGTTTCCATGGGGCTCTCCTTTAGAGGAGGTCTGGACTCGGACTGGCTCATGGCAGCTCCTTTACTCTTTTCCTTTTTCAGACTTTCTGATGTAGATCTGCTGATCTCTGTCCGGTTGATGTCAGCCCAGCTTCAGCTCTGGGACCAAAACGTAGCTGTAAGATGGACTCAGTGTCCATAGTGCCCTGGACGTGTGGTGCAGAGCCAGCCCAGACCACCATGCCTCCACCTCCTGTTTGGGAGGCGTCTGACCTGATCTGGTCCGATCTGTCCAAAGGAAACTGCTCCAGCTTTACAAAACTGAGCCATTTAACTCTCTGAGGTGCTTTTTGAGGATGGAAGCTTTCCCCCGACGCCTTTCACAACACGCCATACTTGTTTTGTTTTCAAAGTGACCTGTCATGAACGTTAACATGCTAATTGGGGCCCGTGAGGTCTGAGATGTAGCTTTTGGGGGTTTTATTGCAGTTTCTCTGAGCATTGCTGGGACATCCACCCCTGAGGAGACTGCTAACCATATTCAGTGCATTTCTTAAGAAGTGAATTGTCTTTCTCTTGTAGAACGAAGGACTCCTAACTGGTTGCAGATAGCTTGATGATTCCTTCATAGATTGATGGGTTCCTCAAACCCTGCAGACGTCTGCGTTGTACTGCAGTGTGTTTCCAGGATCGGCCAAAATATTCTTCATGATTAGAAAAAAAAAGGAAATTATCAGTGAAATTAGCTGATAGATGCGCGATCATGCGATTAAAGGGGACAGCTTTCGCCTTAAAACGTGGACATTAACCTGATTTGTGGGTAGACTGTGTGTGTGTGGGGACAGAGGAGGAAGTGTGCATCGATCTGTTTCACTGCGTAGTGCTGCCTGCTTCGTTTCTCCCTCCTTCCCTCGGCAGTCCGGAGTAAGTGCACGCTCAAGGAATTCTAAAGGCCTCGTTGCTTTAACCCATGAGGCTCCGTTCCTGTTTGTCTTAAGCTAAACCCGACCAAACGGTGACATAAATAAGTATGAAAATCCGTTCTCAGCTTTTACAGAAATGGCCAGACTGTTAGGTAAGACCTGACTTTATCAGGGGGGCCTGGGTTAGGGTTAGGGTTAGGGTTAGGGTTAGGGTTAGGGTTACCCTCTGGACGACGGGCTGAGGCAGCCTCAGAGCGTAGCCATGTACCTGCCCTCACTCAGAATAAAACACCCACGCGCACAAGCTCTGACACGTGCGCATGCCCACGTGCACGCTGACAGCCTCCTTTTTTTTCTTGCATCCAGGTGTATCAGCATGCAAACGGCCCCGTTTTAGCCAATCTGATCACACAGCGGAGGTTTGCCCAGTCGGCTGCTTTGCTCGGTGAGAATATCGCCAGGGCGGAATGGAAACTTCATTTTGTAGGGGGCTAATATTAGCCCCTGCCTCTGGAAAATTCCTTTTAAATGATCACAAGCTGAGAAAAGGCAAAGAATTTGTTTAGTGTTTTTTGCCTGAAAGTCTCCTCTGCATACACGGCCGTTCGTTTCTTTTTTTTCTTTTCAGATGGTACAGCACACAGGAGGGTCCTGGGAACACAGATGTGGAGGCAAGCAGGGCCAAAGGGGCTGATATGAGGAAATTTAGAGCTGTCTGACTGTCTGCCCTGTCTGTCTGCTTGACTGGATGTGATTTTGTTTGTATTTTATCCCCGCCCCTGCCACCCCCACGCCCCGTTAACGGCGTGACACTCTCACCACCACGTCCTGTATATGCCGATCATCAGAAAACAAAAAGAAAAAACAGTCACTTCTCCTGATTGTGTCCGTGTGAATCGGCCCATTGTAACAGCCTCGTGATGCTCACGGCCGTGTGTGACATTGATTGTTCATATTTCACCCCCCCACCCAAAAAAAAAAAGTCCCCAGAACACAGTTTTAATCCACGACAATGTCAGATGAGTTCTGTTTCCACCTGTTTGTCCCACAGTAACCTCGTGTTCAGCGTCTGAACTATGTTTAACTTTCTTTATCATTATATGACCTCCCTAAGTTTATAACCTGTGTGTGGATGTTTTGTTAGGAAAATCCCACCTGGCCATAGTTCAGAGGGTGAATAATGAAGGCGAAGGCGACCCTTTCTACGAGGTTCTTGGGATTGTCACCCTGGAGGACGTCATTGAAGAAATCATCAAGTCGGAGATATTGGATGAGACTGACTTATACAGTAGGTTCACCTCTCAAAGCTCACAATTCTTGCAATTCAGCGACTGATTGAATAGTAGATAGTAGAGGGGATGTTATGTTCCTTCTTCGGAGGGATTCTGGGAGCCAATGGCCTTGATTCCACAGTGGGTGGACGGTTAAAGGGGCAGACTGAGAAACACACCGGAGGAGGACATGTAGAGTCTTTAAGGTTTAGCCGGTGAATTGCTTCATTTTTGGTCTCCGGTGTTCAGTCGGTGTAAAGACTCGGTCGGAAACACCAAAGTTTCCAGCACCCTCCCAATTCTTTTGGAATGCCGTGTTTATGGTAGAAATGAAAGTTGTTGCAGGAATGAATTCGGACGCACAACGCACAGCAACTGATGTTTCGCCGTCCTGAATAATTGAGGTTAGATCTGTGTTAGACAGGTTAAGGCTCAGCTAGCTCACGTCAGAGGCCGTCCGAATCTAAGAAAGAGGCAAAATCCCCCTCAGGTCAGCGGATCAGGAGCATCTGGGGACTAGTTTGAAGCTGTTTGACCAAAAATGAACTACGCAGTAAGACGTGTTATTGATGCTTCGTAATCAGTTTGATTTGAGAAATAACCCCCCCGAAAAAAAGCAATGTTATCCCAATCAAGTCCGTCCTTTTTTGGAAGATAAAACTACCGGCAGGCTCAGTTTTGGGTTGACTGAGGTCCGTCTGGGGTCACTGCTCTGTGCAGAGTGGCTTTAGATGCTGTTTTCCTCACGCGTCGGGACGCCTGCAGGGTTTTTCTGTCAGGACGAGTTACGTGGGCCGTCTTCCGAGGTCCTTTGGAGGCATTCGTCTCGACGAGGGCCTTCTGCCGGCCTCGCTCCTCCGAGAGCGGATCCAGATCCAGATCCAGATGTTTAGCGTCGCGCTGGCGTTCGTTCGCGCTGCAAATCCAAAATCTTTAACCCGTAGGTTCTTTTGTTGAAACCTCTCTCCGTGTTCGGCGTGATGCAGGAGTGCGTGCCAGGCTGTTTGTTGCCCTAATACTAATACATATGGCTCCCAGTAATGTCAAGAATGTGGCAAGAATGTCGTAACACCGTCGCTCGCTGTAGCGCTCCTTTTTTCCCAGAAAGATGCCACTGCTTTGATTCCAGAAAAGGCAATAAGCTCTGGGTAACTGTAGTTTAGCCCCCCCCCCGTGACCCCGGACGCCGGTGGTGTGCGGCGGCCTGCTCTGTTGCTTATTGAGGAAAAAAAGAGTCTCAGGTTTTTTCCAGGTTGTGACTTTCCGTTTTCCCTCCCCAGCTGACAACAAGACGAAGAAGAAAATCACCCATCGGGAAAGGAAGCAGGATTTCTCGGCCTTCAAGCCCACTGACAATGAAATGAAGGTTAAAATATCACCTCAGCTTCTGCTGGCTGCCCTGCGTTTCCTAGCAACAGGCAAGTGGGCTGCGTTGCTGCTTGACTTCCCCCAGTGTGCCCTCGGTCCCTCACTGTGGGGAAAGTTGCAGTGAGTGTGTGTGTGTGTGTGTGTGTAGAAGCCTGTGCCTGTATGGGCTTTGAGTTTTTGGGCAAGCGGGTGTAAGGGAGGAGGAGGAGTGAGTATGTGTGTGGAATGAGTATCTGTTGTAATGTGTGTTTGTGAGGGAGCGAGCTGTGTGGGGACTCACAACGAGCGCGTTGGTATGCGGGCGCGGGCCCGGGGGGGCGCGGGGCTCCCCGGGCGCGCGGCACGGGACGTCTGCGGGCCGCGCGCACAGCCCCAAAAACCCCCAAAAGCACCCCAAAAAAACCCCAAAAGCACCGAAAAAGCCCCCAGAAGCCCCGGCGCCCATTTGCTTGCATGTCATGCGCCGGGGGCTGCGCGTCGATCTAAAAACACCCCCCTGTTTGCTTACACTCGCTCCTCAATGACATCACGTCCAGCATTTTTGGCCTATGATCGCAGTTCTCACACAGCCCGACATACTTGCCTACTTACTAGTGTAAAATGTGGAATATTTCACCGGCTTTCCCTGGGGAAATGGGACAGGCGGCCGAATTAATGGAGTCCCACCACAGCAGCGGCTTCGCTGCGTTTAGATTTGCTCTGGAACTTTGACCTAGCAGCTAAGCGTCGGTTAAGTTCCTCCAAAGGCTATTAGGGAGTTTAGTTCCTCTTGGTGGAGCCTCCGGCCAGCTGACACACATCAGAGCCGCTGAGTTGAAGGAGCTGATTGGCTCAACAGGTGGTTGGAGCTGCCCAGTCACCATTAGGATACAGTTTAAAAGCGAACATGAGGGCTTTACATTCTGTGTTCATCTGTAACAAATATGCTAACAAGGTATAAAGAAAAGCTATTAATTAAAATGTTTCTCAAATACTGATTGATATAGCTATGTCAGTTTAGTTAGATAAAAAGGTTTGAAAATGTTTTTTTTTTTTTTAACTGAATGGCAGGAGAATGTTTAATGAATGAGAAAGCAGGATTCTGTGGTTCTCACAGGAAGAGCTTGATTTTTATGTTAGATCTACAAAGTAAGGACATTCTGGATTACAGATGTGGGGCTCAGAACAACTCAAATAAGTCGCTTTTAAAAAAAATATTGGTTTATATAATGGACCCCTTGCTGGACCAGTAAAGCAATGAGGCCAAAGCTGAAATACGTTCATATTTCCATGTGCATGTTCCAGACAACCATAGCTCTGATATTAGCTTCTGCCCATATAGTGATGACAGTAATCCAATGCAAGTGTCTAAAAGTCATTAAAAGTTTACCTAAAGTCCGGCCAGAAGAAAAGCTGAAAGATTCAAAACGCAATTGCCTGAAAACAAATCTAAACATGTCATTTTTTTAATGGCATGTGCCTTCGCCAGTTCAAAGACTGTATACGAATAATACAATTACATATCAATTTACAGCCCACTACTAGTATTATTTGTTGTAAAAGCTTAAAAATAGACTGATTATTTAGAAGGTTCCTGCCCCATTAAACCCGGTACGGTAGAAGTGAGGCTGACCCAGGCTTTAAAGGGGTCAGGTATGATGTTATAAACCGTGTTTGAAGGTGCACCGAGGTGTAAAAGACGGGCCACAGTCCCACCTACGGGCCGCTCTCTGAGCTGTGTGAAACCCGAACGGTGTTCTCACCACACGCGCAGCAGCATTTCTCTCAAACCGTCAACAAACCGTGTGTGTGTTTGTGTGTGTGTCTGTGCATGTGCATGTGGGGTTTACTGAAAACAAGCCACGGTGTCACCAAGTTCAGGGCTCCGGCTCACTGAGGTGTCACGGCTGTTGTGCACGTCGATCAGTAAGAAATAACAAAGTGTGCCAGAGTAGGGACACACTGCACGTCTTCCAACCAACCCAGACTCCATAGAAAGGGTTTTTCTCTGTTTTTCGGCAGGGTCAACGGTATTGAGTCTTATTGGAAAGCCCTCAAAGAAGCGTCCGAACTTCCGCGTTTGTTCGTTTCTGACCAATCGAGGCGCGGCCACACAGGGATGTGCTGCTGCCACCGGACCGGTGAAACCCCACCTCTGGATTCAGAGCGGGGACGTGTTTCTACCTGCTTTTATGCGTTTTTACCGTATACGGAGGCAAAACCATGACCATCAACATACATGACAGCCAGCTCAGAGAGAGCAAAAATGAGCATGCGACCTGTGGCGAGCAAAGCGTTCAAAATGGCCGAGAAATACTGCACTCTGAAGGGTTAAACGGGCCATTTTTACACTCGACTCACATAGTTTTGCAGACGGGTGATTATTCTCCCATCGTACCTGTAGTTTAAGCATCAAATTAAAATCCCTGTCCGGTGACGTGTCTGATTCTCTTCGCTTTAAACCACTTTTTTGGTGTTTTTCACAGATTTATGTCTCCGCTCAGACTTTATTCTCAGACAAAGAAGTCAATCAGGAGTAGTTTAGAATAAGTTTGAAATTCGGCTCGACAACAGTTTAATAAAACAAAACAGATATAAGGATTTTCTTTCAAATAGACTATTATTAAGCCAAATGACAGAAAAATCCCGCCCTGAAATAGGTTTCCTAAGTATGTTTCATTTCTCACTTTCTTTGGTGTGAAACGGGTTTGTTAGTTTTTATTCATTGCAACCTATGAAAAAAAATGGTACGACACCTGTCTCAAAAGGCTTTCGTTTTCAACTAAAGCATGGATGATGTTTTTGTGCCGCCACCAACTAAAACTATTAGCATGTAGCCTTTTTTTCTGTTCATTCTCAGGAGCAGAAGGTCAGAAACACGACAGAAATTGGCTCATATTTTCAAATGGGGTTTCATGGACATAGACTGTCTGGTCAGCTGTTCCGGAAACTTATAGAATTTATCGGGAACCTCATTGTTAACATTTCTAAAGCTCCACAAACGAGTCAGACGCTGGCAACAGTGTACATTTTTATTCAAACCATCGAGTCCTTGTAGATTTTTAGTGTTTTCTGGATATTTGTTGACTCTGATTCAGGCTTTAAAATGACAGAAAATGGCTAACTCCTCACAAATAAGCTGTTTCTCTTTCTCTTCTGTGTGTCCGTTTAGAGGTGGAGCCCTTCGGACCCGTGCAGATGTCAGAAAAGATTCTGCTGCGCTTGTTGAGGCACCCGAACGTCATCCAGGAGCTGAAGTATGACGAGAAGAACAAGCGGGCGGCGGAGCATTACCTCTTCCACAGAAACAAGCCCGTGGACTATTTCATCCTCATTCTGCAGGTGTGAGGACGCTTTTGAGTCGGGCTAAAAAAGTTTAAGAATGGATACACACATTTTTCTAATGCCGGTGACACTCTTGTTGAAACACAAAAAAATGGTTTATATCAGGAATGTTGCATTTACAGCCAGGACTTTGTGCCAGTTTGGTCTCTTCTGAATGAAATCAGTTCTGTGTCGTCAAAGCAGCTGAACAAACAGCGCCGAAAATTTCCCCCAGATATGTCGCTGCCAGCAACACGAGCCATTGTTTTCCAGATCTGACAGCTTTTCCCCAGTTCGGTCACCGGTCCGACAGGGCCGGGCTGCAGGGGTTTGTTCCCACGCATCCGTTAAAGGTATGCCAGGCATGGCAGTCTGGGTATGAAAAACAAATAATAAACAGCCCACCGACTCCAGACACGCGACGTTCGAAAGTACCACACGACCCGGCAGTTTTGGATCTGTGAACGCCACAGAACTCTTCGGGAAAAAAAACATACGCGTAAAATAAAAAGGCGACAAAGCAACCACAATAAGGTCAGACCTAGGAAAAAGACCCAAAAGCATCAGCATCCCAGTAACGTAAAGTAAGTGTGATAGATGCTGCCGCCCAGCTCTGTGTACGCTCGTAAGTTTACTGGTTTTTGCTGGTTTTGAAGCTGTAGCTCTCCCTCTTTTATTCCCGGTGTTTATTCCCGCTGGCTGTTAAAAGGAAGTTTTTCCTTGCCTGTGTCGCCTAGTGCTTGCTCATGGCGGGAATTGTTGGGTTTCTGTAATTAACTTCAGAGTAGGGTCTGACCTGCTCTGTTTGGAAAGCGCTGTGAGACAACTGTTGTTGTGATGTGGCGCTACATAAATAAAATTGAATTGAATTGAATTGAACTGTACACGTGCACGACCTGAGCTGGAGCCTCTTTTGGCCTCCGTGTATGCTAGAAGCTGGTTTTCTCACATGGTTTTGCTCAGATGCATTTGGATGATGCTTAAAGCCGTTGCCATGACGGCAGCAGCATCCTTCAAACCCCCTTTTCACCAGGCACCTAGTGAGCTGGGGTTTTTTTTCCCCCTTCATTTATGGATCGATTTGATGTTAAGCTACGTTTTATTGTTTCCAAATGCGAATACAGTGAGTGAGCCTCCCTCCACAAAAGGAGCTGATGTTTGGTTTTAGTCTCTATGCTGAAAACTAGTTTATTTTTTAGTTTGCTCAAATTTTCTAACACACAGATTGGGCAGCTGTGCTTTTCATTTGATTGATTATAAGTCCCCATGACAGGCCCAGTGGTTCTGAGTGCCGCTTTTGTTCTCCTCATTTCCTCATTAAACTTTTTGGGACAAGAATCCGTGCGTTTGCTCGCCGTTCGGGTCTCAGATTTTTGGGCAGGAAAAGGACTATTTCAGTTCAGTAACCGACCGACAAACCCTTGCGCTGGCGGCAGATTTCCGTTGGGTTCCAGCTCCGGGAGCCACACTGGCATCGGCTGTAGGCGTTTCAGCAGACGTGCAGAAACGGATTCAGGTCGACAGAAAGGTTTGGCAGGTCGGTAGCTGCGAGCGCCACAGTTTTGTGGAGTTTGGCTCCTGCCAGTGTCCCGACAGACCCCCCCCCACACCCCCCACCCCTCGTAATCCCAGGATGACTTCATGATGATGAGATCACGCCTCCGCAGGGTGCCGCAGAAAGAATTCGAGACCAATCAGAAGCCTCCATAAGGCTTGATAATAGAGTTTTATGAAAACATCTCTGCGTGTTGACACTCATACCAGAGAGCCTCGTCTCTCTCCCTCCGAGTGCTCCATAATCCAATCTTATGTGTTCTGTATTGTGGCAGCTGGTCCAGCCGTGTGTACGTGTTTGGGGATGTGAGTCCCTGAAGGGCAGCAAAGGGCGAGCAAACTTCCCGATTTCCCTCCGAAAAATAGAAAAAAAAAGTCCTTCCTGGCCGAGCCATCGCGATACTTTAAAAATACAATCCAGTTCAAGCTAATTTGAGTCCAGCTCACAGTCATAAAATGTAATTATTCAGTCCTTAAAAGAAGAAGAATGTAACGTATCAAAAGTTTACAAAGGGCATCCAGCAGAGCAGTGTTGGCAGATTAATCAGAGTGTTTAACACACTGTGCTGGTCAGATTTACCTCATTTTCCACTTCACAGTCGGTGTGTTTTACTGTTCAGATTCACATTCATAAAATTAAATGTCATGGCTGGTGTTACAGTAACAGGGGGTCTGTTTTTTCTGGGTAATCAGATGTCAGCATTCGGTATCAGTGCTTAACATTTTGGATGAAATCTCCTTTATCTTAAAGACAAACTCAGTCCCAGAGAAGATTCCGGTGGAGCGCAATTTTTCAGAGAATCTGACACGTCTCCAGCTTTGCTTTACCAAAGCATTTTTTTAAATTTTACTCCAAAGGTATTTACCAGGCCTTTCTTAGATCATCATCACATTTTTGTTTTAGCTCTTCTGTGGGATCCTTTTGAAATGTTGCTTTTAAAAAGTCAATGTCTCCATGTTTTACCGTCATTAGGCCCATCTAACTGTGTTTTCTGCCGATGAGCAAACACCAGCTTCCTGTTGAAAACCGGGCCTTTTCCCTTCCCTGCAGCATAACATTATCGCTCAGACTGTCTGAGCCTCCATTTGCATTGATGAGTGGCGGTTTTTCAGCAGGCTGTTGAGTCCGGAGCCCAGACGGTGAAGCTCTGGCCCGCCGTGCTGCCGTTCACCTTCTGATAAAGGCTTTTGGTCGAATCTCTGGCTCACGATATTGTCCCAGTGCTCAGGTTCCTCTGGTTTATCAGCTGCTGCTGACCAGAGGAAAGCTCACAGTTTTGTGTTTTTGTGACTCTTCTGAGGTGAAAGCAACAGAATTGATTGGTTGACGATATTAATATTAATAATCTGTGTTTTTACGGCACTGTGAGAAAAGTGCGGTCTCACAGGATCCTTTTTTTTAAAGACAACGTCATCAAAATATTAGAAACGAGCTGTTTATTCTCCTCAGTGGCATCCTGCATTGATTTCCAGCCTTGCCTGGTTCTCAGGAGATGATTCCAGGTTTTCTTAAACAAACTGAGCTCATATTTGTTGCTGTTCTGTCCACAGCCTCATCGTCGCTCCATTTTTCTCCAACGACTTTCCTACGCTGTCATGAGATGTGAAGTAACTTTTGGTTTGTTTTTGATCGCAGGGGAAAGTAGAGGTGGAGGCAGGAAAAGAGGGGATGAAGTTTGAAGCAGGACCGTTCTCCTTCTACGGGATGATGGCTCTGACAGTATCACCCGGTAAGATCCGCTCAGATTTAAGTTGTTTTCTTCCACCAGGAGGAAAAAAAGACATTTGCATACAAATACGTTAAATACTTTTCTTATGGGTCATGAAAGCAGCTTTGTGCGATAGATTGACTATTATTTTCAGATATCAGATTAAAAAAACTACTCTTTGTCCATTTCAACTTTCATTTTAGCAATAGACTCTCGTTCAAAGGATTCTTTTTCATGTTTGTTATGCTCACACCTCAAAGCTTAATTATAATCCAACAGGCCAAACAGGACATCTGAAAGTGTTGAGCCTTTAAAGATGCTTTGAAATCTTTTTCAGATGCTTTACAAGAGTTAAATAATTGCAAAATGAATCCTGATGGGGACTCAGACTGGGTCTGGCTCACAGGGTCCTCTTCATGATTTAAAGATGGCTTTTAATCTTTAAACCATGTCAGATTAATTAAAATAACAGCCAGGTTAATTCTGCAAGTACAGAATAGTTCTAGTTAACGAAGATTATTCAGAGCATCAATCATCATTTTAATGTTACAAACATTTTTCTAAATTTAACCGCTTCGCTTAAAGGACATATTTGAAATGCACTGAAGGCGTTTCTGCACAACTGGTTTGACATGTGAGGGAGCTTGTTCCCACTTCAGCAGAGTAACTCTCATTCCAGATGTTCCACTGGCTCGAGAATATTTTCACACAAATGTTTGTCTATTTTGAATAAATATCTTCCCATCAGGACGTCTAGAACCAGGGAGAGGGAAAGTCCCAGCTTCTCAGACCGTCTTCTGAGATCATTTGGAATAAGAATTAATACTAGAAAGTGTGCCCGAGGACTTGGGAACTCCTCTGTTGAATTTCGAGCTCAAATTAGGAGGTGCAATTCAGCAAGATGGTTTTAAACTCTCATAATATAGAAACTGACGAAGCACTTGTCAGATACTCACATCCATGAACACATGATGGTCAAAACTTCTGTATGTGGGCGGTTCCAAAACGTTGTTATTCATTTGAGATTAGATTTAAGATTAAAGATGTTTATATAAAAATATATATGTGTTCCAGATTTTATGTAAATCTTAAGCTATTCTGTCAGGGAACATAAAATGCAATTAAATAATGTTTTCTGTGATTTAGATGATATATTTGGGTGTCTGTAGTCACAACCGATGGAAAACTCGATGACAGTAACTGGTCTGAGAGGAAATCCGATTTCATTATTAGTTTTGTAGTTCACTCAGTGTGGGACACAGACGTCAGGGCTGTTTAATGTGAAATGTCCCAGCAAAGACAGTTGACAGCCCTTACAAAGGTCAGTTTTCCAGATTTCATTGAACACACCGCCAGCTCAGTGCACACACTTTAGTGAAGTATCGAGCTCTAAATGCTGGTGGCTAAAAACAGAACAAAATCAATTGTAGCACCTAAAGAAAAATAATCTATTTCACAAGATCCAGCCCTTTGAAGACTAAGGAGGCGGAAGATGTCCGAGCCGGGCTGGAAGATTCCCGTGTGCGTACAGTAGAGTGTCACAACGTGATGAACAAACATGAAAAAAACATGAAAAAGCCTCAGAGTCCCTCGGCCCTCTCAGTTCATTCATAAACTACAGCGCTGTGCTCGGCCTGCTGCCCGCGGTGGGATCTGAGAGACACCTACTGGTGGAACCCTACACCATCCCCCTGTGTGTGAGCAGCTCCAGATCAGGAAAAAAAAACATTTAATGAAGAGACCCAAAGACACAAAGCTGTGTTTGACCTCTCAACCTCTGGCTGTTCAGGAGCACTTTGCTCCCCTTCCAGATTTGATCTGATTGTCTGTGTGTGATCCGATATGTTTTCTGCACTTTGACGGTTTCCTCTTCTTTCTCTGCTTCTTTTATGCTCTTTCCTCCAACCGTCCGCCCCGTCCCCAGTGCCCCTGTCCCTGTCCCGTACATTTGCTGTCAGTAGAGCAGAATCACTAGCAGGATCTCCAGGTACGGTGGCTTTTTCTGTCTATGCACACAAACAAACAAAACAAACAACAAACAAACAAACAAACACCATCCCACCATCTCGAGAACAGACGTTTAGCCTGAACCTGAACGTCTCTGTGTGTGGTTGTGTGTGCGCGAGCAGCTCTGGTTTGTCGGTGTGTGTGTGTGTGTGTGTGTCCGGCCCGGCGTTGGCAGTGTGTGTGTGCGTCTGTTTGCGGTGGAAACCTGCGTGTGTAAAAACAGAGAAAGAGGGAAAGCAGATCCAGCCCGGGGCCCGAACGCCCTCAAACCCCTCAGGCCATTCGTCAAGTGGCTGAATGGTGTTGCAGAGCGGAGGCCCCAGAGTGGAACCAGGCTCCGCCCCCCTCGCCCCCGACCTTTGACCCTCCCACTACACAAACAAGACCTGCAGCTACAGCCCCCTGCTGGACACCGCTGAGCGCACATACAAAGGCGCAGACGGCTACATGTGTTCACATGATCGCAGCACACAACTGCAGACCCCGGCACAAACACACACACACACACATGTTTGTGGAAATGCAGAGCACACACACCCCCTCTCTCCCTCTCTCTCTCTCTCTCCCTCTCTCTCTCCCTCCGTCTTTAGCTGTGACCCACATTGTGCCTCCCGACGTGTTTTTTTTCCACCCACTTTTTAAATTGTGTGGCCATGAACGTAATGTGTGGGTGTTGTCGACGTTTTTTTTTGTTGACCGGGCTCCTTTGGCCACTAGACATTGGAGTAATAATCCACAAAAGTTCACATGCAGGGTCTTTGGCTCTCGATCAGCCCACACACACACACACACACACCTACACACACACACACACACGTATATTCCAACATGGGATTACATACATTCCAGTCATCGTAGTGGCATTAGTGTTGGCCAAGCCGTTTCCACTTTGTTGTGTGTGATTTTCACTAGGCTTCTTTAAGAAGTGGAAAACATAATCTGGCTTTAATTAAAAATTACAGAAGAAACAGAATTACTCTTGTATTCACACAGAAAGAAGCAGCATCACCAGAGGACCCCCCC
>JABUIW010000040.1:147453-157507 GCA_013363375.1 Menidia beryllina | reverse complement strand
ACACACACACACACACACACACACACACACAGAGCGAAAACATGCTCATGGAACAGTGCAAAAGCCTTGTGTGAGTAAACCTTTATACAGAATGTCGACATGAAGAAGGCAGGTAAAAGGGGAATGAGAATAAATACTGGTGTGGCTTTTCAAAGTTTGGAAATTTCGATATAGACAATGCAAAAGTTGCTTCTTTCCTCTGGAGGCCTGATAACATCGATTCAATCTGTGGACAAACACTGATTGGAAATCATTTTAGACTGCTCTAATATTCAACTTTGCCAACGTTGCATAAAGAAAATCCCTGTTCTTTCCCAGAAATAAACAGATGTCTCCTTCAAAGCACCTTATAACTGCGCTCACCACAGTGTTGTTTCATCTCGAGACCTTTTTTGCATCTTTCCTGGAAGGGTTTTAAGAGCCACACGACCCATCTGCCCCCTCTGCCTCTCGTCCTGCAGGTCTTCCAGTGGTCGTGCGCTCCTTCAGCCACCTGAAATCCAACCTGTGCAAGTGGTGCGAGGCCTCCAGTCCCGTGTGCAGAGACAGCGTCTGCCTGAGCAACTGCACGCTGTCGTCCTTCTGCATCATGACCGAGGAGATCTGCATCGCCGTATGGTGAGCAAACCAAACACACCTCCAACTGACCAAAGCCTTCTTTCCTCAGCAAAAACTCTGTGACAGCAAAGGGGTTAATAGTATTACATGAATATGTCTTTCTGTGCGTTTTTCCTCTTTTTGTGTGTCTTTTAAAACTTGCCATATGTCTTGTTTCGTTTCTTTTTACTCAGGTATTTACATAATAAGTCATTTTTTGTGTCTTTCAGGAGTTATTTATGTCTTGTTTGTGCTTTTTTATAGACCATTTGTTGCCACATTGCATCTTTGGTAGTGGCAGTTTATTCCCTTTGTTATCAGTTTGTGAGTGTGCGCTTGTTTAGTCAGATGGCTGAATATCAGATATTTTTCCATAGAAAAGTCTGACCGTAAATATAAAGCGATAGCTAAAACTTTGCGGTTAATCGCATGATTTTTTGTCTTTTTCAGGCTGACTGTTCAGAGATTTAGTCAGCGATGTTAATGTAAAGCGGCATCTCTAAAAAACATTCAGCTTTCAGAAACTTGCTGCCCATGTTGTTGTTCAGCACAGCCCAAAAAATCCAGGTGGATCTGGAATATTCCTGAGCTGCTTCAGCGTGTTATGAAACATCCTGAGGTGGTTTCCCTCAGCAGGACGTAAAAATGTCATGTTTGCTGCCATTAAGTTCTTTTTTTTATTTTTTATCTTTGCCCTGGTCTGCTGCTATCGCTGTCTTTATGACTGGAAAGTTTCTGCTGATTGGTACTTTTGTTTGGATAACAGTCCTACGCTCGGATCCCCCTGCTGCACCCCTCTCATTTCCTGTTCACATCAGCCCGCCCGAGTCCTTCCAGCTTTTTGCAGGAAATCAGAGATAAGAAGGAACTGACAGGAGAAAACAGAGGAATGAAACGGTTTATTCAAGACAGCCCGCAGAAATCACACACTGTGTACGCAGCACTTCGCCAGGTTACACAACACCACCGCTTTTTTTTTTTTTTTTTAGCAAAGTGGAGAAAGCACTGGTTCAGGGCTTCAGTTCCAGCTAAGTTGGTGGAGCGAGATAAGAATTGGTTTGTTTTTTCACAGCCGTAGAGCTGAAAGATTACATCACTTAAACAGCTCCTTAAGTACGTGTTTGACCCTCCCTCACATGCAATCTGAGTTTCTGCTGAAGACCACGTTGCCAGAAAACAGATCAGGATCTGTGAATGCAAGATGACTGTTTTGGAACAGCTGATAATGCTAATGTAAATGTACACACCAGATTAGCTTTATATGTTGCAGGTATCTTTTGTAAAGGCTTTATCATACTGGACTTTAGGGGAGCAGATAGATAAGAAAACTCCTGTCATTCCGTTGCTGATTTCCATCTTTTTTTCAATTTATGGTTGAAACAGAAGGGAGTTTTTCTAATATAAGCTGTGAGAAAAAAAAAATTCTTCTCATTGTTCTCCGGATCACGTTTATTCGTTAAACATAAAAGGATAAAAATGTTCAGTAGGTTAACATTAACGATGGGTGCTGATGTGTCAAAATCTATTATAAGGATATAATCGTACTGTATTGATGATGATGGCGATGAGTTTCATTCCCACCACCTGCAGCAGGATCTCTCTTTTTCCTAGAGACAAAATCTCCTTAAAGAAAAGTTTGAAATGTTGCAAAAAAAGCACTTAGCCTTGCTTCCAGTCATAGTGTTTTGGCTATTTTTGCGGATGAAGGGAGTGGATAAAGTAGCACATGTGTGGTGTGGGGAAAATGCAAAGAAAACATTATTTTGAATAGTAGAAATGTACTTGATATCAACTTAGTTAACAATTTCACAGTCTCACATCTACTCTTGTGCCTCATGTTGGACAGCATTTTATTGGTGACGTTTTATTAGCCGATAACGGTGAATAGAAACAGAAATCCGTAATCTGCCGTCCGCGGTTCCAGGAGGAAGACCAACGACACCATGACGGTCCACACGGCCTGCCACAATCCGGCTCTGCCGCTGGAGGGCGTGGACCCCGACCTGCTGCTGAACTTCACCTCCAGGGAGTGTCACATGGTCCCGCAGCCTTCGGAGGAGGGAGCCATGATGGTCTGTGGCTGCCAGGGCGACCACGAATGCAATGACAAGCTCATCTTTGACAAGGGAGCAAATGGTGAGCCAAATAACAGACGGAGGGAGTTTGCGCTTAAGCTAGCTCTTAGCGCTTAGTTATAGAATACAATACAATCCATATTTATTGTGCAGGTATAAGGTCTTAGCTGTTACACTGGTAGCCAAGTAATCGACATTTCGTTGTCAAATTCACCTCGTGTTTTTTGTGCAATGACAATAAAGGAAGTCTAAGTCTAAGTCTAAGTCTAAGTTGATGGCTGAAAGGCGTCAGAGAAGGAGCCAATGAGGACGGTGACTGTTCTGTTGAATGTTCTGCTCAATGAATAGATGACTGAAGGGATAACCACATGGTATAGATCAATATCAGATGTGTGCAAAAAAAACAAGCAACTGATGGACAGATAATTAGTTCCTTTGGTCCCTTCAGGTTTCCTGAAGCTGCAGAGTAAGGATGTGATCCCCGTTGTGGCGGTCAGTTTGGTGCCTCCTGTCCTCGTGGCCATCGTTGCCACGGCCGCCTTCTACTTCTACCGCGTGCGGCGCCCGGACAAACCGGGGCCCCCCGTGCGCCTCAACTGGCCCACCAAGCACAACCCGGAGCTCTACCAGGCTCTGGAGGCGGCGTGCGGGGGACAGGGCGTCCAGCGGGAGGGCGAGGGGGGAGGCGGGCGGGACGAGTACCACGCCAAGGCACCGTTTCCCGACGGCGACGCGGCCGGCGAGAAGGCCGAACTGCTGCCCATCAAGCTGGAGGCGCTGGTGGGGAAGGGGCGGTTCGCCGAGGTGTGGAAGGCCCACCTGCTCCAGGGCGAGAACGCGGGCGCCAGCAGCTACGAAACGGTGGCGGTGAAGGTTTTCCCCGCCGTGGAGTACGCCTCGTGGAGGAACGAGTGCTCCATCTTCTCCGACCCGACCCTGCAGCACGACAACGTGGTCCAGTTCCTGGCGGCGGAGGAGAGGAGACCCCCGAGCCACGCCCCCCAAACCTACTGGCTGGTTCTGGCTTACCATGGCCTCGGAAACCTGCAGGACTTCCTCACCGCCAACACGCTGAGCTGGGAGGAACTCGTGCCCATGGCGTGCAGCATTGCCAAAGGAGTGGCTCACCTCCACAGCGACACGACGCTGAGTGGGCTGTCAAAGGTAAACTCAGCCTACGAATACTTGATATACGTCATTACCGTGGATGAAAATAGAAAAGCAGCATTTTTCTGTTGTTGAATTAAGTTAAACGCATTCAAATCTATCAATTTTCCTGGAAAATTCCGCTTTAAGTGTCTAAGATATCAAGTTATTGATCAGTCTTGCAGGAGATAAACCTTGTTTGTGTTTATTTTGAATTATTTATTCAATTTTAATTCATTTCTTCCTGCAGAAGTGAACTTTGCTTTAATGTTGATGTGCTTTAATGGGCATACATACATAAGCATACATAAATGCTTTTTGACCCGGACCTGCTTGTACCATAGGTGCCAGTTGCTCATCGGGACCTCAAGAGCAGTAACATTGTGGTGAAGAACAGGAAGGAGTGTGCGCTCTGTGACTTTGGTCTGGCGTTGAGGCTGGACCTCTCCCTTACTGTCGATGACTACGCCAACAGTGGACAGGTGAATCACGCAGAGCCGGTTAAATACACAAACGACCCAAATAATTTCAACTAATATGCCGTTGCTTCTTCAAATGAAGCCAAACCGGGGATGCTCCATCCCTGTTTTCAGTTTTCTGGTCTTGGACCTGGCCCAGTAGAAGGCTTTGAGGCATTTTCACCTATAAAAGTATCCCTTTAGTTTACATTACAGATAGTTCTTTTCAAGCTGAGAGGGTTTCTACTCCATCATAGGAACAAAAGACCTACATCCTGTATTCTGGTTGTTTGGACTCCGCTTTATTTTCCTGTCCAGGTGGGAACAGCTCGCTACATGGCTCCTGAGGTACTGGAGTCCCGGGTGAACCTTGAGGACCTGGAGGCCTTTAAGCAGATGGATGTTTACTCCATGGCTCTGGTCCTGTGGGAGATGGCCTCCCGCTGCGACGCCATCGGGGGTGAGGAGTTTTATTTTTGGACCAGCTATGAGTTGGAGTTGATTAAACAGATTTGCTGCCATTGGAGTTTACTCTGTGCTAAAAATGATCAAACAAGTGATGCATGTGTTCATCTGTATGTGCCGGTGTAGAGGTGAAGGGCTACGAGCCGGCGTTTGGGTCCAAGGTGTGTGAGCAGCCCTGTGTGGACAGCATGAGGGACCTGGTGCTGAGGGACCGCGGACGGCCGGACATCCCCACGACGTGGACGCAGCACCAGGTCAGATTTAGCCCAAAGGAAAAACACGGATACACTGAAAATGAAAATCTTCTCTTTTTAGATAGAAAAATCTACTTTTAGTTATCTTTTGGTTCTGTGACAGAAAAGGAGCAGCTTGTCACTGGGCCTGTCCGTTCTCAGGTTACACACAATCATTTTAACTCTCCTTTTATGTGTTTATGTTTATGTTTATGCATTTGGCAGACGCTTTTATCCAAAGAGACTTACAGAGTAGACACAATATTACATTTCTCATCACTATGACAATGAGCTATATAGAGGAGAAACACTGATCAGAGTCAGTGGTGACAGCAAGAGATAGAGGTAGAGGGGACCACAGAAGGAGTTGTGGGGGGTAGAGGTACGGGTTAGGATTAGGATAGGAGATGCTCTTTGAAGAGGTGGGTCTTCAAGAGTTTCTTGAAGACAGACAGGGACTCTGCTGTTCTTGTGGCGCTTGGTAGGTCATTCCACCATCTTGGAACGACACATGCAAACAGTCTGAATTGTCTTAAGCGTGGTGAAGACTCTGCTAGACGACAATCCATTGATGACCGGAGTGATCGATTTGTGACATAAGCCTTTGCAAGAGGATTCAAGTAGATGGGAGCCGTACCCTTAAGCACTTTGTAGGCTAGCATCAGGGACTTGAATTTGATACGGGCGGTCAGAGGTAACCAGTGGAGTTCAATGAACAGAGGGGTGACGTGAGATTTTTTGGGCTGATTGAAGACCAGACGCGCCGCCGCGTTCTGAATCGTTTGTAAAGGTTTTACTGTACAGGCTGGGAGACCAGTCAGGAGTGCGTTGCAATAGTCAATAGTCAATAGTCAATAGTTTTAACAGTGCGCAGGGCTCTGTGTGCACCCACTGGGGTTTAAATGAGAGTGTCGCTCTGTCCTACAGGGTATGAACATCTTCTGCTCCACCGTCACCGAGTGCTGGGACCACGACCCCGAGGCCAGACTGACGGCTCACTGCGTGGTGGAGCGCTTCACCGCCCTGCAGCAGGACGAAGAGGAGGAGGAGGAGGGGGAAGAGGCGGGGGAGGAGGAGGAGGTGGGACGGGAGGAGTAAAAGAAAACAAAGAACCTAGATTCAAAGGAAAACTCTTGGACGAGCATGTTTACTCCACCTCGCCCTGCATCCGAGCAACAAAAGTGCCCCATGATGCTTCACTTCCGTCTGACTCTGAAGCTCCTCGTCCCTCCTCACGCTGAAGCTGTCCACACAGTCTGAGTGACCTTTTGTTTTCCTGCCAGCAGCGCTGATACAGAGGAGACGGACCGATAAGTGACTCAAAGCAGCCAAACCGTCAATTGCGGTTGCAGTTAATGTCGTTTTTGGAGAAAAAAAAATCTATATATCCTGTGTCTGCATATGAAGTTTACCATTTTGGATACAGAAAATGGCCCCCTGTTTTGTCCAGAGGGGGAATACCAGATGACCGGTCGTTTCGCAGGGCTCAGTCTGGGAGGAGGTGAAGTGTAGATGTAGGCCTCAAAGGACAGGAAATACCCAGATAAAAGAGGGCTTGAAACCAATTATCGGGAGGGCTCCAAAGAGAACAGGACTGGTTTTCCCCTGACCTTCTGACCCTCCGGACATCGGAGATGCTGAGAAGTCAGCTATTCAACGCTGCAAGCCAACGTGTAGGGAGCTGGGCTGTTATGTCAGCCTTCATGGCAGGAGGATTTCTGGGATGCTCAAATTCGAGAGTGTTGGAGAGTGACGAGTCGGCAGTTATAGCTCCCGTTTACCATTAATGAACTGCTTTTAGCGCCTCACAGGCCCAAACGGTTGGAGTTCTTCTCTGACAGACGATGGTTTCACTCAGCCAACTGCTAATTTCTCCTACCTGTGAAAGCGCAGAGGCCTTTCTGAAGGATTTGCCAAATGTTTCTGTAAAACCATCTGAATCACCTTGTTTGAAAGGATAGGAAATAACTATGAGAATTAGAACAAATTCCGTGCCTGTTTGACTTAGTTGAAAGTAGCCCATGTGTTTTGTGTGTGTTTTGGCTGTATGTACTCATTTATGACGCCTCTTGGAAAACTTCTGCTGACACACTCCTGATGATGAACGTGAGGAAGAAGTGGACGGACCAGGATGTGACTTTGCTGACTTTCCTCCGCTGTTGCCTTTGGAGTGTCCCCAGTGCAGAAAAAAGCAGCTGCTTTTTAAACGAGCCCCAAGCTGGCATGAATATCTGAAGTGAATTTCACTTCACACGTCTGTGGTAAAATCAGCTAAAACAGAAGCCTGAAACCAACCCGAGCCAACATTTGGCTGGATTCAGAACGTAAAGCTAAATAAATAAAGGCTTGGGGGACAGGTGCAGGAGACAAGAAAAAGACAAAGTGCTTATCAAGACACTAATTCATCAGAATTTCCCGGACTTTTCAGCTGATTCTTGTAAAAGACGTAAAATCAACCAGTGGCTGACTTTATACCGGAAATGAAGCACTCACAGTTGTGAAACGGTCACAGATCTGCTGGCAGACATGCATATAAGCACAGTTGGCTGTGTTTTAAAAAAAAAAGTCTTATGTTGGAGCAGGTCTCCATCTTTCTTTTCAATCATTTTATCATTTCTATAACCATCATGTATGAATAAACAAAAGAACAAGCACCACACAGACCTGTGGGTGGTTTTCTCAGTTTGTCTCAAAATCATTCTCAGAAACGTATTCATCTGTGGTCATTTTCAATTACAATTTTTCACTTATTAAGATTAGAAATGTAAACCAAGGGAAGTAAGTGAACACTGAAAGCACCCAGTGACCAAAAAAATGAAGAAAAAAAACATAAATGACTGAAAAACGATATCTTGTTTGACGATAAAAATGTTTGCACATGATAGGGCTCATGAATTGGTTGATTTATTCCCACCACGTTTGAGCAGATTTTTCTTAGTATTTCAAAACACCTACCAGAAACGTAACATGAAATTAGTTGAAAATTAGTTTCAAATGAGCCTTTAAGTGTGGCCGATGTAGTATTGGTTCTTCTGTGTATGAAACAGTGTCTCTTTCTGAGTAAAAATGGCCTCTGACATACTTTATTCCCACGATTTTCTTTAGGAATAATCAAAGTCAGCTATTCAGCATCAGAAAGGACAAAAATGAAAGAGGAGCTGAAAACCACCGGGACTTTACAACAATGTCTATTTAAGTTTTGGGTTGGGACGTGGGCTTAGAGGCGTTTTAATTTGCCTGAGGTTTGCAGACATGACTTACTTTCTCTTAAGGGTCGAAAAAATGTCAGGGACCACAACACAGACTAAACTGAGGAGAGACGCCCAGTTATTATAATGAAAGAGACCATTTCTGAGCAAATATGCCCAACCATGTCGCTGGATTTTCAGGGAATCTTCCAAGGAGATTAGCTGTAACATCACGACCTCCTTCCCAATACTGAGAAAGGCCTAATGCTGCCAAAAACAGCTCTGATCCGTCAGGGTGTGGACAAAAAAAAACACGTCCCTGCGAGTCATGAATGGGAATGGCTACAATAGACACTTTAGAGGGGTCTTTCCCACAGATGCCTTTAGATTGATGTATATGGAGTTTAGAGGCCAACTGTTGTCCTGCTGAGGTAGACTGCTGGTCTACACGAGTCCCATGGCAGATGTAACTGCTTTGTAAATAACCCAAGGTAGGTACCAAATATAAGAAAAGCATCTATGTAAATATTTCTGAAATAGAGCATTGCAGTATTCCTAATTTTCCCTCCTGGGATTTTAAACTCATGGTTGATGTTATAAATGGAAGTGAACTGCTTTTCCAGAAAAAAATACACCTGTAAACCAGTTATTTATACATTTCTCATAAAAAAATCTCAACCTTTGAAAACAGGCAATAGAAACAGTGTAAAATGCTCATTTTGATTCGGGAGGTCATTTTGCAGGAAAATAACTTTACTGTCTTTTCTCCATCACAATCATCATAAGATGCATTTTTATGATCTCCTATGTGCAATAGATGCCATAGAAAATCGCATTTCCCTGAATGTTTGAGATTTTTGGCACAATCACTCTGATTTGCAGCTTTAAGAAATCTTTTAACAAAAAGAACAAAACAACTATTAGGCCATAGGCTGAAGCCTGTATCGTTAAGTTTCGCTCCGCTTATTGAGGGACTACTAAATGACACCGCCAAAAAAATCCTTAGTGTGTTTTGAGCCCATAACCAAAAGTTCTCCATTCGCTTTGCGCCAGTATTTTTACAGTAATAACTTAAAAGTGTAACTATATCGGTAGCCTGATCACACCGGTAAACTACGCTCGTATCAAGCCGCCTAGCCGTCAGCCAATCAGAGCGCGTCCTTCAGGTGCGCTCTACCATTCAGAGGCGAGAACAGAAGAACAACAACAAACATGGCTGCTCCCGTGGAGCAGCATATTCCCGTTAATCAGACAAGAAAAGGAAGAAAAATGAGGATTATATATGCCTGACACACATATCATCGGTGGACAAAGAACGGACACAGCCACTAACAGTTGTTGGTTGGAAGAAGATGGTCGAATGTGCCCGTAAGTGGCTACAAATAGACGGAATTGACCGCACGTTGGCAGAGGCTGTATGTTTACACGATGACGAGTTCTCCAAAAACAACAATGATGATGATTCCACGTCAACCCTGGCTTGTCCAGACGACACTCTTTCTGGCTTCTTGGGGGTAAACAAACTTGGTTTTCATCCAACTTGTTATCGGCGTTTCATCGATAAAAACGAATTGCCAGTGCTGAAAAACTAACAGAAAACGGGGAGCATGTGGTGGTGACAACAATGGTTCTGATCACGAGTCTTCCACAACCACGTCCACGACTAGCCGGCCACCATCTCCAAAACGTACTCCAAAATGTACTTCCTGCTGTCTGTATAATCTGCAAGAGGGTTGACCGCTTTGTGAAAGAAGGACACAAGACAAAGAAGGATAAATTGGTCCAAGCAGAAACTATAAATGCTGGTGAGTAGATAATTCGCAGACTGCATCTTTGTTTGTGGCTTATAACCAAAAGCAAATGTAATAAATTTGTTGGTAAAAAAAAAAAAA
>JABUIW010000040.1:125146-147353 GCA_013363375.1 Menidia beryllina | reverse complement strand
TTTTTGCTAGGGAGTTTGATTAAAGCAGCTGAACTTAAAATGGATGGATCCATCCTCAAGGATGTACGAGGAAAAGATTGTGTCGCAATTGAAGTGCGGTACCACAAACGGTGCTACAAAGAGTACACAAGATTTCTGGTGGCTACGACAAGTGATGAAAGGTAAATTTCAGATACTTCAAGTAGAATATTTGTGAAATACAAATACTTCAGAGTGAACCTTATATTGATGGTAGGGTTACATTCTGGGGTTAAACATTTTTGAAAGTTGATTATTCTAACAAATGAAGCCCAGTTTATAGAGAAATATTGTGGTAGAATAAACATTTGGATGCAGTTTTACATAAAACATTTTAACCATAAATTTGTATGAAATGAGATATTCTATCATTGTTAATTTTTAGATTGAGTAAGCATTTGAACTCATCTGTATTTTGCATTGTTTCACACAGGATGCCAAAAGCCTGGGAGTATGCCACTGTGTACACAGAATTTTGTGACAAAATAATTCGGGCACAGTTGATCAAAAAACAGGAAATCTTCAGGATGAAAAAGCTCTCTTCCCTGTTCCAGAAACTGATACGACAACACCATGGTCATGGAAGTTACAGGTAATTATGATTCATTAATAGAATTGATATTATTCACATCAGCATATATTTATTATTCCTTGTAAATTTTTCACAGAGCAGAACTTCTGAAGAAAAGACTGAGGCAAGACTTTCCCCAACTAAATTTCTACAAGCCTCCGAGGAAAAACCTGAGTGAAATGGTATTTACAGAAGCTACAGGACTTCTCAACAAGGGTTCATCAACTGAAACTGAGTGATCAGTATCGCAAGAGACTTTGTCGAGTGGTGAAGAGACCGTTCAGGAAGGTGGTACATATGCAGCACAACAAGACCGTACCAGAACCATTTATAGTGCTGGTATAAGTCTTAAACAAGCAGTTCAGATTGCCCCTAACATGAGTGCCAATTGGCCTCCTACATCTAAGGATCTAAATATTTCCTCAGCTAGAAAGATTGTGCCAATTGAACTGTATAATTTACTTGCTTGGTGCATAGGTGTAAGTGATGAGTTGACATTATCTAACATGGTTAATGTATCGGAGGAGGTTGATCTTCGTTAACTGTCAATCTGCCAAGATATTATTTATTTATCCTCAAAAGGTAGAAATCAAACCCCAAAATCTCTAACACTTGGTTTAACTCTGCGCCACTTGACAGGGTCATTTCAGGTTGTAAATATGGTAAGTAAACTTGGTCACTGTGTCTCTTGGGAATCTGTAGAAGGTTTTGAGACAAGTCTTGCTCAGCTTCAGTTGTCCAGAGGTTTGGATCTCCCACAAGGGTTTGCCAGTAATAACTTTACTGTTTTAGTGTGGGACAATATAGATTTTGGAGAGGAAACATTGTCGGGGAAGGGTACCACCCATCACACTAATGGAATCATGATTCAGAGAAAGTATTCTGAGACTCTAATTCCTCAGGCTCAAGTGGACGTAAAAAAAGGTGTAAGGTCCTTAAAGCCCCAGGAATCGGTCCTTGAAGTATATCGTCGTAGACCAAGGCAAGGTCCTGGCAGTGTGGCTGATAAGTCGAAGGATTCTGAAGATATTCATGTGCAAAACCTTAGGTTGTCCAAATCGTTAGACTTTGCTTACATTTTGTCAAAGTTCACTACCTGTGCTTTGGGCATTATTCCTGGTTGGACAGGGTTTAATATAGCCTTGACCAACGGTCAGACTTGTGAAAAATCTGTGATCTATTACCTTCTAGTTATCGAATCAAATGAAAGTGATTTTTATGACTAATAATTTCTTTGTGTTTTCTATTGTTTTCTATTCTATTGTATTTTCTATTCTCAAGTCGTAACAACCTGAAGTGATCCTCAAAAGTTTAATATCTCTTGCTGGGTCCAACAAAAGTCATTGTTTAAAAACATAACATCTTTGTGCCTAGTTTTCATTGTTCAAATTTTACCTGTGTTTCAGTTATTTCCGAAACTTTTGCTTCCAATATTGTAACTGGTCTACTAAGTGATAAAATTCACACCACTTTTCATAGTTATTTGTTAACCAGACACAAAAGGATATCTTTTTCTTAAAGTTTTTCAATAGAAAATTCAAAGAATTGCAGTTTTCATGTGCAATAAAGATATATTTTGGGAGATTGTGAAGTTGTTAAAAAGTGTATGTTTTCATTTAGAATAACTCCTTACTTAAAGCACGCAGAACATTGCCGCTTTAAAAGCTAAGAGTAAGTATGAATGTCTGTAGGAATCCAAAATTTGAGTACGATCGCCTTAATATTAAAAAAGTTACAAGGGTTTGAAAATGGTAGAAGACCCAAAATCGTCACTTTTTTGGGTAAACTGCCACTTTTGGCACTCATTTTCTCAAATACTGGCAGGAATCTCACGGAGAACTTTTTTTCCCAGCTCGAGTACATATTCAAGATTGGAAAACTGCAATCGAAAAGTAGTCCCCAGGATAGTGGAGCGAAATCCTATTTCTAGCCACATTTTGAGCTTCAGCCTATGGCCTATATGAACACCTATCTCCACTAGCCTGGCACTGGCAGAGTAAGAGCCTCCCAGCTCATGCAAGAAGGAAATGAAAGCCACTGACAGGGATTTTTTGTAGCACTAAAGGCCTGTGCTTGAATATCACCAACTGAAGTACCGCCAGGCGTTATTTGAAGAGTCCTTGCAGACAATAATGGAACCGCACAGGCCTGCTTTTCATTAGTCACTTACAGTGATCAGAGATTGTCTGTTTGGTCGGAGCCTCCAAAACTAATCGCATTTAACTCGTCCTTCTGAAGTTCAGCAGTCTAGATTTAGTGTCTCTATCCCAGGGCGTGGGAACCAGTGAACCAAGTGAAAAACACCGCAAAGGCTTTTCAAGAAAAGGCAACTGGAGCGACCTCACTTCCCCTCTTTGTGTACTCTGAACCGGGGTTTTTTGGTTTCATAATGCATCTCCAAACAGAAACATTCATACAACAACAGGGATCAGGAACTATTCTGCGTGTTACATAGTTTCCTTCTCTCAGCTTTCAACTCCATCCTAAACGCAAAAGGGTTTTCTTGCATATTTAGCGCCATCCGGTGGTCGAATGCATCATTCGCAGGAGATTTTCTCCATCTGTGAGCGTTTCATCTTGCTAAAACACGATCTTTGAAAGCATGACGAAAACATTTCCGTCTCAGCGGTTCATCCTATTTATAGACGATCTTCGGAGCGGCGGCCTCCGGTCAGCTGACACCGACCGACGAACCAGGAGCGGCCGCCGCTGTCAGGCGTCCGTTCAGCCTCTTACCGGCCGGGCGCCGCCGCCTCCACCGCCAAGCCTCGCCTCAGACGCCCCAACCTCACCGCCGGTCGTTTTCCGGAGGATGATAATATGTGGTAATTCACCCGGAGAGCGATGAATGCGACGAGCGCCGAGGGGACCCGACCGAGACCGGCGGTGGTTTTGTCGACCGCGGGCTGCGGAGCCCCGCGTCCCGGTCAACCCGGAGGATGGAGCCGAGGCTGAGCGGGGATGGCGCGCCGTCCGTTTCCCGGTTCCTCCTCGGCCCCGTCCTCGTCCTCGTCCTGTCCCTCCTGGCTGCGGTAGCGAGCGGTCACGGCTCCTGCAAGCACCGAGTCCCGGGTCCCGGAGAGGTGAGCCCCGGCTGCCCCCCCCCCAACCCCCAACCGGTGATCCGATAATCTCACCGTAAAGCACCGCTAAGCTAGCGAGCCAACCGCGGGGTTTTCGGCTATTTTACCGGCTTACGTTTGATTGTAACTTATCTAAACACGGTTGAAAAATGTTTATCGAAAATTGGGGCCTTCGTGACTAAAACGAACCGGACTTATTTTATTGTTAAGGCGTTTACAGTGTTTATAGCTAGCAAACGCGTAGCTAGCTGTCAATGTGTCAGCCTCCTTTAGGTACTTTCTCTTTTAAAAAAATGCTGATTTCACCTGAAAAGCCAAAAAGCTTATGTCTTTTTAGGCTCCATTCAGAACAACAGGCAGATTTATCCAAAAGATTTAGTGTCAAATGTTGGCTTTAAATGTAATATATCTCCAAATCTACAAAGACAGTGGTTATTACACCCCATACATCCCACATATCCTGGAAAAAAAATACAGACAAAATCAACATTTTTGCCTAAGGAAGTTGAGATATAATCAAAACTAATATAATGTAAAATAACAGACTACAAATACAAAATTTTTAATTTAACTTTGAGCACAAACTGATTACACAATCCCATGTTTTGCTTTGACCTTGTTCTGGGTCCCTGTTCCAGGCTTGACCCATATTGTTGGGCCTGCTCTTGTGTCTTGTGTGTTCCTGCTCAAATCTGTGTTGTGTTATTGTTTCTGTGGGGCTCCTGTAGGTGGTTCATCACGTGTACTTGAGGCCTGAGCGCCTGACGAAGAGAAGCTCCCCCGAAGACCTGCAGCTAAAGATCAAGATCATCTATGACAGCAGTGTTGATCAGTAAGTTCTGCTTCAAGCGCGTGGGCCACACGGTGATTTGAGCTCTGAAAAGTTGACTCTAAAGCTGCTGACTGTGATTTGATCCAGCGGTTTGTCAAACAGAACTGCTTTTCTATTTAAAATCTCGTGGCCTCTGCTTTTCGACAGGCTTTCTGCAGACAAGAGGAGGCTGGTGAAGGTGAGGAGATACTTGGAAACATCACACGCTTGTTCTTTATTATTGTTATTAGTCTGTATCGTCTGTTTTTTTTTTGTAGTTATGACAGACTGTTTCTTGAGTTCATAAATTCCAGCATTTGGCTGTGGCAACAGTGGGGTTGTCATCTGTTATTGTGTGCGTCCCTCCTCAGGATAAGCTGTTTCCTCAGGCCATCGACTACCTGCAGAGGGCTTTCAGCGTGAGACGGCGGGTGGGACCAGTCCTGCTCAGCAGGTGCCCCGGCTGCCTTGTTTTATTTTAGTCTTGAGAAGATTTTAAGAGTTTTCATAAAGTGAGACACAAAATTCAGCACTTTCTGAGTTTCAAAACGAATATTCTCCTCACACAAGATTGTAGAAGATGCGTCAGGTGTCAGAGGTGAAACCTTTGACTATATCAATGAAACAAAAACTTCTAAAAGTCTGGTTATGACCCATCTGAGGAGGGTTTAAACAGGTTACGACTGTTCAGGATCATCTTTACAGTAAAATGCAAAAGAACTATCAAACTTTTCCTGGTTATCATTTTGTTAGAGGACATTAAATGCAACAAAATAAGCTGACAAGTGTCTTTAGAATGATGTTTCAAACTTTTCTAAACTGGCTTATGAATGTTTGGCAAAGTCCAGAAGTGCTTAGTCTGTACAGGCTTTTTTCTTCTGTGTGTGTGTGTGTGTGAGTGTATGGAAGGAAGCGCCGGCCATTTAAAAGTAGTTCCAGTCTTGAATGTTTCAGTGTGACTGAAATCATGCAGGTTGCAGCTAAAAGTGCTTGTTTGTTTTTAAACGTCTGCTTGTTATCCTCGCCCCGTCAGACAATGTGCAACCAACCAGTACATGAGAAAGAGAGATGACCCTCACCGGTACTGCCAGGATGCCTGTGCCAACGTCACCAGGTGTGGCCCAGTCGTTGTTCCACAGCACCACCTGCAGGTGAGGAAAAGCCCCCCCAAAAAGTGAAGACACAATCCAAGCTCAGCTGGATCAGACACACAAAACATCCCATTCTGGAGTCGGCCTCTTGCCAGAGAGATTTTTGTTCAGAGTGCAAGGGGAACAGAGAATCAAAGCACCGGCAGTCCTTTAAAAAGAAAGCACCTGAGAGCCTCTGTTTCTGTCCTCAGTCGATGGTCCCCGTTTAAATAACTGACACTCAAAGCATTCAACACTGATCTGTCACAAAGGAGATCTTTGTCCGCTTTGACTGAAGCCTTTTCCACGCCGGGGCAAAAAATACATAAAGACAAAACAGAGCCCACACTGTTGTTCTTTTCTCTTCCAGCAATGCAAGGTTTGCAGCGAGTCCGGGAAGTCATGCGGCCCCGCCGGGCCCCCCGACGGCCCCGGGGTGGAGGGCTCCGACTTCGTGCTCTACGTCAGCGGCGTCACCACGGAGCGCTGCGGCCAGGAGAACATTGTGGCCTACGCGGCCTACTGCCAGCTGGAGGCCGAGCTGGACAGGTGAGCCCACAGAATCCCCGCTGGTTCCCGTCACCGTTTCCTTGGGCGTACGGGTGATACCACCCCGGTGAGCTAACAGTGTGTGTGTTCGTGTGTGTGTTTTTTTTAGGCCTATAGCAGGTTATGCCAACCTGTGTCCGGTCATGATCTCCTCCCAGCCTCAAGAGTTTGAAGGCATGCTCTCCACCGTCAAACATGAGATCATCCACGCTCTGGTGAAAACACTCTCCTTTCTTTTCCACATTTATTTATGTATTTTTATCATGTTTTATCGCCTGTGCGTGCTTCCCACTCGGGGATGCCGCAGGTCATCCTCCTCCCCCCCTCCGTCAGTCACACGGCTTCACTGTGTTGCTACAAACCAAACACAGCCTTTAGGGTTATTCTTTTCACAGCTCCAGAAACAGCTAGACAACAAACACATTATTTTCTGAATGTTCATTCGGCTTTAAAAAAAAAAAAATTATTACAAGAGACGTACGAGCCAAAACTATTTTATTTAGTCAAGTTTCTTACCGTTCTGGCTTTTTAAAAATATACAATGGTTCTTTTTTTCCATATGAAGTGGAAGAAAAATAGATGAAGTCTCAGATTCATCCCTGAATAACTCCTCCAATCACAAGCGCTGTGACTCAGTTTTCTCCTCCTTTTAAGTTTTGCTCTTTGGGATATTTGGAGGCATATTTAAGTTTGCTGAAGTTGAGCTTTGGCATCTTTCCTGGTTGGCCAGTGTGAGTCCCTTTTTTAAAAACGTTTTAATTCACCGTCAACATAAAATCCCCTCCAGTGGAGGACAGATTTATGGGTGTTTTTCAACCGCGTTTAGAACAGAACGGCTTTGTTGGCGTGCTGACCTCTCCTCTTTTGTCCTCCAGGGCTTTTCGGCCGGTCTCTTTGCCTTCTACCACGACGATGAGGGCAAACCCCTGACGCCCCGTTTCGCCAGCGGCCTGCCCCCCTTCAACGAGAGGTAACCGCCGTCCCTGAACAGGTCACTTCCTGCTTCTGGCCGCTGTTTGTTGAGGGCCGGACGCTCTGACCTGCGGCCCTTCTGCTCTGTGGCAGCCTGGGCCTGTACCAGTGGAGCGAGGCGGTGATCAGGAGGGTCAGCAGGCTGTGGGACATCAGGGGCGGAGTGATGGTCCGACACCACGTGCACGTGCTCGTCACCCCTCGCGTTGTGGTAATCTGAAATCACCTCAAATTCAGTACAAAACTGGTGATGAAGACTGATGATTCATTCATTTTTCAAAGGGAAAACAGCTGTTCTGCAGCTGTTAGCAGATATTTAATTTTTTATTTTCCAGTTTTGTGTCTATTTCATCTCTGTAGTCACTTTTAACCTCTTTGTGGCCGTTTCATGTCTTCTGGACGCCGTTTTTTGTGATTCCCTAACTCTCTGAGAGAGTTTTTTTTGTCTCATTGTGGTCATTTTCATGTGTTTCCATGGATGCTTTCAACTAGGGTGTTAAAAACAGTCTCAATAACAGTGAGGCTTCAGGGTGTCCTGTGGGCTGAAGTAGGCTTACAGGTGAAGTTAATAGAAATCCGGTGAATCCTCTGTGTGATTTACAGCAGAAAATCTGACAGTAATCTGAGAAAATCACATGGAAGTGAGTTGTTCAGTTGTGTTAAAGGCCGTCTGGAAAAGCGCCTGAGCTGCAGGTGTTCTGTTTGTGTTCCAGGAGGAGGCCCGGAGACATTTTAACTGTCCCATCCTGGAGGGGATGGAGCTGGAGAACCAGGGAGGGACGGGAACTGAGCTCAATCACTGGGAAAAGAGACTTCTGGAGGTCAGTTCAGGAGCCCCCTCTGCTGCCCGTGTGCAGAAAAAGTTCAGTTTTTTTCTTTTTCGTCTTCACCGTTTTTTGTTTTTTCCTCAACAGAACGAGGCGATGACGGGCTCCCACACCCAGAACCGGGTGTTCTCTCGGCTCACGCTGGCCATCATGGAGGACAGCGGCTGGTACCGGGCCAACTACAGCCTGGCCCAGAGGCTGGACTGGGGCCGCGGCCTCGGCTGCGACTTCGTCATGAAGAGCTGCAAGTTCTGGATGGACAGGCAGAGACAGAGGTCCCCCTAAAGAAGCACTTTTCCTGCTTTTCAGTACCACTTCCACTTTTGGTTGTGAAAATCACGATAGTTTGTCAATATTTTCACTAACCAGAAGTTAAAAAGTAAACCATTTAGAATAATCGACTCACATTTAGATAGTTGGACACATTTTTTGTCCTTTTTATGCAGGTTGAGTGGATCGTCTGACTCCCTTTCAGCTTCTTAAAAGACCGTGTTGTGTGTTGAACTGCAGGCGACACCTGGTGACGCCCTACTGCGACACTGTGCGCGCCTCCCCCCTGCAGCTCACCTGCAGACAGGACCAGCTGGCTGTGGCTGTCTGCAACCTCCAGAAATACTCTCAGGAGCTGCCGCTGGAGTACCAGGTACACAAGAGCGCGGGACGAGGAGCTGTGTCCTGTCGGTCATCTTAAAGGTTTAAACCAGTTGTCCGGTCTGCCTAGTATGAAGCTGTATTGTGATTAAAACTCTGTGGCACAGCAGTGGGAAGCACATCAAGTTAAACACAACACCTGTTAGTCAGATTCTGCATATGGAAAGTGGACGAAAAAGGGAATAACTTGGAGGGAAGACGATTAAAACATCCCAAACAAAACTCAAAATATGATTTAATCTGAAAACCGCAGATCTTTTCAGATTCTTACATCAGGTCTTTTACAGCACTGAGATCAAGAAAGAACTATCACCACGAGGAAATGAGTTTGTAGATTTGTTTACAGGCGCATATAAAACTACCAAGGAAGATTGTTTTTGAGCTATAAAAGATTTTCCGAAAGCATGATCGAAACACACTAGAAGCGAAAATTAGAACTGAATAAAATCCTGTAAAAAAAATAATAATAATAATAAAAAAAAGAGATATCAGATGTCCACAAGCTCCAGAAGGTGGGGCGAGTTTGGTGGAAAATTCATTAAAACTTGGGAAAATGGACTGAACATGTAAGAAGGGAAGTTCCTGTGGAGAACTGATGACTGACTTCTCCAAAGTGTGTTATTCTAAAGTGTGTCATGCTACAATTCTGTCATGTGTGTATGATCTCTTGTCATTGGTCTGTGTGTTTTTCTCTTTCAGTACTTTGACGGCATCCCCGATGTGACTGACAACCAGCTGTCCTTTTTCGGGGGCGCCGTGGAGATCGCCGACTACTGTCCGTTCAGCCAGGAGTTCAGCTGGCACCTGAGCGGAGAGTACCAGAGAAACTCCTACTGCAGAGTGGCCGAGAACCAGCCGGGTAGGTCTCACACTCCTGCTGATGTAGATGCAGAGAGAAGGGAGGGGCCAAAAAAAAAAAAAGGAGTCTTGCCACTGACATGCCTCTTAGTTTGAACACATTCTTCTCTGTGTGGATGATTGACGCAAAAGGAGAGAAAGTTGCATTGATGTTGACCGGTTAAACCTGCGAACGACATCAGGTTTGAGCTCGGTTTGCCGTCTCGATGGGGATGAGTCAGGCTTCTCCTGTGTGTCCTTTAGACTGGTGGAGGAACTACGGGGCGGAGCAGTACGGGCCGGATTCCGTGTGCCTGTACCAGAAGTCAGCCTTCGTGATGGAGCAGTGCACCCGAAAGATGACCTACCCAGACTGGGGCTCCGGATGCTACAAGGTGCCCCGGGTTTCTGCCGGTTCAAATCATTTTATCCATATGCTAAAAACCTGACGGATATCGGAGCTTTTCAGTAGGACAGTGAATTGTTTCACGCATCTTTGTAGTAATGCTTGTCTGTCCCTTTAAACTTTAAAAATAGGGGTGGAGCCATGCTGATATTTTCTGTTCGAAGAAATGATTTCTGTAACGACGCAGGCATAAAACAACCAGACGTGTCCTTGGTCTCCGTGCAGGTGCTGTGCTCGGCTCAGGGCCTGACGGTATTCATTCAGGATCGCTCCTTCCAGTGCACCCGCAAAGGTCAGCTGCTGAGCGTCAGCGTGCGGGTCAACGACTGGGTCTACAACGGCGTCCTGATCTGCCCCGCCTGCACCGACTTCTGCGACGACTGCCCTCTCCCACACCAGCTCCCGCCCTTCAACACCTCCCGGAGCAACCCCATCGGTCAGTCTCTAAGATCCCAACCATATGGAATGATTACAAAGCCTAAGCCTTTTACAGAAGAGATTCTTACTCTGTAGCTATAGAGAGCTAAGTTTCTCCAGATTTTCTTAGGACAATGGCTCTTTTTTCTCATTTTAAGAGGATTTTTTTTTTACAAAACTCCACTTGTATAAGTAAACGTGTTTTGTTTTTTTGCTGCAGATCCGTGCTCCGGTTCCCCAGGACTGGCCACCACTCTGTGGCTCCTTATGCTCAACCTGCTTCCTCTCGTGGCCGGACTGCTGCTCTGCCACTACAGCTGATAACACCAACGCGCACACAAACAAACTTGTTTTTCTATATTTGAGGGGACTTTGACCTTAATCCTAAACCTTAACTGTCATGCCCAAACCTGCCCTTGCCCTGAACTTATCCACTTAGACCAAGTTTGACCCTAAGATTTATATTAATTTGAGGAACCAACATTTGGTCCCCACAAAACGTGTTTGGACCTTACAAATGTAGAAAGGCAAGTACACACATACACACTCCACACTAAGGTAGCTCAACTCTCTTCGGTACTGTATTCCTCAGAGGATTTGGCCAGCTCATCTCCCTCCTCCAGCTGTCTTTAGTTTCCATCTGCTGTTTCATAAGCTGAAAAGCTCTGTTTTTTACTTCTTTTTATTCCGCCGTTCTTAATTCTTAAGGTCAGTTTTTTTTCTCCGCCATCTTTCTTTTCTGGGCATATTCGCTCTTTTGTTCTTCTTTCAGCTGTAACTATATCTCGGTACTGTCCGACATCCTTTTGCTGACGTTCCGTTCAGGTTTCGGCCGGTGTGTTTACATGCACTTCAGTGACAGAGTTACAGTCAGATTCCATTTAAACCTAGGTGCTTTTCAACGGTTTGGGATTATGAGGACCTTTTTTTTAGGAATTCTCCTGCATTCACAGGTCCATTCTGATTGTCTTGTTCCGCAAAGCACAGAAGCCCAACATTGTCTTAAGACCACCGTGTATTTGGATGGGTACCGAGTACTAAAACAGGAAAGCATTAGTCTGATTAGTGTGAAACAGACTGGAATCACTGCAATGCATGTAAACATGTCATTTGAGTCTTCTGGAGCGGTGCTTGGGTTCATTTTATTGCATGAGAACTTCGGAATGGGACTGATTCCTCTCAGTGGTGCAGCTCAAGCCTCACTATGGCTCCCGGACTATTTTCACGACGTCGTGTGAATTTTTCCTCACTTCTACCGACTGCAGACCGGGAATCGTCTATTTTTAGCCGAACCCCGTCTTGCATTTTAAATACCAGAATAGACTGTTGATCAGCCAAGCCCTTTAGTTTTGGCTGCCTGACTTTTCCGAGTAACCGGGAAAAACCCTGGGAAAAAAAAAAGGGGGTTTGTGTGCAAGTGGATGTTCGTTTAGCTTTTTTTTAAAAAAACAAACAAGCCATACTTGAATGGTGAAAGGACATATTCCTCTGATTCATCATCGCAAGCATCTGTGCAGTTTGGCGACCTCTAGTGGCAGCTGGAGGCCGCCGTTTAATTTTTCTATGCTCAAAAGATCTTTTATGCAGAAATATTTTGATGTAAATAACATGTGACAGACTAGCAGGCTGAGGTCAGACGTGTGTTATCCAGCCTTCTGATAACACCTGATACCTCATTTGTTTTGGGTAGATTTCCTTTCACTGTAATGAAGTTAGATTGGATGCATTTGTAGCTCTTCTGACGTGGTCTCGGAGAACTGTTGGACCTCTTTTGGAAACTGGTCTAAGCTTTTCTTTTTCACGTGACACTGTGCACATCAAGGTTGCTGTTAAGTTGCCAAACCAGCTCTGGACGTTGCCGCAAGAACGCGGATCACACAGAGCAAGCTTCAAAGAGACGCAGTTAGTTTCTTTGGGGTAAAGGGTCTTCCAGCGATTCGCCCTCAAAATGATGTGAGCCACAGATTCTCTCCAAATATCACCTTCCTAAAAATCTTTTTTTTTCTGGCTTTGTCAGTTAGTTCAATCTCCATTTTCTTCAGCTACAAGCCCGACATAAACAACCTTTCTATTCTCAGGTGAGAAAATGGACGCACACTTTGCCTTTTAGTGATATTCAGGCCTACAAAACCATCCCTGAATCTTTCTGATCAAGGACAATAAGCTGTCACTTTTTTCCCAAGTTTAAACATTATCAATTTTAGGAAGCTAATGCTAAAGCCACCGGATCACAATGCAAACAGTTTTAACATTAGCAACTTTTTTTTTCTCGTTATCTTACGAAAACCAATGGGGACGAATGATCACAGGTTTTGTAATAGCACGAACATGACAGCAACCACAGGAAGCGCCAGCAAATCTCTAAACTCACCTGCTCGCTTGCAACCTGAATAAAGGGTTCGGGTTAGCCGTGAATTAAAATCCAAAGTCCCACCGCGATCTTTCCAATATTAAAACGGTTATGCTACTTGTCTGAACCACAGATGGATGGAAGCCAGAGGCAAAATGTGCTGATGTGAGCTTCTAGCAAAAGGGAGTTCAAACTAATGGGAGCTTAACACTTCTAAGCTAAGAGGAAACCACAGAGCTGTCAGTTTGCAGAACGCATCCACTGAGCTCTAAATGACTGGAACCTCTCCTGTGAAGCAGTTATAGGTTCTTTCAAACAAATGCATGGTGGGTTTTGAGTGCTCGAAGTGTAATTTTCTTTGAAAAGGGAAGGTACTTTACTCAGTGTGCAGGGAGATGTTACTAGATTGTGGTTCCTTCTCTCTTCTGGTATCCAGCACAAATCATTCTTTTGGTTGTCGTTCTCATCATGAACACCAGGCACCAGTTCTGCCATGTAACATTCATAAATGTTCAGCTGTAGGCCGCAAAACACATTCAAATAAATGTCCCAAAATGTGGTTTTAGACATTATGGAACGGTGCTTTCCATCGTTTCAGAACATCTTCAGGACCAGTGATGGTAATTCCACCATGATGACAAAAAGGAACCGGCAACGGTTCAGTCACAGGGCACTTAATGGCACCCTTTTGCAGATATAATCAGATTAAATAGGGCAAATAAGCTTCTTGCAGATCCTGGCTGTTCTGAGAGCCGTAGTTTTGTGTCGCCATGTTTCCATTAGATTGCCAAAATTGTGTAGATGGTCCCGATAAGCTAGAATTGCTCTGGAGGAACATCTCTGAGCTGTGTCCTAATCTCAGAACACTGAGGCTTCTCTGACTTCAAGTGTCACAGCTGGAGGTTTAACATCTGGGACATAGACAGATGTTGGTGCCACAGAGATTCCGGGATCTAAACGGGGAGACGGCACCGACCGGAAAGCAACAGTGCTCATTATCAAAAGGAAAACACTCTCAGACTGTTGAACATTAAACCAACAGCAACTTTGGTCATTACTGTAATGAAGGAAACTTTTTTAGGGGTTTAGAGTTCTTTATATTTTCTGAATTTATGCTGAGTCATGATAGTTTCGTTGCAGCTGAGTGTAAGAAAGAGCGCTGCGTTTGTGTTATTGTTCAGTTTAGCTGCTAAATGACCACAGCGGAATTTCGGATGGGAGGAAACGAGGGCCAAAAATCCTGCCTGTGACGTTTGACAACTTTGCAAATGTTGTTTTGTTTTTTTCCTCTTTTAAAACTGCAGCTGATGTTGAAGTTCAGTGCAAATCGTTCCTGTTTATCTTCAGTGTGATGGTCGTCTCATCGTTGTCATTGGTGGAGAAAATAATGTTTGTGGAGCTAAATAAGTGCAGTGGGGATTACCTTAGGCATGTCTTTTTTTATTTCATTTTGAGGCTGCACTGAAGTTACAATCTGAAAATTTTCTTTAAAAAATGATCCGTCTTAGTCACCCCTCAGCGAAAGGTATTAAATTAAATGCACCTCTTCAAACGGATGTAAAGGTCTGCACAGGCCTGCTAAACCTGGTTAAAAACTAGCAAAAAATGTAAAGAAAAAAAACACCAGGGAACAAGGAAAGAAAAAAGATGGAAGAAACCAAACCCGAAATGACATAACTTCTTTAAAATCAGAAAAATACACAAGCACAGAGGCAAAAATAAAAGCAGAGGAAGTTGTTCTTCAGTGCAGCTTAATGGACTGAATAGTTGTTATTTTTTTATTTTTTCCAAATGAATCTATTGAATCTTTGCAGCTTGATGTTTGCACTAAACCAAAAGAACCGGCCTTAATGTCAGAGGGCTTTCCCTCAGCGTGCGATGCAGGAAGTACATGCAGTAAGACAATGCAGAGGTGTTTGCGTGATGTTTTTGTTTGTCAGGCTGTATTATCATGTACGGTTCTGTTTTCTGTCAAATTGTCTTTGTTTAATATTCTGTCAACAAGAAGCCGGGACGGTCTTAGTGGCAGAGGGACAGAGCTTTTTCGACTCTAAAATGTTGGCGATTCAATTCTGAATAAAGTTTTGGTTGACTTAATGACTGTGTAGCACTGATCACGAGCGGGGAAGCAAACATATTCAGGATTTTGTTTGTAATAAACTGTTGGAAGTCTTTATTGGGGATATTTCATTGGTGGAGTCGACATCTCTCCACAAAGAGAACGGTGTGCAGTGGCAGCTGATCCAAAGAGAGGAACCCTCAGCTCACCTTTCTAGGTTTTATTTGATAGAAAAAGGGCTGCTTTTACGAAAAATCAAGACTTGTCTTGAAATAAACGCTGTCTGTATCCCTGAGCGAGTCGGTATGTCTCATTCATACTAATAATAATGGTCATTCAGTTTTTAATATGGAGCCATTCTGCTGCTGCTTCAGGTCATTTCGAGCCTGAATCAGTTTCTTACAGCACAGCAGCCATTTTGGTGAATCGTTTAATCAAAAACAGCTAACCAGAAATCCTCCAGTTCACTCTAGTTGAACCGGTTTCAACCCGGCTTGGAATGGTCGAGCAATGGGTTAATAATTTTAATTTAAAAAGGGAAAAAAAATTGTTGAATAAATTCTCATATAAGAGAATCAGCAACTCTTCTGAGGAGTTGTACCACACATTTTTGTGGAAAGTTTGCTTTGTGCTGCTTAAAAAAAGGAACATTTAAAGATCTATTTTGCAAAATACGATGATGTGCTATTATCTATTATGTGCTATTATCTGTCAATTTTGGATCCATTTCAAATCTGAATCTGAAAGATTGTGCTTGAATTTACTTCATGTTTGGGCTGAGATTAAAGCTAACAGAAAACAATTGTTATATTAAGATTGCACATGGAAAAAGGATTTAAAAGAAACAAATAAGCAAGTTAATATGCAAAGAGATCTATGAATATGAACGTTTGTTTTATTTTCCTCTCATTTAGCCGGCTCCCTTTTGATGCTGCTTTGGTCTTTGACTACACAAGCAAACACATGACAAACGTACCCATTATTTCTTCATGCCTTTTTGTGGCCAGCACTGAGAAGTTTTCAGCTTTCTTGGAGTCTAAATGCTTTTAAGACTTTGTTCATTTTATGTCCTTAGACATATAAAAATATGGTATGGACATAATTAAGAAAGATAAAAAAAATTTTTTTGAAGAATGGTTTCAAATCCTCTTAAATGCTTCTCTACTACCTTTAACATTCCATTTTTTTCCTAGGCACAAAATCTTTGGCAAGGCTTTGTTTTTCAGTGCATAAGAGTCCATCAAACTCTCAGGATTTGGAGGTCTTTAGCTGTGAGCTTTGCTCTGGTTCGGGGAACTGGACAGTCTGGTTCTGGGAACCTCCCAGACAGGGAGTCCCATGTCCTGTGTTTGTAGCTCAGCTGTGAATTTCTACAGCTGGATTTTCCCCGAAGTCGACTGCTGCTCGTCTACTAATGGTTTCAGGCAAGGCTGAAATTCCCAGAGAGGAGAAAAAAGCCACCGTCCGCCAGCCGGACGTCCGTCTTTTGTGGGCCCGACTGGCGTTAGTCCATCCACAGGAAGCCTACCTGGGTGCCGAAGTTGATTCCATCTCTGACGTGGGAGAAGAAGTCTTCGGGGTGGCACGAGGTGCAGGGCGTCACGCAGGGCCGGTCGGTCACCGTGTGGTCATGGATGTGCTCCGGCCGGACGCCCCCGTTCTGCAGGAGAACTCTGAAAATTCCACATTAAACTCAGTTAGTACTCCCGGTCTATGGCGGTTATTTTTATTTAAGGAATCTCTAGGTTATTGTCCATCTGAGGTGTTGTTTGACCGGTCCGTTGCGGGATCGGTGTGCTCTGCATCGTGAGGTTCCCGGTTCCTTTTTGGGCCCCGAGGCGTACCTGTTGGCCAGCCGGATGTCCACGTGCGGTCTGGGCGACTCGGGATCGGGAACGCAGTCCGGATGAATGGAGGAGAAGTCCCGCGCCTGCTCTCTGTCCAGCGTGAAGCAGCACGGCCCCACGGCCGGCCCCACCGCCACCACCACGTCCTCCGCCCGACAGCCAAAATCTGCCACCATCGCACCGACGGTAGCCATGGCAACCCCCATCAGGGTCCCCCTCCAACCTGCGAGAATAGCGTTTTTCTTTCAAACCAGATGGGAAAAAATGTAATCGGGTCATCCTGATGACCGAGTGGAGGGGGGGCGAGTCTGGGATCCACAGCATGTGGTCACACTGACCACGCTGACCGCGCTGACCTGCGTGTGCGGCCCCGATGACCTTCTTTACCGGATCGGCAAACAAGATGGGCATGCAGTCGGCGCCCGGGGCGGCCAGAACCAGCCCTCTCCGGTCGGTCACCATGGCGTCGTAGCTCTCCGGCTCGGCCTTCCCCAAAACCCAGACGTCACTGGCGTGGTTCACCTGCCAAAAAGACAAGTTTAGAGCAAATCAAAGCATCCCTTCATTTTACAGCACGACAGAGAAAGCCCTTTCTTTAAGGAGCCTTCAGGAACAGCTCTCCAGGCTTCTTGAAGGACTTCCCAAAGCCTTTTGTGATCTGCTACACCGTTTCAATACTATTCAAATTCAGATGCATCTCACGTCCTCTTGCAAATTTTAAAATCAGTGCATGAAGTTATGTATCTATGTACAGTATGTAGAGATAGTGTTGTTTAATTATTTATTTGTTTGAATGGATCACTTCTTCTTTTGTCAATTTACTCGAGTAAGGATCCTGTTTTATACTTTGATGATTTTTAACACCTAAATTACACCCTCTGACTGGACTGAGAATGAGGAACACGGCAGCTAATGTGCAAATGAAAACTCTGACCATCAGAAATGCTGCAGAACGTCTGCTGAACACCCCTTTAAGAATGAAAAAGGTTTCTTAAGAGGCATCTCAAAACCTTTGGACAGTGTGGAGTGAAGAGATATTTGACTTTGTTCAATTCTAATGAGCCCGTTTGTGCCATTTTGCCCAGGATCACTCGTACATGTAGTCCAGTACCTTGACCAGGCGTAGAGGGAGGGGGTGGAAACCGGCGTGGAGGGCCAGCCGGCGTCTGTTCTCCGTCACCACGGCCTCGGGGTCCCTCCTCTTGCTGCTTTTGAACAGGTTCAGGGAGGACAGAGTCGGGATGCAGGTGACCCCGCCCACCCGGGTGCTGAAGCCATGGCCGAAGCAGTCTGAGACCCAAAAGAAATCTCAGGGTCAGACATTTCCTTTCCCTGTGTGCTTTGGGCTCTTACACGAATCTGATTAAAGCCCGTTCGTTTGAATCAGGTGAGCTGGAGCATAGTCATCTAAAAAAAAAGGCCTCAGAGCAGCAGCTTTTATTTTGCTCTGTGAGGATTTATTTCTAACCAAACTCACCTGGAATCAGAGTGGACTTCAGAACCCGTATCTCCCCCCTCAAAGTGGGCAGCTGCTGCGCAAACACCTCCACCTCAGCCAGGATTCCTTCCCCAGGTGAGCCCGTGTGGGCGGGGCCTGTGCAGCTCGGGCAGGTGAGCTTCTCCACCGGCATAACTTTATAATCAAAGGTATAAACGGCCGTGAAAAGCAGCTCCTGGTAGTGACCCAGCACCTCCCGGCCCCTCCGGGTGGTCAGCACCGTTACGCAGCTCAGGTCCAGCCGGTCCACGGCCTGCTTGAGCCGGTACAGGCTCTCCGCGGTGGAGCCGGAGTCCAGCACCTGCGCGCCCCGGAACGAGGTCAGAAAAGCGTCTGTGGAGGCGCTTTCCTGCGGGCAGCCTCTCCCGCAAAGCAGAAAAAGGCGCTGGTGCGATTCCCCCAACAGAGACGCGCCGTTACGCGCCGCCCAGCAGCCGTGAAGCAGGTCCACCAGCACCGCCATGGTCTGCAGTTCACAGTGCAGAGTCCGGATCACCGTTTCTGCTTTATGCGCCGGCAGGAGGAAGGCGTCGGACAGCAGAAATAACCCGGGAGCGCACAGCCGGGCCGCGCACTTCCTGCGCCGCGTCGCTCCGCCCAGAGTGGAAACTCCTCTGCTGCCGAGGAAACTCTCAAACCGGACGGTTTCCGCCTCCCTCTGCAGCCTTCAACCCCACCAAAGGCAACAAGTTGCAGCAACTCTGAGCAAAAGCGGCTCCAACACGAGGCCTCCGAAAGACCGGGCTGAGCTGTGTTTCAGCTGGGGTATTTCCCCCCCAAAAACGGCACTGCAGCTCCAAACGACTTTGGCATTAGAATATGTGTTCCTTGGAGCTTTTTTTCCCTTTAATTTTATGTTTTTAACCAATGTTAACGCTGTTTGGTGCATGAATCAAATTTGTTGCATGCATTTGAAATGCTTTCTTTTAGAGTTTCTCTTTTTTCCCCCCAAAATGATCTTTAGCTTAGATACACTCCTTGTCTTTTGCTGTCTTAAATGAATTGGCCTGTTTTACCAACAGCCTATCACATGTAATTCCCTCACTAAACCCCACATACCTGGATGTGAATACACTTGGATTAAGGCTGAGCTCCCTGTTAAACAATTTTCTATACTATATTTGTTTGTATGTATATATATTATCTATATTCTGTGTGGAATTTTGTATATATAGCCTATAAGCATAGACATGTATATATGTATAGGCTGTTGTTTTATTTATGGAGCTAGTAACAAAAATAATTTCCCTCTGGGATTTTTAAAGTGATTCTGATTCTGATAATTGTCTATAAGGACTCTGGTACAGTACAAAGCAGAGTAGACGTACTGTTTGTGGACAGTTTTGTTGGGGAAGAACACAACATGAACTCACAACTAATACTGAAATGAGGGAACAGCTGGTCTGCACGTGTACATTTTTCTATTAATTTTTGGGATGGATCGGATCTAGCTGTGGTTTCCCAGTTCACACCGTGTGCTGTGTTTCTTCCTGCTCAGCAGCCTGCAGTGAGTCATGAAGAACGAGGAAGTCTGAGCTAAGCCAGCCATCATAAACGTGCTTTAGCTGCTCTGCAGGACATGGGAACTTCCTAAGGAAGTTTATTAGCCTCAGAGTGTGTTTATGAAACACTGGAAATAACGGTGGGAAAACATGGAAGTTCCACATGACAGAAAAAAAAACAATGTTTTGTTTTGTTTCATGGCAAAAGACTCTCAGAGGGTGATCTAGTTAAAGGAAGTTACTATTTTGTCTTTGACGTCCAATCATTTTGCACTTTACAGGCTAAATGTAATGATGCATTTACAGTATGAGACACCAATGGTTAATCAAAAAGAGTTTTCATTTGAAATTCACTTTATTAGTGTAAGGGTTGTACTTACTCAATACAACCAGCAGAGGGAGCCAAATATCCAGTTCAGATTTTACTAACTGGACCTCAGTCATTCTCAAAAATTCTAAAACCTCACATTTATAAAGCCTAAAGTAAACCTTTAAATAGAAAAAAACATCCTTTAAGAGCCATATTTCTTCACCATATGATGATTTTCTGTGCTGTATTATTTGGTTCACGTCCAGTAGCACTTGCGTGCCATATTTTCTGAATGACAGGTCATGCTGTGGCGTGTCTCCCCGTGGACACCTCTGCAGCAGCCCGAGGAGCTTTTTCTAGTTTGCTGCCCCCCCGTCATCTGTCCTGCCAAGGTTACAGCGCTCTGCTGCCCGGGGATTTACTATCAACCTGAATTTATTACACTCCACCAGGAGTGTTGCTTGGCTCCATCTGGACCAGAACTTTTTAACACCACAGAGAGGATTTATAACAGGGGGGGTGCATGTATGACTTTAGGAGCAGTTGTTGAAATGCAAAAACATAGGCTATTTACAAAAAACACTATAAGATCCTTAATGTATTTGCCTGATTGTGCACCTGTTAGTTATGTTCAAATGGAATAATAGAAGAAGAGCTCCATTCGTCATGTATTTGCTGCACATTAACAATACACTGAACAACTCTTTTTGTGGGAATTAAATACAAAGCAAACACAAATTACTTTTGTTAAGAATCCCACTGGTGACATCCTCAGTCTTTGGGAATTTTTTGACATCAATTCCCACCCTGGAAAGGATCATAAGACCATTTCCAAACTGTTTGGAAATCCGTCTATCGAAAGAGCGACTCACTGGTTTAACGTCTTTACAGTGGCACCCAGTTTTCCCAAAACTAGCTGTCAGACTGTGGAATGATCAGAAATATCTCAGGCTCTACAGACCTCTGTGAAGAACACCTGGGATGCCAGCCCAGAATGGCAGGGCCGGTGGTTTGGGCTGGTTCCTGGGCTCCTGTTGACCTGGGCAGTCACTGAGTCCATGAACACCTCTGGATAACCTAGACACCAAGAGGCCTAAAGCTTGGCGGAAACGGGTTCATCAACAGGACAGGGACCCAAACACAGCAGCCGATCTACAACAGAAAGAAAAGAATCAGCCAAAATGGTCCGGTCCAGACCTCAGTCTGACTGGAAGGCTGTGGTGCAGAAACCAAATCTGAAAACTTAAATTAACTAAAGCTAAAGTGGACCAAAAATGCTCCAAAATCAAGTGAGATAGCGTCATACAAATATCTTTAACTTCTTTCTGTAAATGGCTTTTGTTCTTGGAGTCAAAGAACTACATCTGCATTTAAATATCCACTGATCTCCATCTCAGTTTGTATTAAATCCACTTTATAAAGTAAAAAAAAAAGGCCAAAAGAGAGAAATTTGGTCAAATGAACTGTTTTTAATGAAAGATTCCAGACTTATCATTTGATTAGACGCTTTTCTAATGAACTTCCTGCTTGCCTGATAAGAAATAGTAACATTCTGACATATCAATCTGCTTTCCCAGTGTTATTATTGTATGGGGGGGCTTCCTCCACAGAGAGACCCGTGCAGGCCGTCGTGCACCCGCGTCTCGGTGACGCGCCTCCGGGTTCTCCGTCCAACCGGAGGCAGCATCAGCATCATCAGCATCAGCGGCTGAGGCTGAGGAGGAAGAGGAGGCTGAGGGCTGAAGGCTGAGGAGGCTGCGGAGGCTCGGTGTCTCCTGCGCTGAGTGCATGCGCCGGAGTGCGTGAGAGGGAAGCCAACACCAACCCGGAGGAACCCGGTCTCCAGCAGCTCCAGCAGCGATATTTTCTCGCGGATTCCACATCTTCTGCCGGATCCGCGTGTCCCCGGTAAGGAAAGGTGTGCTCTCTCTCTCTCTCTCTCGCTGTGATTTGACCGGTTGCGTGAATGTTTTTGTTCTCCCTCCCGATGACACGCTCCTGTCATCCCGCCGAACGCGTTTACTAGAAGGCTCGGGAGCTCACGAGAAAAAGCTGAAACGGTGCGTTAAAAAGGGAACGAAAGCTTTCCTGCGCTTATTTTTTTTTTAATGATAATTGATAAGTTGATCTGATTCGAGTGGGCTGAGGTGTCTCCAGATGCGGCGACCAAACGCTTTTCCTCATCCAGCACAGAGGAAGGATGCCCAAACAATGGCTCTGTTGAAAGCTCAGGGTTTACAGATTTCTAACTTCAAGTGCATATGAAATCTCCCATAGGCAATTTGAATATAAAGAATTCAAATAGAAAGTGCCAAATGGTTACAAGGAGCTTCTTTCATGTCCAGACAGCACTTCTTTTTTTTTTTTTT
>JABUIW010000040.1:103177-125046 GCA_013363375.1 Menidia beryllina | reverse complement strand
CAGACAGCACTTCTTTTTTTTTTTTCAAAAGGACCCTGAGGAAAAGAGGATCAGGTTGAGCTGACACAGATAACAGTTTGGACCTGAACGGCTGCCTTGATGGCTCTTTTTGGGGAATTCTCGGTTGGGTTTTCCTGCCGTTTCTTCCACGTGAGCTGATATGGGGAGGGGGGACGGTGGTTTTCGGTTGAGGGACGGTGGGAGAGAGGATGTCCTTGCTGTTAAGTCACCTTGACGACCCTTCAGCCGCACAAAGATTCTGCGTGGTGGCACAGACCGCTCGCCTGTTTCCCCCCCCGGCCTGCTCCTAGATGGTTTTACTGGAGTAGAAAAGCAAGAAAATCTAACAGTTATGTGACGATGTGTCGTAAAATCAAGCAGAAGAAGGCGTGTTTGAGCAGTTTAGCACCTCGTCTTAATCTACCGTGTAAAGACAATGACGGCCAAAGCTGTGAAATAAACGTTGTGGAGTAAAAAGTGCAACGTGGCTATAAAACCTGAGCGTAAAGTTGGCTGATTTGCCCGAGTAAAGCCTGAGCACCTCGAGAAAATATCGGCACACTGAGGCCGAGCAGCCCATAATCACAAAGCTCTTGGTAACTCGTCACCAGGGTGACGTCCATCGCTTCCCGGAGAGAAGATGCTCACTGAGAGACAGTCAGTCAAGAACCCTTTTTCAACTAATAGATGATGAACTCGTATCTAAACAAGGCGTCATATAAATGTCTTTACAAATTCTCCACCCCTGGATGTGTGTATCTGCACCCAGCTTCCTTTAATTGATCAACTAATCCTTCATGTAACGACACGACAGTTAAAATCGAATTGAACTTATGCAGGAATCCTAATCTGTTTACCATACTGCCCATTTTCCCGAGAAGCTGGGCCAGAAATCGTCTCTTGAGTTGCACGGGACGAGAAGCTGTTTGTGCCAGAGAGATTCTTGCATGTGGTTAAAGGGGTGGAAGTTGTGTGGAGGTTTTGGAGAATTTGTCGGCCATCTTGTACCCCGCTCATTAGTTCTCAGTAGTTCTTTGGTTTTACATGTTTGTGGGTGTCCCCTTTTTTTTTGCTGCTGAGTTATCAATCATTTTCTGACCCCGCAAAGCACAGCTGTATCTCTTTAGTCCACGATAGGGAAACCTACCTTGCAGGCGCTTTATTCTGTAACCTAAAGCAGGCGTTTAGGGTTCTAAATGTAGTCATGTGGCTAATTTGTGTCCATATTACAACAGCCGAATTGAGAGAAAACAATTGGGGTCAGGACATGCCATAGTTTTCTCCAAGATGAGACCCGGCATATCAGAGCCGTCCTCCAACTTTAGTCCTACCGGGTACAGAACATTTTGCAGATGAAACTGATTGCTGTACATGAATAAAAAAAAAAGCGTTATTCGTCCCGAAAGAGTGGCAATAAAAGGCACGGAGACATTGTGTTTCACAGCCATTGCTGCCTTTTGTGTGGCTTCTTCCCGATCGGGTGTTTGTATTCCTTCTGTCTTGGATACTTGACTCTGTGGGGTTGCCTGCGGTGTTGAAAAGTGCGGCAAATCGAGCATTAAGCACACTTTACCACGGAGCTGCCCAGATGAGGTTTACACAACGTCAGATTGACTTGGCCCTATTTTCCCATCGGATTTATCGTCTCCAAACAAACGGCAGTTTTGTCAGGTTTTAAGGGTCGATGCTCTAACGCCATATCGCCGGGCCAAAGGTCTAAAGTCGTACGACTTGTACGTAATAGTGATGTGAGCTACAGGAATAAACCATGTAACGTCACATCAGTGGTCACAGTCTCAGTCAGGTCTAAATGCTCAGGATGGAAGCTAATGTCTGGCCACTTTTGATGGCTAATAATAGCCGGCCTTGTCAGTTAGCACCACGGGGGTTAACCGCCCACCAGGACATCGAAAGCTCGGGAAATATCATTAGAAATGCAAATTTTATTTCTTTTGCGTGTTTAAAAACGTGCGTTAAAGGTTTTCTCGGGGTCCTGACAAAATGGCAGCTCAACTGGGTGATGTAGTGAATATTTAAGAGCTGTTTCAGGAAATGCTTTTGTTTGGTCTGATTAACCAACCATCAGGTCATCCTGATAAATAACTCTGACCATAAACATCTGAATCACAACTCTGTGTACATAACACTGGCTACTTTCGGATCCAAAGGTTCTATGGACTTTCTCAGAGAGATGAAGGCTGAGGCTCTTTCTTGCAGTTTTTTTTCTTTTGCTTGCATTTGCACAGAGGAAAGAAACACTGATTTTACTTGAAAGCTTGTTTACTGTTGGTAAACTGTCCTTCACATGTGGGCTCACGTAAGCCTGGGGCTTCAGTCTTTCTCAGCTCCTCCACCTTTTATCTTTTTGAGAGGATAGCATTAAGAACTGTTCCATTATTCCTTTAGTAACAAAGGCTATCTGCTGCTTCCACTCATGTGTTCAGCTCTTTGGCTGCTAAGATCAGTCACCATACAGTTAGTTTGTGTTGCAGACACTTCCGTTTATTTTCAGAAATAATTCACTTGGAGACATGAGCTGGGCATCCTGCAAAAGAAGATATGAGTCCCCAGCAGATGCAGTATGGATGAAAAAGAGAAGGTCCATCCTGGAATGAAAGACTTACCATGACCTTTTTAAAAAAATAATTAGAGTAAAATGAGTTTTTACTAGTATGGACCAGTGAGGTAAAGCCAATAGAGGCAATCATTTAGGGTCTTTAGTATGAGGCCACTTTTCAGAGACTGTTTGAACTCCTTTATATAGTTTTTGTAGCGTGGTCTTGTGTACGTTTGGCGTGTTACCACCAGCTGTAAACGCTGTAAACGCTCTTATCTGATGAATTATTCTCAGCAGCTTAATCATCCGTTCTCTTTGTGACGTGCTTTGACCTTTTGAAACGACCCGAAACGCACATCAAATGAATAAAAAAACGGTCTGAAACGAAAAGGATGCGTTGATCTTAATTTGACTGACTGGAATCCTCTGGGGTGGGGGGGGGGGGGTACTTGTACTTTGCCGTTTTAAATGTGTGTAGAAGAGTGGCAGAAACAACCAGAGGACGGATGATGCAAGAAGCTTCTGGAAACGTTCAGAGTCTCTTTGTGACGCCAAACATTGCGACTCTGATGTTCTTTATCTTATCAGTGTCTTCTCACGTTTTTCCTCTCTCTTGCTTGGTAACAAAAGGACAGTTTGGGCAGATTTTTCTTATTTTAGCTCTCGGATTAACCGCCGCTGCTTTGCTCTTATAGAAAAACTCCCAGTCCAGAGCGTGAATCCTTTCTGTTGCTAAAATGCTGATTCCCAAAAAGGCTGCAGGGACATGGATATACCGCTCATCAACATCACCATCATCATCATCATTATCAACAAACAGCTTCTGCGTTGTCTGCAGGCAAAACAACCGGCCGTCGCATCACAAACTGACACCATGATGTGACGGCTGAATATCGGCTCCGGAGTCACTGCAGCAGAATTTGACACCCCTCCGCCCGCCGGCGAGCGGCCGCCGAGGCTGTGTGTGCGGCGTGTAAGGCGCTGAAGGGATTAGAGCGCGGCCTGCCAGATCCCCCTCAGGCCTGCCTGGGTTGTCGGGGACGACACGGCGGCGGAGTTCTCTCACAGGAGAGAAGTGGAACATTCAGCAGACGGGCACCCGTCCCTCCTGTTGTGATTATGTGTTTTGCATTTCATTCAACGCCCGTTAGCTTCTGTAATGTGATTACCCGTCCTCCTCGTGTCTTTTTTGCAGATTCCGCCACGCCGCCTCACAAGCGTTAAGTGACCCCACGCTGCAGAGCTCAATGGGGACGGCTGCCGCTAATTGCGACGGTATTTTGAGATGCGGTGGGAGCATTAGGCTGTGTTCCACCACGGGATCGGGAGTTATTCACAGGAGACGCCTCCACCAGCTTTTCTATCTGAGTGAGAGCATCTTTTTGTGCTGTGTGTCGCTGGCTCACAACACACTGTGGGGAGACTGGAAAATAAAGAACGGCTGCTTTTATGTGGCTGTTTAATCTGCATCTCATTTACACTTATTATCATTTCCTCAGGTAATCCCACCTCTTTTCTGCCTGGTTTCATGTGGATGGTTTATTTAATCTTTAACATCATGACAGTGATAACCTGAGAATATACCAGAGTAGACCAAAAGTACAAAAATGACATTTATTGGACGCAGTTAAGTACATCAGCGCTGGGCTCTTTACAGACAAAACCTCTCTCTGGGTCTCAGTGGGCAAAGAGCCCTGAGATCTGGGTGTGATGGGCATTATCTCCTGGGTTCAATCCGCCTCCTTAAAGAAGGGCTGGACACAACCAAGTCCTATTGGCCAGTTACCTCTGGGCATAAACAGGCCAGGTCCTAATTCATGCAGATGACATTGGAATGTGGTAACAAATGGTGTGTGTATGTGTTGACCTAAAGACATGGATCTAATGCAACAGAGAAAGAAAAAGAGAGATAATAAAGAGAGAGGAGAGAGTCTGTGGTCACAGCCAGGGACCTCATCTCAAAATATAGTTTTATAGGAAAATAAAACAATCAGTAAATTACATAGATCATGTGATAGCATACAATGCTAAAATGAGTAATTGTAGCCAAATTCTACCAAAAGTATAAATGCAGTTAAGGGACTTTTAACTGCTGTCATGCAACATCTAATGAAACGTAGGTCTAACCGGCTCATTTCCAATCAGTTTCAGTCGAATTTTCACACATGTGCATCAGAGTTCCTGCAACTCAGCTGGATCAGAGTTGAGGGAGCAGGGTTTTTCTAGCTTTCGTGTCCTGTGGGGACTGTGTGCAGTAACGGTAGTCAACATGCCCGTGTCACCGCCAAGTGCCCGGCAACCATGTAGACTTGTTTACTGACTGGGTCCAGGGAGGGCAAGAGCAGGGAAATGAAGGACGCGTGTGGAGACGCACAAACAACCACGGGTTCTCGGTTCATGTCCGCAGTCAAGCGGGCGTCTTCTTTAGAGTGGACGTTTTCTCATTGTTGGGGGTGTCAAGATAAGAAACACAATGTCTGACTCCCCGCTAAACTGGACCTACTCTGATGGGCCATTGGATAAAATAACAACGCTGATTTATAAATCCATTAATCCTTTGTTGTTATTGGGTTTTCAGGGATTTTTTCCCATCGCTCTGACAGCAGGAACATCTGGAATTAATGGCTGTCGCTCGTGTCGGTTATTAGGGTAAAAGATAAAGATTGAGATGTTCATTCAACGTGATTGATTTACTCTGTTAAATAAAGAAACAATGACAAATTCGAGTCCCTTTTCTGGCACGCGGAATGTCTCTGTGGTGTGTTCAAGTGCATTTTGTTTTGAGAGGCAATGAGCATGACAAAAAAATAAAAAACAGCATCCCAAAAGACAAGGAAGGAAGAAACTGAGATAAATGAAGTAAAGCTTTTTAGATGAAAACAACAAAAACAAACTATAGAACCATAAATAGGTGAACTCCACCTAAGCAGCTCATGGGTTTGATAACTGTGTAGATATTTGTCTTCAAAGATGTGTTTTCTTTCCAGTTAAAATTCAGATCTCATTCTATGAATCAGTTGGTTTTGTCAAGTAAAGACGTTGACATTTACTTGGGAAAACACCAAAAATAATGCATGAGCATTAAAGATTGTACTCTTTGTAGTTGTACATCCTTGCTGTTCTATTCTACACAGATTATGTTCACACTTCCTAAAAAGAGGGAGGTACTGCCCACTATAGGCCCAGAAATATTTATTTGACCTTATTTCAGCCCATCAAAGGGCTATTATGCATCGATATCTGATCCTAAAGAAAATTAAAATTTTATGAAGAGAATGTAAAGTACAGCGTCAGGTTGTCCTGATAGTTTAGGAGAGAAGAGTCGTCCCTGGCATAGTTATTTTAGTTAATGTGAGCGAGCGGAGCCACCAGCTGCGTATTGATCCCGAGACGCCGCATTCAGACTGACTTCTGGCTCTCAACCAATCTGACCCCCCTCCGTCTCTCCTCACAGCTGGCCCTCATTTGCTGTCACAGAAATCCGACTCTGAGATTTACAGCCAGCACAATGTGAGCAGCGGGCCCGGCGTCTGGTCTGAAAAAAAAATTACCAGAGAAAAACAAATGCACGTGCTCCTCGTTTTCCAGCGCGAGGAGATGAATTCAAGCCCCAGAGCCGAGACGCTCTCAAAGACGGAGTGACCATACAGAGGCATTTTTATTAGCCTCCGTGTGGAACTACTATGACTGGGGTGAAAGAGTTCAGGAACATATCTGATTTCACTTGATGGAGCACTTGAGTTATTCAGCAGCTCCAGTGGAATACCACAGAAGAAGTCACAACAAAGATTAGAAAGGACAGATTAAGATCGATGTTCCCGAGTGAGAAATGAGTCCTAGCACTTAAACGCACCACAGACATTTTTGACAGGAGACCGTTAAACTAGTGTTTATTTGATGTCTAAATTAGACTAAATGCACATGGATATCAGCTAAAAATTGCATGTTGTTTCTTTATTAGAAAGTGACCATGAGATCTGATCTTCTGACATCTGTTTTTCTAAATGGAGGCTGTGCACCTTCGGTTATTAAAGTCAAAGATCGAGGCCAGGGATTTCCAAATTACCCGGATGAAGGCATTTCTGTTTGAATTGTAGATGAGTTGTTTCGTTTGTGTTTCCACAGGCAGGAGGAGGGAGGGCATTTCAGCAGCATTAACCCCAGTGAACCTCCTCCTGCCTCTTCCTCCTCATCATGTTAATGGAGACAAAGTCATTACTGTCACTCCAGAAAGGCTTTGTAAGGCTTTCAGGCGCACTCACCAGCTCCTCTGGAACTTCTATGGACTTCCAGGTTATTCACCGTCCCCTAAATCGTTCTGCTGTTTCAACTGAATAGTAACTGGTTAATTGTTTAGTTTATCAAACACAGTAAATTTGGTCTCTTTGAGCTCAAATGTGATGTCTCGTAACTTCGTTCATCACCCATTTTGATATTTGAATGTTTTCCATAAACTCAGGTTTGTGGATTCTGCTCTCTTCTTCTTTTGTTAATAGCATTTTCATCCATAATAGATCACATGACCGCCTCTGGCCTTAGATATTTTGAAATTTCTACTGTTAATTGAAAACTAATGATCAGTTGATGAAAGATCAGATGAAACATGGTCAACATGTAAAATACAGAGTCAACAATGGAACCCAAAACTATTTTATCCAATAAATCAGCAATACTGAGTCATCTGTCAAGAAAAAATGACCAGAAGCATGCATGTCGTCCATTACTGGTCAATTAGTATTGGCTAATCACTTTTGTAATCGGTTATATTTTTCGGACATCTGAAAAAAAAAGATTAATAAATGCTTGTCAGTTATAGATCATATCAACTCTTTTTTATCCTGTTATTTAGGATTATTTAACTGAACATTTGAACATAATTGAAAACTTGGGTACAGATTATCAATCAAAATCCAGGTAAATTTGTATTTGAATAGAGAAATATTCGACTTTTGGTAATGTTGGTGTCATTCTAAGTCGGGCACATTTTCTTCCGTTTGATTGGTTAACAGACACCATGATTTTAGAGCTCTGAAAGCTCCCAGATAGCACGAGCACGCTCACGTGCACAGTTCACTGAGTGGATGCACATCAAAGGAGGCTCGGCCATTAGTGGGATGGAGGAAGCAGCCGGGGGGGAAGAGCTGCTGTGACTGAAGTGCTGTCTAATTCACACAATGGTGCATGTGTGTGTGTGCGTGTGTCGTGCGCTTTTGTGTGCGTGTGCTTTTCTCTGGCTACACATCAAGTAAATCTGATTTGTGCTGAAAGCTGCAGAGGAGTGCGGCAGGAAATGTGCTTTACTTCCTGTCGTCTGCGCGGCTGCAGCCGCTGCAGACCTGCAACCAGCCTTTATTTCGGTCAGGAATTCATCACCTCATTTGGACATTATCTTGTTTAAATTCTAAACTTTAATATCCTTCGGGCTGATCTCATCTTTTCCTGTTTAGATTTTTCCCGCAAATGTAGAAAATGCCAAAAGGTGCCTGTTGTTTTTCTGGTACTTTCTGCAACATACGACTAAAGCCAGATCATTTTGATTTGTTTTATTAGCTTCAACAGGCTTTGCTTCTTTTTTTCCATATAAAAACAGCTTTGTTTAATCAAGCGCATAAGTGCTAAAAATAGAGAAGATGTAACTGGAATCCCACTGGGTGCAAACTATTTATCTTCTAATCATTAATGTGTGTTTCAACTCCTCACTTGGGCTGTTAACATCGTGTTGTCAATTGTTTATCCCCTATCTAAAACTTATGGTTTATAATTTTTAAACAAAAGAAATATTTATCTATCTGTAGTATATAATCTTTATATAAATGAATATGATGAATATGTTAAAAATTCAAAGTGTGATACATGGATATGATAAAATTTCCCGTTAGATTCACCTGCTATGCCACAGAGTTGTTCAAACTCCCTCCACGTCCAATTTATCTTGGCTGCATCTCCTCTCAGCTGTTTAGATACTGAATGGATGCTCAGTCTGCATTGAGCTGCCTGAAGGGGCCAAGTTTGAACAAGGAGTTTGTGTTTTCTGTTTTCAGTTCCTCCTCGCTGTTTATTTGAGAGCTGTTTCAAATAAAACCCACCATTCGCTCTCCTCTATCCGCAGTTTATTGCTTTTAAATGCGCGGGCAATACTTAAAATGGTGTTCATATGCTCGATCTGGAGAAGTAATACTCTCATTTTAATATTATGAGGCAAGATGATCTGCTTGAGTAATTAGATTGTGGTCTGTCACTGTGAGACTCGCTTCAAAATCTCATTTTGTGTGTAGAAGGACGGATGCTTAGCGCTTCCTATTTTCCATACACAGGAACCAGCCCCCCCCCAAACAATCAGCTTAATTCTATTTTGCCTGTCCTTTTCCGAACGCGTGCCCTCCCACTGCATGACTGCAGTCGTAGGCTTGCGTTCACCCATGCAGATGTAGTGGCAGAGCTCCAGCCGCTGTCAGCTGAAGCTAAAAAAGTGCACGGGAGCCAACAGCCGAGACCTAAAGAAGCAGAAAAACGTAGCTCAGACACAGTGCGCATCTGTGCAGGAGATGAGAGTGCTCGCAGCTCTGTTTTTTCCCCAAGCGCCCAAGTAAATTGCCAATCAGTGCCTCCACAAACACCATTACAGCATCCCACAATCAAGCCAGCCTCACATGAGATCATCAGATAGCCCCGAAATGAAATCTCCTCGGTCCAGATGGAGACGAGCCTTGCGCGTTTCTGTTTGTGTGTTTGAGTGCGCGAGCTTTTGTGTAATCCCCGGCAGTTTTTAGCCACAAGCAGCTGGAAGAAGTGTTTGGAAACATGAGACAGGCGCACTAATAAGGCCCATTTATGCCTTTTTTTTGCTAATGTGATTGACTGGGGGATGCTAGCAGGTCCAGGTTTACTTCTGTGTAGCATCCCCTCTTCCTTCAACAGCAGGGAGCATCAGGGTTTCTAACCCTGACCTGAAGCTATAAGTGACTAAGCAGATTTTTGCCTGGTGTGTTCAATTCCTTAGACTCAGGGAAGGAGAGGGGGCTTTCGCTTGCATATGTTATGCATGTAGAACGTGACAATTCCCCATTTCTCAATCACAAAGACTGGATTTGCTTCACTTCTCTATTTCTGCAGTCTTCAAATAAACAGTTGGAAAACAACTGTTAACTGAGAGCTGAAGGGAAATGATTTGTTTATCGTAAAAAGGGGTTGGGTAGTGTCCCGGAAAGGAGTGGAAATCAATGTGTGCGTGCATCAGGGGTTCTAGATACGCAGAAGCTCCGGCTCTCCCCGTTAGCTTGGCTAAAGAAGCACAATATGACTCCCATCTTTTATGCTTTCCACCCAGCCATCAGACACGTTTTTTTCCACCAGCCTCTGGGTTGGGTTGGGTTTAAGTGTGTGAATCATGAAATAAGTGACGTGCCCTGAATCTGTGAGCTCATCAACTGATATTCTCGCGTGTTGTTGGATGTCTGAGTGATATCGGGCATCGTTTGGATGTTCCTCGTATTATTTGACAAGTTCCTTCAGTTTTGTTTGATGCTGAAAAGTTCATTTTATCTAAAAAAGGCAAGATTCTCAGGAAAATCCATAATATCTGTTTTCTGGAGGTTTCTAACTGATACATATTTGTGTGACAGATCTTCCAGATCCAGGGAAATAGTTATAAGACGTGCTAGTTTTTAAATGACAGTACTATATTCCTTCATATTTAGCTAACATAAAAAACAAAGAGGAGGAGAAGAGAAGAGCTTTGTTCTTGTGGACAGATGTGTTTTATAGGGAGTGAAGCCAACCTTTGGCACCAGTGTCACCTTTACAGACCTGGAGAGGGATGCACTCAGCCGGGCCTAGCTTGGGGCTTCGTGCATTTGCCAGATTTGACCCAAATGTAAAAAAAATGTAACTGGACACGGGCCACGGTAAGAAAATGGCTGATTCGGGCTTCGTCTGTGGCCGGCCTCTTGCTCCGAGTCGAGGCCAAATGTGACCCATAAGACAGCCGCAGATGTGGGTAAGAGTAGCGCCAAACATTCTTGGCTGTCTGTGTCGTTTCCCATCGAGACCCAACACCCGAACACATCTGAACAGGAATCCCGACATCTCCACTGTGAGTCGTAAGTAATCAATGTGTGAAAATCGACCCCCCCAAAAAAGACCAAAAGAAATTGGCTGTTAGAGTTTGTTTACTCTCTCTTTTTTCACCGTGTCAGCTTCCATCACGCGTCTGAGGCGCTGACTAATCCAGACATCGCTTCTTAGTGGCACATGCTTTACTATTTGGCCAATCCATCAACGGGTCCACAGTTACTGTTAGTTTATTTTCATTTTTTATGCCATACGCAACAGCTGGGAACACTGAAACCAGTTTACCTCTTTAACGCTGTGTCACAGGAAACATTGTGGATGTCGTCTGGGCTTCTTTCTCCTAGCTTAACCCCCCAAAAGCTCACGTTTGTGTTGAGAAAAAGGCATTTAGCATCTTAGCGTGTCCCTTTCCACTCTTTCCTGCTTCTCACAAACACAAATCAGACATTCTAATGCTGTGTGAGGGCCGCTGAGACAGACTGTAGAGACAGAGCCAATAAGAACATTTTCAATTAGTTTATTTAATCAGAAATCAGATCGGACAAAGTAATGACTCCCGTAATTGGGAAAATAATGAAAAGGATGTGATATTCAGCCATGCAGATAATCAGTTAACCTCTGTAACTGCTGCAGTTAGGTTCTGTCAAAACATATTTGGGAGGGAAAAAAAGCTCTAAACATAGTGACAATGGTGTAAACCGAGCACTCCCGAAGAGGCAGTTAGGCTGGGCTCATGTATATGACACACCACACCCTGCAAAGGCATCATTTTGACAGCGGCGGACGGTGAGGAATGAGGTTTATTAAGGAGCAGGCTGCTCTCGACAAAGAAGACGGATCATTACACCGTCCAATAGTGAGAACAATGGAGGGAACAAGCTGCCTGCAGCCTGCCAAAGCGCTCTGTTACACTGACAGCAGCGCTCGCCCTCTTTCTCTGTGCTGCTCCGTCCTAATGAACACACTGCAGCTGCCCCGGTTTTCCGCCGGTCGTAACGCCGCCTCTGCCTGCCAGGAGAGGAGGTGAGACAGCTGAGGACAAACGGCCGAGTGATGCAACATCCTGCTTTAAAAGAGAGTTTCGAACCTGCAGCCTTTCCCCTTACTCCGCTAAAATTTTGGTTGAAAACGGCTAAAAGGAGCATTTATTCCCAGGGTTTGTACTTACAGTTAAAAGGAGCATTTATTCCCAGGGTTTGTACTTACAGTCATGTGCATGGAACCAGGCTGACTTTATAGGGACAGAAGATACACTAAAGCTGTCTTCACTACAGATTTTTATAAAAAAAAAGAAGAAGTAAAGAAACGGTTTTGAATCAGTACCATCTCTTGGTGTACACTTGTTGTTGTTCTCCGTTTTAAAGCATCCATGTGAGACATTACATTTGGTAGACACGTGTTTCTGTAATGAAAATGTAGGCTGTTTCCATTTATGTTGTCAAAACGACATCACCCTTAGTAATAATTAGCCTGTATCCAGTTATGCTCACATTGTTTCAGAGCTGAGCTTGAGCTGATTAAAACCTTATTTGTTCTGGGACCGATCATCATTTTGTACCCCAGAGAACAACCTGAGTTATCACTAAATATCAGCTCCTCTGAGCAACTCTGCGTTGTGCTTTCTGCCCCGTTTCACTGTGCTATGCATATAAAATTATGGCTCTGCTTACCTTCTGCCACTTTAAAAGTGATTTGTGTTACCCCCCCCTCCTTTTGCAAAAGCTCAGTTGTTTCCATGTGGACAGGAACACAGCCAGAAATAACAGATTTATGCATATGTGGAGAGTCTTTTTAGTCCTGCATACAGAGAGGAGGAGGCTGCATTTGTCTGCATGGCTGACACAGAAAAAAAAAAAAAGTGTTTACAGTTTTATCTGGGTTAACATGATTGAACTCTACAACACCATCAAGTACGGTGACTTAAGAAAATCTGAGCCCAGGCAGCGGAAAAACACAGACAAGAACATGCACTCGAACACAGCTGTGCGGCTCTTTCTGAGCATAGGTGTTTGGCTGGGAGGTGGAGTGTGTGACAGTAATGGCTGCTGAGAGCATCTTCTGCTCCGGTGATTTCTCTGAGGGAAGCTGGCCGACGGCTTCCTGACCCTCCCAGCCACACCGCGCCACACCACTCTGAACAGATCCGTCGCCAGCTCACCTGATCACGACTAACCCCAGAAACTCTGATTTCACATCTGTTCGAATTAGGATTTTTAAGACATTTACACTCAGCTTCAGGGGCTGATTCTAGTATCTTTTTTCTAGTCAGAACATGTGAGAATAGAGTGTGTTCTAGTTGATGATGGGTTGAGGTAACTGCTGGACTTTTCATATGTTTTCTTTATTTTTGGATCTGAAATGTTTCTTTTTCTAAATATTTTAAAAAGCCCAATTACCAGGATGATACGTTTATCTGCTAATTTTAGCAGATAAACGCTAGGTTTAGCAGATAAACGCTAATTCATTTGGATTTTCTGATGTTAAACTTCTCTCATGTTCTTATTTCAATTTGAGAAAATTTGCTATGAAGAAGACTTGAAATTAGGGTGTTTTGTTTAGGATTTAAATATTTGTTTGCGCCAATTTCTCATTCTGGGATTATATTGTTTTTAATTTGCACGACAGAAAAAGGCCTGTTGTTTTTGTGAGTCTGTACAGGTTTCAATGCCTTTTTTTACTGGAAAGGCAGCCACTAATTATATTAGTTGTTGTTTTTTTTAAACAAAAACCATTAAAAAGAATTATTTCATGAACACAGTTTGTAGAAAAGCAGCAACCGCTGAAACTGCTGGAGTGCCAAAGACCTGAAGTCCCTTAAATGGCCACTTGACTCTTCTCCAAAGACAAGTCATTATCCGTTAGCCTCAGTGCAAAATGCCCAACTGTAGAGCAGAGAGAAGTTGGTTCAAATATTAAACAAAAGCATTCATAGTTTATTCATCCCACAGAGATGGACGCGTGGAGTGTTGACACTCAAATCCAGAAGCACAAAACCGACACTGACCCAGCAAAAAACACATCTCTGCTTTTATTTGCAGCTGTGCCTTGTCCTGATTGGTGGATTTAGGACTTTACCTGTAATTTGGGCAACACTAAAGCAGTTTGTGGAGCTCCTGACAGCTCCTCAGCGCTGACGGCTGCAGAGGCCGGCTGGCTCCACACGCCGTCCTGTTTGAGTCTTTTGTTTCTCGCGGCAACTTTCTGTCTGAAAAACGTCTGAGGCTGACGGGGAGTCAAATCGGGTTGAATTTGCCTCGTCTTTCCCGCTGAGCCGGAAGCTCGTGTCTCCCTCTTTGCCGGACCCGAAAACCTTTTTTTCTTCCAAAAACACACAAAAACAGCAGCTTTATATTTAATCAGTGAAAGTTTTTCCACACTGAGTTCATTCATTTCTACATCTGCTCAAACTATAAGAGGACAGCTGAGGTTTTTGCCTTTAAGGACAATCTAGAAAGCACCATTTCGAAAATCAAAGCAAACCTTTTTTCTCCTTTCTCCTGTTTCTAGCTGAAATATGTATTTCCGCATTTGAATTGTCCTCGTTTGCCTCACGGAAAGGCCAGTCGTAATTCTTCACAGGTCAGGGTTTATCTCTCAGCCTTTGTAGCCGTGGAGGAAAGTGGCCGGAGGGGGGGGGGGCCGACGTAGCACGAACCTTTAAAAGGCCTCGGCGTTTCTCTTCCGGCGACCCTGCTGTCTGTGGTATGTGGAGCATGGCTAAGTCACACACTGGTATGCTTCACCAAACGCAGGTAATGCCAACGGCCGGACTCAGTGAGTTATGTCAGCGGGGTCTTAATGCGCGTGTGGGATATTTCTGCCTCTGAGGAATAAGATGGAGAGGAAGGAGGAGGAAAAAAGGAAGAAGGGTGGGGGGGGGGGATGGGGGGCTCACGTTCATTTCATCACACAAATCTTTGAGTTAGCAGGTTGCTAAGCAACAGCACGGACCTGGCTGGTGTGGTGTGTGTGCGGAGTGCCACATTACCAAGTTTCATAAACGGTGTGATCGATGGGTGATCGCTCCCTAAGACAGCAACTTTTCAGCTCTTTTCCGATTTCTTTTTGCGTCCTGATGGGTCCTGCAGATGCCTGACGCCCCGAGACGTCTTTATAGATTATGCTGTGCCTGTTTTCTGTATTTTTACCTTCTGAAATCCCCCCATATTTGAAATGCCTCCGGAAAATAATGGTCCTCCAGAAACTTCCAGCTATTACGCTGCAGTAATTGAGTGTGCTGCTCTCTGTATTCACTTGACTGTTTGGCTCACATTCTTTCAAAACTGCACAAAGAAGCAATTTGGCCCCAACTGCTTTTGTGTTGGTGGTCCAGTCTTTTTGTGCGTTTGAGAAATGAGAAAAAGTGTAACGTCCGGAGGTTTTTGGTTTTGTTTTGTCATGTCTTGGTCTCGTCATTTCCTGTTTTATTTTGAAAATGGACTTTCCTCTTGTTCCAGATCTCTGAGCCCTTCCTCATGCGCCACCAGTCTGATTGTATTCCATGATTCCTGATTGTGTTCACCCTTTGCCCTCATGTGTACTTGTAGTCTGCGTTGCTCTGGTCTTGTTCCAGATCCTTGCTGTCGTCTGTACCCTGGACCTTGCCTGTCAAACGTCTACCTTCAACCCTCGTCACCTAGCCATTGTCTGTGTCACATCCTCCATGGTTTCCACCTCAGATTTTGGTCTTTTGTCAGGTTTCTTCTTGGTTTTGTATCTCTTGGTTTTGATTTAGGTTTTTTCCAGCAAGTCTAGATAAGTTTAGCAGTCTAGATAATTGTTATTATATACTGTATATTGAATAAATGTTATTACATAAACGTCGGTCCTGCATCTGCATCGTTTCCCCCACCAGACCGTGTTCAGCATTCCACGGTCATTTGTTTATATTCTTTTTAAAACACAAAATGTTGTGGACTGACTCTCTTCAGATCACTTCTCTCTTTTCTCTTTTGCACGAAACTCATGAACTGTTAAAAAAGAATGAAAAGAAAAAAGAAATCTGTGTTTCACCACAGTATCAAAAAGCCATTGCCATGCACGCTGCTTGTTCTCTTATATCACCGTAACACACCAAAACATTTCCAATAATTCACACCTTTCTTAGGGCGTATGGCCCCTTAGACACCAAGGAAACTTAGATCTCAGCTAACAGTCATCCAGGGTTCAGATTAAAGTAATCTAAAGCATCAGAGTTGTCTATGCAGCCAACTTTAAGCCGTTTTAACTCTACAACCCTCCTTACATGCTTCAGTGAAGTCAGATTAAATAATAGAACCACTAAACACTTAAACTAAAGCAGGTCAGAAGCATCACATCAACCTTATTTCTTTCTTGTGACCTCATCAAACTGGGTTGTCCCGCAGACTCATTTTTTAGCCAACATAGATCTTGCCTCCCGGCTTTTTCCCAGGATGTAAGTTTGATCCAAAACTCCGAGCCAGAAAGTGTCTGGCTGCTGTCGTCTAACCAGAAATCAAATACCTTCAAGGCCTGCAAAAAGTGAGCTGAAGGTTTTCCGCTGGGAAGTCCGTGGAAGTGGGAATCTTTTCCAAATGTGTGAGCGTTGTGACAGGAAAGAATTTATAATGACAAGTCTCCTTCGTTGTTCCGCATTCATCAGCTTAGAGCAATGAAACATTGTTTTTTAAGACAGTGGATAGCAGTACAGTGCGTTGAAATACCCAATAAAACACATCTGCTACATTTAAGCTGATTAGAAAGTGAGGTTTCCTTATTTTAGGTGGAACAAATACAACAAATATGGAAAATCATATTAGAAAGGGGACAAAACTCAGGAGTTTCTCCCACTGAGCTGCTAAATAGCCAGTGTCTCTAATACTGTCCTGACTGAAACATTCACAACAAAAGTCCAGTTGATCAAATTCATTCAGATGTTTAATACGAGATGCATTTTTGTTCCATAAATACCCACAGGCTTCAGTTTCCAGATTCCAGCTATCATGTGCTCCACATAATCCCCGAACCGCTCTCTGTTACACGGAGAAAATAACTCGGAGAGTCGTTAATGGGAAATTGAGCTGAAATGATGAGAGTTTAAAGACAAGCTGTACATTTGTGACTCGATGCATATTTTATATCATATTAGCTTTAAAAATCTGCATAGACTCGATCAATAATAGCTTTTGTGAGCTCACTGGTTGCTCTGAGACTCTTCCTACTGGGTCAAAACAGTATCAGTATAGTGCTTTAGACTCTAGTTTTGTTACAGTTCTGTCTTTTATCTATGAGATCTCGCTCTTCAGGCTCATGCTAAACCTAAAAAAAAAATGTCCACACCCTCACAAAGAAAAGCGGCTACATTTTAGGGGTGTCGCCAGCCATTGGGTCCTCACTGAAACTGGATGGATCGCGTGAATCTTTTGGGTTTTTTCTGCTCACGGTTCACCAGGTTTGCGGAGCGGCTAAACAGTAATCGAGGCAGTCTGCGTTGTCACGCCCGCGTCTTTGTGGGCTGCGTCAATCTAATTTATTACCCCCATAAATACGCTGGTGCAATTAGAGCCGAGTCGCATCACTTTTGAGTCTGAACAGAAGCAGACGTGGTGGCCGTTGGAGGCCATTGGAGGACGGTGGTTGTAGCTTTGTGGCAAAAATTCACATCTATTAAATGCAAAGATTGGAACTCATCTGGGCTGGATGCACAGCGGGCAGTTTGAGGGTTCAGATTCGGGTTGAGGTTTTGCGTAAATACAAATTCAGACTATGAACCTCACAAAAATCTAAGTAAACTCTCACACATTTACATTTCAGTGCAGTACGGCCCCCTCTACCAAGGTGTTACCTCGACGTGAAAATGTATTTCCTGCCTCCGTCGTCTGCTTCGGGGGGGAAAAGTTAATATTCATCTCACTGCTTCCTCCTTCTCATTTCAGGATTGTGTATCTGTGTGTGTGTTGTGTGAAAAATCTTTAACCAACAACCGAGCCTGCGGGGCCTCTGAAGATAGAAACCCATTTTCACACACACTTCCCCTCATCTTCCTCTCTAATTTTCTCACACGCCTGCAGAAGCATGCGCGCACACACATTTAGACGCACACTCAGAGAGGGAGTGTTATTTTTTCCATGCAAAGATTTTAATATGTGCAGACCATTACATTGATACTCAGCTAAACGAGAGGGGGGGGGGGGATGGTTTAAATTTTAATGAATTATGCAGCAGGAGGCCGTTAGTTCATTGGAAACACTTGGGTGCACAGGGCAGAATCTATAATCCTCTTTATTGGAGTTCCGTGGACGTCCTGTGGGACTTCTGCCTGTGTACGTCTTGGTGATGTGCGCGTGTGCGTTTGAGAGCAGCGGCGATAGAGCCGCCATGAAATTTCTTTGTTCCCATTCAGGAAAATTTCCATTTGAGCACACAGGGATAATCAGCTGTGTCTCATGCAGAGTAATGAGTGCATGATGGCTTATTTTGGAATTCAATTTGAGCCGAACATCAAAAGCTGATATCATCCACTGCTCCTCTATATGATTTATGTATGTGGCCTAGCTTGACGGTGCCGTAATTGGGCACGGTTAGAGTAAAGCAAAGAACATAAGTCCTCATGAAGTAAGAGCAATCTGATCTCCCACAATTGACAAGATGGCAGTTGACGCGTGATTTGTGAGCCGGGTCGGGAAAGGTTTCACACCCACAGATGATGGGATTAAGTTTCTTGTTAACGTCATTCCAGATGAATTCTGCAGGAAAACAAAACGAGGCAAAAATGTAAGTTCAGCTACCAAAGTAAAATGTCCTGCAGCAGATGGTCTGACCCCAGCACTTCATGCAGCACTTCCCAACTCCCTTAACTGCATACCAGTTCCCTTCAAGTGCATCTTCCCCCTGTTTGCGCTGAAGATGTGAGCATCAAAACGATGAAAAAGCATGGAGAAAATGGTTAGAAAATGTTTTAGACTGATTATGCATGTTATCACACAGATTTTGGCCTCGTGTGCAACTTAATGGTAGATTAATAGATAAATAAATAGGCATTAACCTTTCTGGGATGAGAACACGTTAGAAAGCTGTATTGATTTTGGAAACCAGCAACCTCTATTGCAAAATTACCCCTGTTTTACAGAGCTGTACCTTCCACCATTACATTTTTTTAATAAATGTCTATTGACCATAGACACATAATGCAACTTCTCGCTCTAACGTAAGGAAAAGTACCCCAGCAATCATAACCAATAGAAAGACGGGACTTTTATTTTTCCATGTATTGCTGTCTAAAAAGATGGTTAGGTTACAACTTATCTGGAGACCCCATTAGAAGCAATCAACCCTGTGTGTATTGTTCTAGCTTAAGATGGATAAATTTCTCATCAAATCTCCAAATGCAACATCCTGAAATGCACTGAGCTGAGCGTCCAGGCTTGGAGCCTCTCACCCCTCCTCCTGGCTCTTTGTCGCGCCGTCATTAACAGTGATTTATTCCAGGGCTAACTTGAACATGGATGGTGCCAATAGGTGTGCGGGTACATCGCCCCCCCCCCCCAAACCGCCCTCCCCACTCACCCGGCTGCACGCAGTGATTGATCAATGCGAAGCAAAAGGCCATATAGACGAAAACACACAATTAGCGGGGGTGTTTTGTTTCAGGAGACAGCAGCTATTGTGACCGGTGTGTGATGAATGGAGAGGCGCGTCTGCCGAGACCTGGACGTTTGTTTTGAATTACTCACTTGGCTCTCGGTGTTCAGCTGCAAATATGCGCTAATCAATTGGTTCCAATCAGATAAAACCCCGTCTGACTCATTTTTCTCTTCCTGATCTCGGATGAGGATAAATGCACTGTGTAATATACACGGAAGAGGATCTTTAAGGCGGAATCGTAACATTTTCAGTGCATGCTGTCGTTTTTGTTTTTTTGTGTGTCTTATCTGATCCTAGCTCTTTTTTAATTACTTATCCAAGCAGAAACAATACAGCACTTTCAACACCAATCACAGTCACAACATTTCAGTCTCGAGGCTCATAGATGGATATATGAGGTGATTTTATGAGGATTTTTAAAGGGGAAGTCCCACTAATTCTCGATCAGTTCAACATTTCTGAAGTCTTTTTACCTGTTTGTCCTATTTTTTTCCTCCAGAGTTGAACACTATGGATAATCATTACCTTCAAACTTCCTAAAATGCTGTCATAATTTTGTAAGATTCAGCTGTGGTTCTGAAAGTAGGATTTTATTAGAGCAGGGTGACAGCCTCGGATGTTTTTAGTTCAGTTGTTTTAAAACATTCTGCATTCTACTTTACAGAAAGGGATTTTTTTTGTCATCTCAAATGCCAAAAACTAGTTTACTTACTTTTAATAAAAGGCTATAAAGCAGTTTGCAGTAATATTTGATGATAAAACCCTTAAAGGGCTATAGGTCACTAATTGTAACAACAAATCAGAGCCGGTCGGTCATTCTTTGCCTCTTTGGTGTCCAGTCCCACTTTGCGACAACATACTGGTGCAGGCTGAGTGCAGCGAGGAGCTGCTGGAAGCTGGACCGGTTCATTCCAGTCTGGACTGTTTTGGCTTCAGACTAACTTTGCCATATGGCCTGCTCTGGCATTAACACTCTGTACTCTTCACTTGGCTGAACATTAAACAGCAGACAGTCACTTTCTAGCTACAGGCTGCTCCACAACTGCCATGCACTATTTATTCAGTACTTGAATGTCTTTTTACACCATTAAATTTTCTTATATTTTATTCATTTAGCAAATAATATACCACTATATCACCATACATAATGCAAAATGATACTCATGGCTCTCTTTTATCTCTAAATGACCACCTTACTGTAGCAAGCGAAGCCTGTCCAACAGGGTGTCATTTGCTGCCATTTTATCAAAGCCATAGCTTTCTCATAGATAGTCAAATGTTGGTTTAAGGAAAGCATCTTAAGTTCAGACTATTTTCTCTCTTCTCACGATCACGTTGCTTAGCGGTTTCTCTCACTGATTGGTTTAGTTAATGGAAATACAATTGCCTGGTTAGATTTAGGCATCAAACTCCAGCTTTAAAGATAGAAAATAGTCAAAATTAAATGTAAAATACACTTTTCTAAAACATGTTTCCGTAAAAGAAAATGATTTACTGGATTCAGGAACAGTGAAGATCAATGAACCTCCCTATGACAGGTTCTCCTTGATTTGTAAAAGAAAAAAGGTACATTACATCCACTGGATGCCAAAAACCTATAACTGGTGCAAAGGAGGGATTACATGATATAGATGATTAGGCGTCTTTGTTTTAACAAATCTGTTTTCTGGTGCAAAAAATAGATTCAGTCTCAACTTTTTGTTCATGTATTTTGTTCGTGATCTGATGTACACGCTAATGAGAAGAATAAAAATAATAAATAAATGCAAAACTGAAAGAGGATCCCTTTAATATGGTCTGTCCAAATAGATGAGTTTCGGTTCTGGTTCTTTTTATTTCGTATTTAAAGAGTTTTCCATCTCTGCTTTACTATTTCCCTTTTTGGTTTTGTGATGTGAATATTCTCAGTTTTGGCTCTAAAATGTCTCAATTTTTTTGCATAATTATACACACATTTTATCACACTAAATGATTAATAAGTTTAATCTAGTGGTCGGAGTTTATGACGTTCTCACTATCAATTATTCACATTCTACATGCCCGTTCCATTTTAAGCTCAAAAGTGAAACTTACAGTTGTCATCTCTGCTGATTCGCATTGGCTGATTCAAGCAGACTGAGATGGTTTAGATGAAAATGCCATTTTTTTTGTGGACTTGACTGAAAACTCTGCTGTGTTGCCTTGGTTTCTCCCTCAGGATTGACCACGTTTGTCTCTTTTCTGTTGCTTACCATTCACTTGGAAAGGTCAGCGCTGTCCAGCAGGATCTGTGTGTGTGTGTGTGTGTGTGTGTGTGTGAGAGAGTGTGCACCGCTGTTGCCCTCAGGATGCAATAAATCCAGCTGCAGTTTTATTAGCGACTCACCTCCTCCATCAGCCCTAAATCCAGCACACACGCGTTAACATTCACACAGTCAGTGTGCTGCTTCGGGGACTGGGAGGGTTTTAGATGATGTCATCTCTAAGACCTGAAAAGATCTCAATACACACGTTTATTTCATTAGGACGGAACGAAAGCTTCAATAAAGGGCTGTTGAACCTGATGAGGAACTCTGTCTTTGTCTCCGCAGAAACCTCTGGAGCTGAGCCACTGCAGTGGAACAGTAAGTCTGACCCTTATCTTTACACCTCCGTGCTG
>JABUIW010000040.1:59581-103167 GCA_013363375.1 Menidia beryllina | reverse complement strand
CATCCATCCATCCATCCATCCATCCATCCATCCATCCATCCATCCATGTTTTCTGAAAGACCGATTAACACACTGACAAAAAAAGACAGAGGTGTTCGACTGAGCCCTGAACTTTAGTCTCCGTTTGCTCAGTCTGTCACTTTTCTATCCATCTCATTAATCATTTGGGTTTTGCTCACTTCACAGCCAGGTTTTCAGTTGTAATTTTAGCCGTGGGCTTTTCTGGGACCGTTTGTCTTCTTCCTCCCTGTGACCATGATGAAGAGCCCATGAATAATGGATTGATTCGCAAACAACTTGTGTGATAATTGAGATTTTCGATGCAATATGTTATCATTTCCTGCTCTCATTCCTCTGCAGTCACTAAGCAGGAGTGTGTTTTTTTGTGCCAGATAGAGAAGATGAAGGTGTTTTATCCCTTTTAACTGTTAGCAAGCTGTCACCCACCTAGACCAGCAAAGTTTCTAATAAGCAACAATCCAGCTATAATCCAAATTTAACATTAAAACTTCTGGAAATACTGAGCAGAAACCAAATAATGTTTGTCTTTGGGAAACTAAGACAGACCTTCCTCCTGGTCACCTGTCACAGGTGTTATTTGACTCTTTATGTGATGTAAAATGAGAAAAAAAAAGTGTCTCCAAGTCATTTGTAGATTGATTTTGGGATTACTTAACGAATCAATCAAAGCTTTTAAGCATTTGTCTCCGTGTAAATTCAGATTCTAGCTGAACACAGGGCGTTCAGAGCCTGATTCTTCTCTGTGTGTTGACTGTGTTGACCACCGCAGCTTGGGCTGACATTTTCCAGCACAGTTTGCGAGATCCCGAGGCGTCGGAGGTTGGACATTTGCCCTGGAAAACTGCTTGTGCATTTACGGTTGATGCAGCTGAGGGGACCTTGTATGATTCTCCTTACTGGAAACATTTCGACTGCATTCAGATGATCTGTTTTATTGATGAGTGGGCAGCACAGCGCTGACATGAGGCTGAATATTTTGGAGCGTTTTCCCATGTTTTTTTGTAAAGTTAGACCTCTAACTTCAGTCTAAAATGTTGCTGTGTTTACCACTTGTGAGAGACAGCCATAATGATGGATTAGGATGGATTATCGTTCTTCCCATAAATGTAGCCCTTCCCTTCCTCTATAGATATTCTGTGTTTTTTCCCTCCCTTTCATCACAGTGTGTTTCTTATCCAGTGTTTTTCCTTTTCTTTGGTCATTTGTCCCTGTTTTCTGTACCTTTTGTTCCATCTCCTGGGCTGTAGTATGTTCTTATCTTCAGTTTTTTTACACGTTCTTGCTTTATTCTCCACATTTCCATTCCTTTACCCAGCCTTTGTCCTGCAAAATTTCATTTTCACCCTTTGTTCTTTTCCTTATTTTACCTCATTTTCCTCATTCTTTTCTCTAACCTCTAATTTATCCTCCATTCAAACTTTTTCCCCTTTTCCCGTACATCTCCCTCCCTTCTCTCCCATCATGTCCTCTATCTTTTTTCTCGTCCTTGGCCTGAACTGAAGAGGATGATGCGCAGCAGCCCGGCCAGAATTTACATCTTGATGTATCAGTTTCCTGCAGCGGCGGAGGCGGTGATGGATGGCGTGTTGCCGGTCCTGCCGCACCGCCATGAGTTACCGTGGTGATTACCGGCAGAGACGGCTACTCACTGGCCACTTCATCACGGTGACTGGTGGGGAGCGTGGCGAGAACGGAGAGAGAAAAACAGAGGGGGGCTCGGAAACAGAAGGAGAAGTGAGAAAAACCCAATTGGAGGAGATAGTGTGGAAAAAGCGGCCGTTCCTTGTTGTGGTCACACAGTAGAAACAAAATCATCAGAGGGAAAGATACACAATGGATCAGATGTAGATAAAAGGAGACGGTGAAGGATCTAAATGGCCTCGAGAAGATTTTGTTACCCTCCAAAGGAAACTCTTAAAGAAAGATGCTTTCTCCGATGAGGAATTGTGCAAGTTCTGGGTCTTATTTGTGGGAGAAAGAAACATCCATTATGGTCATTTAGTTTTACCTTTTGGGTAAAAGTGCAGAACAGAGATGCTTTCACTATAAATCACATATGTTTCATTTCTGTGCCCGTTTCAGTCACATATTCCACTGCTGATGTCAAACAAAACCGAATACCAGTCACCTGGCTCTTTACTTGGTCGGGTTTTTCTCCATTTCGCAGCTTTGCTCGTGTGTTTTCCCATCATGAATGCTTTCTTTGTTTCCCCGCGTGATTACCGCATTAGGCAAACTTTGCCCAAAAGCACAACACCGAAGAAAATCAATTTAAAATCGAAAGGCAGCCGATCCAGGTTTGATTTTAGTGGATTTTGGGCTTCGGCGAGTCTTTGCCGCCGTCCTAATAATAGCGGTGGCTGCAGGGAGCAGTCACCTCCGTCCTCTGTGTCTCCTCCTGCGGTCGGTGATTTCATGTCTAGACAGACGCCGCCTGCCATCCAGTTGGGGGGGAAAATCTTACGTGACCTCCTCCCTCTTGCCCTCGACCATAAAACCCGAGGAAAAACAGATCGATGCTGGCCCGCACTCTCATTTTGCTGTGGGTTTATTGAAATGGAAAGTTATGGGTCAGAGTCTGTACCAGCAATGCAGCAGTCCTGAAGAAGGAGGTGACCGGCTCTCTGTCAGGGTCAAAATGCAGATCAGAGATTCTCTGTATACTTTAATCTGTTTTCTGTATTGATTCAGTGTCTTTATATGTAATATATTTAAAACATTTGTCTCCCTTATTTTCCTACTTGGTCCACATCAAAGCATTCATTTAAAAATTGGGTTTTTGTACATCATGGAGACACTTATTTGTGCTAAAAGATTGTAGTAGGCTTTTTTAGGATGGATTTTGGGGTTTATATGAGTATTTTGTAATTTGTTCCGATGTAATCCTTTTTTTTGTTAGAACAGAAATATAGAAGTCTGCTTTCAGACTCAGATTAGATCTTTGATAAATAAGGACAGGACTTTCAAATACAAAGTATAGCCGAAGATGCAGTCCCAATACTCAAACAGGAAAAAAAAATTAATTCTTAATCATAAAACCAATCCAGTCTGAGTGTAGAGGTTGACTATTAGACTGAGAGGAAGTACACTAAAGCAGCACAGGACAAAAAGTTGAATTCATCCTTTTATTTTTGTAGACATCGAATGCTTTGTTTTCTTATTGTTCTTTATTTTCTGTTTCAAAACCATTTCTTGGGAATTATTTCTTACTTTAAACCTTTACCTCCCATCCAAGTTATCTTTGTGTCTGCCTTAACTGAATCCCCACTGCAGCATTAGACAGTAACATTTTTTAAAACTTTTATAGCAGATTACTAAATTACAACATAGAGCAATATCAATTATAAGTTAGATTTATTGTGTAATAGGTGATGGATAAATTCAATTCTCAAAACAGAACAAATGTTGATGTTTTATTATGAAACTGCTGGACTCTTCCAAAGTGAAGAGAGGATCCATTTTGTAGGGCACCAAGCTGTTTTTGACAACAAAGAAAAACAAAAATAAAGAATCTTCTATCGGTTGCTGGTACAGCAGAGGTCAGCTAATCACCCATTTTAACCCTTGTGTGGTGTTCGGGTCTGTGGGACCCGTTTTCATTTTTTACTAAAAGAAAAATAATACAATGAATTAATTTTTTAAACTGAAACTTACTGGCTTTGGCTCATTTTCTGTGAAGAACATATATCAGAATTCATATTTAATGCCCACACACCGTACACCCCCCCTACACATTTCTATTACATACAAGATGTTCGGGTCCACTGGACCCGGGGCTAGAAGAAGTGTGGAAATTGATGTTCTGTGAACCGCACACAGACACGCACACGCACTCACAATGTTGCAACCTTGTGTGGGAACTCCAGGTGCACAAACACAAAAGAAACGGTTCCCATACATTGTTTGTCTGCTTTAATTTTCTCGCACATTTCACCCTCTGTCTATCTGCTAAAATTGGAGGCGGGACCACACTGGCCCAGCTTTGCCAGAGTGGTTTCTTATAACCGATCAAGATGGCCGACAGGTCCTCTGCCCAGAGGGCCCTGGGAGTGGTTTTGGATGAGAGAGAGGGAAGTTGAGATAAGGTAAACATCTGTTCAGTATTTTAATATAAAAGTGTTTTAATATAAAAGTGATTTTGAGGCATTAAAAGCCACAAAATGCAACGGGTCCGTCAGACCCACGAACACTGGCTAAGTAACAACAATATGAACACCACACAAGGGTTAAGATGGAAAGTAACGACCGAATGGCTTACCAGTTCCTGTTTCCTTTCTGCTTACCTCCCCTCCTGTGCAGACTCCAGGCACAATTTGTACTTGGTGTAAGTCTGCAGATTAAAGCAGGGAGAGCGGCAGCAGGCAGCAGACAGCACAGTGACGGTAAAGAGAGCAGAAACTCACGCCTTTTCTGTAAAACGCTGCCACAGAAAGCAAAAAAATAGACTGTCTCAACCCTTGAAGAAAAAATGTTTGATTAGGAAAAAGGTAAAAAGTTACTGTTAGAACAGTTTGGGAAATTTGGTAATCGGACCTGAGAACTGACACCATGTTTGAAGCTTTTTTGCTGGATTGATGATAATTTGGCTGGTTTTGTGTGATGTTTTATGCATCTATCCAGCCATGTTGTATGCTAATGTGTGATTATATTTACAAGTGTCTGGTGTGGGCTCATGGCTGAAAAAGGGTCACACTGTAGAGACCAGACACCAAAAAAGGAGGTCAGAATGGATATGACTGGAATTCTTTTGGCACTGTGTTTTAAAACACAGCTTTATCTCAATTCGGGAATCTATTGCTGCTGGCAGCCTCGTCGCCTGATGAGTTTTTTCTGCAGTTTCCATTTGGTTCTGTAAAACAAGCCGTCCGGTTTCATGTTATTGATTGCTAATTCATTTGTCGGTCTCATACAGATGAAAGTGGAATTCTCCGGGAAATGGTTTCAAATCCTCTTCAAATAGAAGTGTACATTTAATCAAACGCATGCATGTAAACTAAATAAATTGTATGAGCTCATTATTCATCTCGCTGGTGGCTTCGAACACAAAATAAATCAGATATCTCGAATTATACTTACACGAGCTAAAAGTCCAGCAGGCTGGGTTGTGTGTTTTTTTTCTTTTTTCCTGCAGAGTGCTGGGGGAGATGTGTGTGCTGGTGAATAATTTACCGGGATGTGGTTCAACCTTGAGGTGTCCTGTGTGATCTGAACATCCACTGATGTTCCTGCTGCCGCCTCGTATAAATCCTCACTGTCGACGGGCTCTGAGACTCTTGATCTTCGCACAGACTTGTCTGTCTCTGTGGTCTGGGGTTTAAATCTGTCCTCCAGTTCTGTTCAATTCTTTATGGTGCCAGGAGGAGACGATGGCGTCAGATCCACGAGTGTGGTCATGCGGAGGAACATTAACCATGAAAGCGAGTTCTTATAAGAAAAAAAAACCCTTATTTTATAATACAGAAGTCCTCTGCTCCCTTTCAGTACCTTTTTACTGTTATTTCTACTACTTTATGCTGCCTTTGCTAAGAAAAGTTGATTTATGGAGTAGGACTGATAGTGACCTCGTGACCTCAGTAACATTTAACAGCCTTCCTGATTGGCTTAGATTTTTTTTTTCCAGTTGCATGAAAAGTTGTCAGATTAAATGTGGTGCGAGAATGTTTTCAGTACACAGAAATGACTCTAAATTTCTTCATGCATTAGTTATATGTGGTCAGTTCACTGCATGTCAAAGTGCTGATAAGTGTCAGGATAATAAATGTCAAAAAGTTGAGAAACAGCACTGTCGTATGTATAGAGAGTGTGATACATGAGGTGCATAAAATAACCTACAAAAAGTCTCCTGAAGCCCCATATTGGTTCACACAATTAATAGTTTTAGCTGTTCAATCCAAATCCACTTAAGGTCAGTTTTATTCAAACCACGTCAAATTGCAGCAAATGTTTTCTTAAGGCACTTTGAAGAGGAACCAGTTGTTAATGGTTAAGATGGTCATAATGGTTCAAAATTACAATACGAAGCTCCACGATTCCACTGAAAAGAAGCAGAATCACAAGATGGAGCTTTTGGATCACTGATCCAATCAGCTGATGGAGAATACTTTACATCATCCAATTAACTGAAAGCATTTTAAAAAAGTGTCTGTTCTTTTCCATATCATTCCCAAGGAGTTGTTAAAAAGAAGGGGAACTCATCGTCTGTTTTTGACCACTTAATGAAAACTTGTTTGAGCAGACAATACATTCCATATGTTTTATTATAAATCAGAGGAACACTTTCGAATGTTTCTTCATGCGATAGAATCAGAAATTCTGAAAAAATAAAACATACTGATTCTCTCCTGAAAATGAAGCAAAGCTCTAAAAAATGATTGTGTTGAGCAGTAACGTTTTATTTATTTGGCTGTTAAATTTGGTGGTCAAAGTCCACTAAAAGTTCTTTCTTTTAGTGGCAATCTAATATTGTATGAAAAATGGCTGCCTTGCCTCTTAATATCCTGCGGCGTCGCCCTGCTATGAGTCTCTGGGGAAATAAACAGGGAAATAAGTCTTATAAACTCAAGTAACTGATGCTCAGTGAGAAGAAATTACACCCAATCATGCTTTCAGCTCCAACACAAACACGTGTTGCTTTGTATCTCATGAATACCGGGCTGTCTAACAGGTAGCTTATCTCTGCGGTTTTCAGTTTTTGATAAAAAATGGTGTAATTTCACCAGCTATTTCTCCCATCAATTCACAAAGGCGCTTCGCTGCACATGCACGCTGATTGACAAATTGGCTGAAGTGGGGTGAGATTAGATCCAGGGTGTAACAATGGTGTAGTGTGCAAAAAAAAAGAAGCCTCCTCGCCTTTTCGAGGCTTTGCTTCCTCTAATCTTTTGTCCTTTCACTGCACCCTGTAGACATCAGGCTGCTGTTAGACTACTGGCTCGGATCAGATGAGAAGCTGCAGCGTGCTCTGTGAATAAATGTATCTATGCAAGACTGCTTCCAGTCAAAAAAGAAAAAAGAAAAGAAAAAGAAAAAGAAACACACACACTCCACAGATCTCTGAAGACCTCGGGTGTGCGTGTGTTCCTGTTCGGCCATTTTTGTGACCATAACAAGGCTCCGGCCTCTGTGAGAGGGGAATGGGAATGTTTATTTGTGCAGTTGTGTGCAGTTGTGAACAGATTTGTGTGCACTGATGCCCAGGTTTGTGCAGGTTGGTAAAGCGATGCCACGGCAGCTTTTTTTTGCCAGACTTCGGTTGTTTATTTCAAAGTGCAGCTTGATAAACTTTATTGTTTTCGCTGCGTTTTCTTAGAAGCCAAATTACTTCGTGCTTTGCAGCCGAGGCTGAGAAGTGTGCCTTGAAATAAAAAAATCCCCCGCTGAGATTTCTCCATTCCCGGGCTATTCTCCGGCAATAAAAGCATCATTGTGATGAAGCAGTAATCTGTTTTTCTTTCTCTGCGTTCCAGTTTATTCACCTCTGAATGCGTTGGATCGGCAGTCTGCGGGCAGGAATAGGAAGCTGGAAGTAAAATAGGTTGTTTGTTTGGAGCTGTGATGGATTTGTAATCTCCGATCAGGCTTTTGACGGTGAATCACAAAAATCCCTGAACTCAGAGGTTGGAATGCAGGCGGCTGAAATTAGTTTTGTCAGTTTCGGTAGTTGAGTTAAATGCACCGGAAGGCAGCAGGGAGAGCTGCTTCAGCACGTTAAAGTTGAAGTTGTTTCTTTTGGTCAACCCAGTCAAGACCCAGCAGCCAAACCTCAGCTGATTTCAGATGATTTTTCTACCGAAAAGGCAGAAAGAAAGATGGGATGTTTTTTTTAATTCAGTTTTATGTCTGAGATGTTCTCTCACAGCTTGTAGAAATAAGTGTGTGTAACACAATCTGAGAAAGCCCCCCTTTTTTTTTTACTTTCCATCTTCTTATAGTTGAACTGACCTCAGTCTTGGCTGAGAAATTGGGGTTAATGCACATTTGATTCAGTCTCCACCCTTCCTCCTTTGCACACACTTTCCTCCAAACACACACACACACACACATGCAGACACATAAGCAAAGATGTGGAATTGAGAGCCAAAACATCTGGATTTCTCATCAGGTTTGTTAAAGCTGCACCATCCACACTATTGCCGAGTGAGACGCCTTTTCTTTAATATCTGAAATGTCTTCCAAGTTAAAACTAGATTTAGCTAAGATGTTGAAATTAAAATGTTTAATTATATTAAAGGCCTTTCAATATGTTCAAGATTTCTTGCAACAAGAACCAGATGAAAAAAAATATTGAATGAAAACAAGACCTTTGAATTTAACGACTAAACTATTATTTCTGTATTTTATCTTTCATAAAATCTTATAAGCACTTTTTAAATGTGCACATATTGGTTTTTCTAGTCAATAATATTGGCTCCTTTCATCTGTTCCATCCATAACGAGGACATATGATTATTTTGAGCCATTTAATTCTCAGTCTTGGGTAACTCTCAATTAGCTTTCCACACTTGGTAATTCGAAACGTTCTGTAATCGAGTCAGAACGAGGAAGAGTTTTTCCTATAACGGTTCACGAGATTCTTCCTCATCTTCCTTCCTCCGTCTCTGCTGCTGCGTGGTGTTGTCTTGTATTATTAGTGTCAGTGTTCCTTGTCTAGATGATTGGATGCATCATGTTAAAGCGGGATTTAACTTGACGGTGTAAAAACAGATGTTCCCTGTAAGATGAGGCTGAAATTGCCTACAGGTGGCCTGTGCCTATAGATTTTAGGACCTTTCGGGAAGCAACGACAGCACTGCTCCGGGCTGAGCTCAGATGACCTCATGGTGGTCCACTCCCAGCTGTCGGTGGCTTTTTCTGCTGAAATGCGGCCGTGATGTCGCGCCGCGGTTGGTCCAATCAAAACTATCCGGGTCATAATGCCGCCTCGAGGAGAAGACTGGCTATTAGGAATAACACAGAGACAGCTCTGTGATGAGTTCAGTCACTTTTAGTTTTTCCAGATTCTAATTAGAGGGGATGGGAACAGACGGCGGCACCTCAGCCTGTCAATCAACCCATTTAGCCTCGATATGCATGCAGTAAGAGGCCGTTATCACACATGCATTCATATGATTCGTGAAGAATCAGAAAGCAGTGGTGGTGAAATGTTTGACTCGAGGTTTTTCTATTTCTGGTCTGAATCATGACAGCTGAACATCAGCCCGGTCACATTATCAGCATGTCAGACAACCATAGTTTTATTAGAAATCACCCACTTTTCAGGCATCTTTTACCGCCTTTATATTTGGTTATTTTCTTTAGGTTTACAAGGAAATTGAAATGACATTTGTAGATTAATTTTCTATACCCCGTTTAGTGTAGTTTCAGCGTGGGAGGTTGGGGGTTGGAGCCATGGGGCCATGCATGCTCACACTCCCCCCCACCCTTCGGGATTGGTTCGGAATCTCATTCTAACCGGGAACGTAAAGAAATATCAACTGTTTAATTGGCTAAAAATGTCTGCTACCACGATCACAGGAACCAAGACTAATGAAAAATAATCCATGCTGTCTGTCACAGTTTGTGTTTAAAACTTAACTATCACATGGTTACTTTGGACTTTTTTGGAAAGCCGCCTATCCGTTTGTATTTTAGCAACACGTTGCAGATCTGCCATCTCAAAATCTTTTCAAAATCTCTCTTCACGGGTCAGTTAAGTGTTACTGAAATATTCATTAGTGTTGCTCTGGTGTTCTCGTGTACTCTCCTCTGTGGCCCAAACGTGTGTGGCAAAAATAATACATAAAGTCCATAGGAAGGATTTATTTGCTCGCTGTGTGTGTATGTGTGTGTGAGTGTGTGTGTGCGTGAGCGATGCTAATTGGTCCGTCCTGCAGAGCCCGGTCTGTCAGCGACAGAAGGGAAGGTGTTTAAAATTCAGAGAGCAGTCACGGCTGGTGGAATTCTAGCTACAAAACATCCCCCCACCCTCTGTCACTCCTGTCCTCCACTGCTTTCCTTCCTCTCTCCTCCATTTCTCTCTGACTCTCTGTCCTGCCTCTTTTTCTTTTTTACCACATTGTCGTTCCTTCTTGTCATTTTTCCTCCTCTCATGGTTTCTGTCTCTGGCACCATCTGGTCATTCGCGGTGACTCAGCGGTGTCTTGGCTGGAGGCGCTGCCACCCGCACTTACACAGACCCCTGACATTTGAATTCTCGTGATCCTGGATGGGGATGCATTTTCGGAAATCAAGCCTGTCATCCCATGAGAATATATCCATGAAATCTGCCGATTGGAGACAGAAAGAAAAATCCAGTGTATTGATATAGCACATTCACCTCCAAAGGACTGCAGATACAGGGCATAAAAGGGTCTAATGTAGTTTTTACTGACCTCTGAATCTGCACAGCAGTCCGGCACTGTTTCATTTAAATGTCCAGACAGTTACAGTTCAAATGCCTAACCATGAAGCTAAGAGCAGTGTTATCTAAACGGATCAGTCTGGGCCCATTTGGATGGTTTCATTGTAAATACCCCAGGGCGTCATTTTACACCACTTTAAGGCTGAAAGACCTTCAGCCAACCTTATAACAAGAACAGGCACGTGAAGCCAGATAGAAGCAAAAGCTAAATTGTTGAAGCTAAAAAGGCACACTGATTAATTCAGCATTTTAGACTTGTTACATTTTTTAATTATTTTTTATCTTAGGTAGCTAATGCTTGTAAATAGTCAACAAAAATGCCTAAAAATAATTTCTTTACACTTAGGTTGTATACAGGATGACCTCTTTAATGTTAATTATCAGGTTTTAATCAAGAGAATTGGGCTCATTGAAATAGTTTCCTGCTGCCGTAAAGTTTGTTGGTTGTAATTTTTAGAAGGTTCCTACAGGCTGAAACATTTTAATAAAAAAATGACTCACAGGGTAAAAGTTGAGCAAACACAATATATGTGCACAAAGTTATACTTACATGCTGCATTGTTGTTTTTCCAATTTAATCCGTTGTTATCCAGTTGTCATCCAGTTGTTATCCAGTTGTTATCCAGTCATCTGTTGGAGCTTTTACCAGTTTGTTACTTGTGTAAGGTTGTGGTTATTTGCAGTGAGAACATTCATTTAATTCAAAGGCCAAATTAGCCACCATGAACTTTGTTCTTGTTACGGCAGAAACTAATTCCCTCTCATATTGTAATGTAAATAAAGTAATCTACCCAAGAAGAATACCACCAAAGAGGAAAAGATAAAAGAATCCTGAGATGTTTCCTGTGGAGCTTGTCCGTCACCATGGTTTCCAGGTTGTATCCTTCTCCCTTTTTTTCTTCTTCTTTCCAGAGTTGGCAGCTGCGTGAGCCCTTCCTCCTGCTGCCTCCTTCGCCCTAAGTGGATTAAATGGATTCAAAACACGAGCCACAGCCACACTAAGAGCTCCGCTTGAATTTTAAACAATTCATGGTGGATTGATTCAGAGACTAAAGAGCTGCAGCGCTGTAAGTGAGATGCATGAGGCGTCCTCGGCTGAAACACCGACACAAAGTGCTCATTAGCATACCGCTGAGTCAGGTGCATCTAATAGGCTGCTCAGCTTTTGAAGCTGTACCTCATCGCCCGATCATCTGCACAGAAATGTACAAAGTAAATGCCATTTGAAATACCGTTTTCATTGGAGCACATTAGCAATAGCTCTGGTCTGGCCGAGGAGAGAGGGATTGTGGGATTTACCTCCTCACAGTCCACCAATATTTCAGTTCGAATGTGCGGCCGTTTGAAAAACACACTTTCCACACTTTGCTCTTTGGTGACTAAGATCGGGGAAAGTCACAGGAGGTTCTTGGTGCTCTCTTTCACTGTGTGAAACTCTCAGTGACCAACGATTCTGTTCACGTTTTCAGCTTCAGGATGTCCCGTGGCACGAGGCCCTGCTCTGACTTTTAGTTCAGAGAAATGCACAATAAACTCAACCGAACAGATAAGTGAATGGATCTAAACTCCGGAGATTTTCTTCTAGGATGAGCAATTTGCAAACCATGCAACACGGCTCTGGGCTGGGAGCCATAGTCTTGTTGAAGTCGTGTTGCCTGTTATTTCTTGGCATTTTTTCTCTCCTGTGCTTTACTCCACTCCACTGAAAAGACTGGTGATATTGAAAACCAAACAACAGAAATATATTCCAAAAGGGATCCAGACTGAGTTTGACAGACATGACTGAGTGGTAACCTCCTGACTCTGGAAGCCAAAGTAGTAGCATCAACAAGTTGTCAAGTAACTACTAAAATCATCTTCCTCAAAGAATTGGACATTGATCAAATTGGAAATCCATTTATTCCTACTTTTAACAGGAATACACAATCATTAGTTTATACAACTTGGATACCATGTTCAATTTTAACTCCATGAAACATGAAAGATGACAAAAGCACCTTCAACCCTGAAATAATTAATTGTCCACTTATTTAAAGCATAGTTCTATTTAATTTGTTTAATTCCACACGTAATTTAAAACAACGCTGGTATAAATTCAGTTCTGGTTGCTGCTTTTTCCTTGCTAGCGTCGTCTTTGTTCTGCTAATTTAATCCACCGGCTAATTATAAGTCTCAATAAGGAATGGCTTATCTGATAAGTATAGAGGAAAAGGAGGCCACGAAAACAGAAATAAAGGAATCATGGCACGTCCTAGAAAGCATATTACCTCCAAAATTGTAAATAATTGTTTTGATTTTTATGTTTTCTAAATTACCAAGCTGCCTTTAAATTCTCAGAGCAGATCCGCAGCCTGTACGAAACGTGTTGAATCAGCTAATGGGTTTAGAATCAGCGTTTCTCTTTTCTGAAAGCAGCTGCGCGCTTTGGAAGGCGCCTGTAAACCCGCCAACATGTTTTTCTGTTCCACCATTCATTCAGCGCCCGCCACGCAAATGTTAAATGCAAAAATGCTCCCCTTCTTTTGGGTGATCATTACGGGGTCTGAACTGGCCTGTTTGTCTGGACAATGATTTGATTGGAGCTGATTGGATTTGCCGCCATGGCTATAGCCCATCTCTCTCTTTCTCTCTCTCTCTCTCTCTCTCTCTCTCTCTGTCCCTGTGGTTAATGGGGCCTTTCTAAAGGCTTTATTAGAAGTAATTTGCTGCGGCGAGCGCTGACTGATATCTGGGCCATGACCCTGTCTCTCAGTTGAAGGGTAAAGAGGGAGTCCCAGTCACACTGGAAATGGCAGGCCCTCCACTTTGTCTTAGATTAGAGTCTTTACACACTGAGCTGAATACATTTAGGAGCTGAAAGAGTGGACGGTGTGGAATGGTGAAATGGCAATTCTTTGTGATAGAGAGCAGAGATGTGACTAAGGTTGGCTTTTTTGCAGAAAAAGAATGGTGACAAATAAATAATTTACAAGTCCTCTAAATTTGAATCAGTCAATTCCTCATTTTCCTGAAGTGTTTTTGTAATTCCCCCAAAAAATCTGTGAAAAATGTTTGTGAATTTGTCTTCAGTAACTTTTTTTCCATCCTTAACTTATCCCATACCGACCCTGGATCAGGGTTTTAAATGCATTCATTGCAGTTGTATTTAAGTTTATTCCTGGATGAGAAGGGCTTCCCTGTAAAGTCTTGTGTTTGTTTGTCTTTTCCAAAACACTATGTCCGTCACTGTATTTGGGACGAAGGCTGGTGTTTGGATAAGTGGAAACCTGGTGATGTGAAAATCATAAGAATAGAATCAAGCAGCTCCAAAATAGCATAACTTTTTCATTTCTGGTGGTTGGTGTCAGATTTTAGTTCAATCAGTGGGCCCTGTAGAGGGTAGTGATCATAATAGAATAGAATAGAATACAACAAACTTTATAGCAAGAGCCGTAGATTAACAGGTGAGGCCAAATCGGATCTCATATTTGCAGGTTCTGCATTCCTGTACTACAGACTACGATCGCCTGGACATTTTAACTATGGAAGTATGACGCTTTCCGGACTGTGAGCGGGAAGAAATACAGGACCACATAAAACTCCTCACCACTGCCATCAAATGCAGAATCTGTGAACTCATTAGAAGATCTAAGACGTGATCTTCTGATTTTTAATCTGTTATAATGCCTGTTGAGCATCAGAAGGAGGCAATCAGCCTACATTAATGTATCTAATCATTTATTTGTGCTCTGTTGAGAAGGGGCATCCCTCGAAAAGGGAAAAGTCTTTGAAGATCGAATGGCGGCAGATCTTCTTTGGGGACGACCGCCATGCTCTATTAACACATTTAATGCAGATGGAATTTTTGGAGCGTGTTTTAAAGAGCTGGAACGCCGTGTCTAAAAAAAAAAAAAAACAGGAGAGGCATGTTGTTTTCCTTTTGAGTCACGGGTCAGTTTTTTTTAAATATGGACGTCCCGAGCACCACGTGAGGCCCGTTAGGAACACGCAGAGCTCCGGAAAAAGCTGCATTCAAGCACTTCCCTGTCGCAAAATTGTGCCAAATCCCATTAACGCTGATCTTAAAGCTTCACCGATTGGACGGAAACCAAACTGTGCCTGAGTTCTTCGACATCTCAATTTTTTTCAGTGGCAACTGGTAAAGAGAGTTAGAGATCCCTGGTCAGATTAGTTTTTTATATCACTACTATGCCCTGATCCTGTCATCTTGATCATGTCAGATGCCTGCGTTTGTCTTATTCCTGGCCTGAGTTGATCGGGGGTTTAAAAGATGTGAGGCAGCTTCTGTAAAAACTGGATAGGAGAAAAGCCTGCTGCAAATGTAGCTACATATCCACCATGAAAGACTCCTCCCATGAAGAAAAACATGCGAGGGAACAGTTTTAATAAGTGTATGATAACATTTGAGTAAGAGCTGTAAGCTTGCAATCATATATCCATATTTTTATCTTTGTTATCTTTTTAGGTCTTTTGTAGGTCTCACAGACTTCTTAATGTACTTCCAGGAATAGTTGTATTCATTTTGCTTGCGAGGGGAATTTCCTGTATAATTCTACTCCACAGTTTGGTCCAATTTCCAGTAAATACCCGAACTATCATTCACCAGAATGTGTATTTACCTAATTAACGTTATGAATCTGTAGCTGTACACCTTGTGTCTAGCAGAGGTAGAAAAAGTGGAACTGGCAGTGATGCTGGCTTTGCAAAATCAAATCAGTTTTACACACAAATGTGGTCGTGCATCAGTGAGTGTGTCGGTGTGTGGGTGTGATTGTGTGTGTTGTGTTTCAGAAGACACACAACGTTCCTGGTGGTGGTGCTGTGTTTGAATGATTCAGGGATCAACCGAGTTCATAAATGATTAACAGGACACGTATTCAGATGTGAATATTTCATGGTGTGTGAAAGTGAGCAGAATCCCTCAGAGGAGTTTGGCGTCGTCCAGCCGACTCTCAGAAGAGAGAAAGTGATGACACGCTGAACAGATAAGACATCATAGACTTGTTATTTGAAATATAAATAGAGAAGAAAACTGCCTATGTATTAACGTATTTGTTTAAATTCAGCATTGTGAATGTTGTAAACACCACTGGCTGAATTTATTAATAAATTCACCATTAAATTCATCATCAGGCATATCTGATGGAATCCAATTTCACTTAAAAAAAGCTATCGAATAGCGACATACTTGAGTTAGGATATAGTTTAAGGCCCATTCTTTTGTAAAAAGCCATAACTGGCTTGAAATCTGTCCATCTTTTTTGGTAAAAGGTCTTGTTTTTCTTTTATCACAGCTATATGTGCACAGTATCAGGTCAATCTTTAGAAAAACTCAAGATTTATTCAATTTTATAAAAAAAAAAAATCAAATGAAATTGGGTTTTTACCTTTATCGCAAGTTTTGTTTAAATTATAGTTTGGAAAAGCCTCAAACTTCTGTATTTCTTGTTGGCAGCTTTTGCTTAGTGCATGACTTGGATTCAGCAATGTGTGTTTAGCTGCTCTTTATCTATGTTGGACAGAAGAAAAATGGATTAAATCCAATATTTTCTCTGTTTAAACTGTGTTAACTTCACTCACCGGGCGCCCACCTCTACTTTAACGTTGAAAGTAAGTCTGTGTGGGATCTGCAGCACCTTACTCCACTAAGCTTTACCAATGAAATTGTGAAACAATAATGATTGTTAACATTCAAAAAGGATTTCAGATGGATTTTGTGCCATAAGTTGTGACCAACACGCATTAACTTCTTATACTCCAAATATTCTGTTCATTTATTGGCGTATAAAAGGGAAGACAGATGGCCTCAGTTCTGTATTGGTACATTACATCCTCAAACACACACACACACACAAATGTGCCATCCAGAAGATTTGACAGATTGGACTTGATCGGCTGAGACGAACAAGTGGCATCTGAATAAAGAGTCGGTACATATCTGCAGGTGTTTGTGTGTGTAGGTTTTTAGTAAATGCCTGCTGCGGCCCATTAAACCTGCGATTCTTACCTGGATAAGGGGGTCGTGTGTGTGTGTGTGTGTGTGTGTGTGTTTTGAACGGATGTGCTGTTCACAGAGAGCAGAGGGAGAGATGCTGGCAGCTCTGCGACATGTCGTGTTCTAAGTGATTTTTTTTTTTATTGTCTGACTCATACTTGAGAAAAATCTTATTTTCAGCCTCTCAATGCGTCTCCCTATTTTTTTTTGTTTTATGGGCTCAGTTATTTTTCTGTTCTGTTTTTGATTGTTGATGGAGCTGGTACTTCACAAATGTGTTGAATTCAGATAGAAAAATGTGATTCCTCACTCTTACAATGAATCCAAGGTTGTGGTGAGGGGCGTCTAGCAGATATTCACATATTGGTTTGAAGATGTGATAACACGTTTTTTAAGAATATCCTCCTTTTCCAACATCTGTTTCAACATCTGTCCTTACATTCAGGCTGGTATGGTATTAATAGCCAATGCTCTAATTAGTAGATCCATCTCATATTTGACTTTGTAGTTGTAATAACTTTGTTTGTCTTGTGTAATTACATGCGACTTGAGCTTTAACCGTGTATAACAAGTAATGTTGGTGTTAAAATAAAAGCAGGAAACAGGAAAAGCCAGAGATAAAACAGCGTTATTAGGTTCAAACATCTTGAGAATATGAAGTGTTTAATATCTAGCCACACAACAGCCTCAGTCTGGATCAAAGTAGAGGTCTGCCAGATGTAATCCATGTGTAGAATCAGGATACGGCTACTGTGCTAAATACTTTTCATGATATATGACTCTGGGACTGTTGTGAGCGTCCCCCCCCCCATCTTGTCTCAAGTCTTCAGTTTAACCAAACTGTGGATTGGCAGAGATTTAATTCAGCTTGTGAGATGGTCCCTCTGACTTTTCGTGGGCTTCCCGAGATTCATAGCGCAAACGTGCCCATCTGTGTGTTAGTTCGCAACCGTTTAACAAACATGTTGATCCAAGCACACAACATCATTTCACAAACAGTCCAACAAGATGAAGAAGTTTTCCAATCAGTTCCAAACAGAGAAGTAGTTTGTGTCTGTAGATATGACCACATCTCCAAGTACGTTCACACTTGCTTTTCTCTATTTACATTCAACATGTTTGACACTGTGGATTTTATGGAGGGAAAGCAAGAAAACACAAGTGTAGTGATTTCCTTTTAAGACACTGTTGGTCCCGGGCCTATCCAAAACAAGGCTGTGCCAAGTCCTTTCACTTCATGACCTCTCACCGGTTAAAATACATTTTTGGGGATAGAATTGAGACACGCAGCTACTTTTATATGGTGTTATTCTCTACATGATATGCAGATTTGTTACCATTTTACACTTGACATGTCATGTCTTTTAATGTTATTACCATTCAGAGACGCAGGCTAACTATGAGCAGTTTCTAATTTTCAGGGTACAACTTGAATGCATCATTGTGAGAATGGTTGCCCGTGTCTCACACAAAGAGTACATGTCCAGCCAAATTCCGAATCTCCAACTCCCAGCCTGTGAGGCATTTTAGCCGCAACGGCCCCTGAACTACATGTTGTGGTGTGTAGTCATTAATGAGAAGCCTCTGTTATGATTGTGTCTCAATTAAAGCGGGATGTGTTGCGAGGCTCAGCTGGTTTCCCGGTGTCAGACGTGAGGAATGGTGATTGCTGCAGAGCAGTGTGGGCTGTCAGAGGGAACGTGCTCTGCATGATAAGCCCCCATCGCTTTAGTCTTACGCTTTCAATCCCACATCAAAGATACACTCTCTGCACGTCAAAACTGCCTCCACATAAAGAAACGAGACATTAGAAGGATATCGAAAGACGACCAGAATTTAACATGACAATTTAACATTTTTCCAGGAATTATAATCCCATAGGAGTCTTTTTTAACAGGGCCAAAGTGGAGAGAGGTTTGGGTTTCCTGCTTCACTGACCTTGGAAGAACAGAATCTCATATAAATGCATCCATAAATCCTCCAGCTTCCAGACTTGTCTCATATAAAAATGCGATTGTCTGATTAGAATGTCTTGATTTGAATGTTTTTGACTCACCTGTAACTTCTCCAGAGCTTCATGTTGTCTGAGGCAGATCAGTTTTACATACTGTATAATGGACCAGTTCCAATATCGTAGGGTCTAATAATGGCAATCGCCTACAGATCATGAACCGTGCTGTGCCATGTCGTTGTCGGTTAGGCATCCATCACGTCTCCTCCTGTGTGAGGTGGGCTGCATGCTTTCCACATCTGCAACCTATCGGGACCCCCCCCTCCTCCACCCCACCCTTTGAGCCAGAAGGTACCCCCGGAAGGGCTCTTTTTATAGATCAGAACTATCACAGCTCCTGCTTTATATGGATGAGGGTGCAAAAGCCTCTTTGGTAGGAAGGGGAAGGGGAAAATGGACCTGACAAAGCAGTTGGGACCCTGCCAGGAAAGCAGCTCCCCAACGCGCTTTAAGCCTGTGTTTGGATGACAAAACAACACAGCGTTTTCCAGCATGCGTCCGTTCTCCGTGCATTTTTATTCTGAATTTGTTGCTGCGTTTCTTCTCTGGTTTGGTCTGACTGAAGTCCAGACGGAGGCAGAGATGTTTAAACCCGACGTGGAGTGGACAGGAGACGGCCGCGGTTTGGTGCCGCTGCGCCGGCAGCACGGTTCCTGCTAATGATGTGGATTAAAGGGAGGCGGCTGAATCTGACAGCAGTGAGGGATTTGGCCTGGGCTGCTGAACGGTGTCAGTTTGCTCTCCTGATGTCTTCCATGTGTTGATACCGATACCAGCGCACCAAGCGTGCGTGTGTGTGTGTGTTTGCTTTACAAACTGCTGCTACAATCTGTCAGTGTACGTGACTCAAAGGTATCCTTCACATTCTTGTGTGCGTGCGTGTGTGTGCTTTAAGCAGCTTTTCCTTTTGGGAAGTACGCTGAAATTTCTACTTTTTTCTTAATCACCTAAAGATGTCTCTGGTTTGGCATCGTGATGACTCATTTCCCTTCTAAAAGGTGTGCTTGTCTTTTCTAACTGCTGTGATTTTAACTATTTATGTGCCTTTTTTTTCTTCTTCCTCAGACTTTGATTGTGGGTCAGACTGGATGGGCCTTCCAGTTCCGTTGATCCATCCCTCCACCTCTCTGTAAGCCAGAGTACGGTTCTGATGACAAGACTGCAGAGAGACGACCATCTGCTATGGCCAGTGGTAGGAAAGAGGAGCAGAACTCTGCTGATGAATTTATTCGCACACATATAAATCACAAAACGTAATTGATGAAGAATTCTGAACTGGGACTTTAAGAAACTTCTGCTTGTCCAATTGGATTAAAGAAATTTCAGCCAAGCGTAACCAGGGATTATTAGATTTCTTTTTTATTAACTAAGTATTGTGTGAGTGAGTGAGTTTTTGTCCTTGTCTGTGATATTGGTGTGTGCGTGTGCTCTGGTGCAGCAACTGATGGTGTAGGCAGTCTGGGGGGTGAGCACAACCACCTGAGCATCCCTGTTGCTGATCATGGAGCCTGGGCTACAGCCATGAACAACCTGGGCATCATGCCGGTGGGCATCAGCGGGCAGCAGCTGGTTTCAGGTACCGTCTGCTCCCAACTTTAGTTATTCTCTGGATTATTTCGTCTACAACCACCACAGTATATGGATTTTAATTAGTTTTATTCTAAAGAGGCAATAAAGGCATATATTTATCACAAATGAAGCCGTGGTCTTCTTTAATTTTTAGTTTGTGCTGATGCCGACTGGCTGTTAAGTAAGGGCTAAAAAACAATATAATCATGTGGAGTATATCTAATCATGTGGAAACCAGCAGAGTCCACATATGCTTCTGGTCCACCAGATCTATGGCTAAGAGCCAGCCTTTTTAAAAATACATAAACAGCTCATTTAAACGTGAGTAAATGGCAATGTCCTTCCAGTGCCCGTTTTAAATGTGGAAGAAAATAAATCCAGACATGTCCAATTTACAGCTACGAAAGCCGACAGAAACAAAGAACGCTTTACGAATGGTACATTTAAACTTTTAATCAACTATTTCATGCAATTCTATGCTCTTTAAAGAATTATTGTCACGTATGGGCGTCAATTATTTATTTAAACTACTGTGTTCATCTCGTGTTTTCCTCCTTTCCTTTTTCATAGCATGAAAACAGTTTGTACCACTGCAATTTTCATTAACAAATCTGTTTTCCAAGCAGCTGTTTTTAGATATTTTTTCCAGATGCATGGACTGTGACATTTTACAAAAAAAGGGCAGGGCTGGAAAAACATCCAACACTGCAGAAACTTCATCTGGATGCAATAAATACTGTCATTTGTCCTTGATACAATTCCACCAAAGACTGACTTAAACTGAGAATAAGCACGTTAAGTCCTCAGCACCTATCTGATTAATACGTGTCCTTCATCGCTCCATAATGTAGATTGTGGCTACACACAATGCTCCTTTATTTTTTCAGTAAAGAAAAAGAACTACACAAAGCTCCGTGTGGCCACACATTCCAATTTTTCTCTAGGTTTTATTTCACATGAGAATCTCTTTATGAAATTGTTTTTCTAAAACGTGGGGATTATTTCACCGAGTGTGTGTGTGTTTCCAAAGCCCTGGACGCAGGAGCTATCATAATGTAAATGCACCATTGTGGGCTTTTAATAAATGGCCACATGGAGGGATTTGGTGAGTAGGAGTTTTTTTTCTGCGTGAAGCTCAGAATAATTAAAGGAACTGACTTTACTGGGAAAATCTGCAGAATACAGAGGGGAGCTGTTGTTGGGAGGGATGGACTAGAACATGGCAACAAACAACCTCTGGAAACGGTCAAAAGAGACACGTTATTACAGCGATGATGTGATGCTGATGTGACTCCACCTCTGGCAGCAGCTGCAACTCCGTGACAGGGTTTTGAAAAGAGGAGCAACACGGAGGGAAGACCGAATGAAGGGAGCTGAATCTGATTAAGTTTGGCCTAAACAGTCATTTCACCCCCAAATAACAAAACAGATGTTTGCACTTTGTGAGAGCTCCAGTTTTTCCACTTTTCTTGCAACCGCTACTCCTAAAAAGTTGTATTATTTAATTCATTTTCGCCCCAGATGGCGCTGAATATTTAATAAAATCAATCATAAGACACCCTCTTCTGACTTTTATAAAATGATGGCATCTACAAAAAACGACAAAAAAAACAATATAATTAGCTACTTCTGAATAAAAATAAATTATAGCAGTGTGGCCTTAACATTAAGTGTAGGCTAAACAGTCATTTCACCCCCAAATAACAAAGCAGATGTTTGCACTTTGTGAGAGCTCCAGTTTTCCCACTTTTCTTGCAACCACTTCTCCTAAAAAGTTGTATTATTCAATTCATTTTCACCTCAATTGGCGCTGAATATTTAATAAAATCAATCATAGATCAGAAGACACCATCTTCTGACATTTAGAAAATGATGGCATCTACAAAAACGACAAAAACAATCGAATTAGCTACTACTGAGTAAAAATAAATGATCGCAGGGACATAAAAAAGGTCCTTGTTTAATGTTGATTTGAATGGGGATCAGAATTAGGATTAAATTCAAGCCGATCTTGCCTATCCGGGTGCTTCCTGACTGATGAGCTCTCACCTTGAGGGTAATTGCATCCAGATGTTTCACAGCAAGGCTGGTGCAGGCCGGGCCTCCCGGAGGCTCTGGGTCTGAAATAATCACATCTGTCAGAGTCCCGCTGTCTCCGTTTCTTTGTTCTGGTTTTAATTCCTCCTGTCCCTCCTGTGTGTGTTTTATTTTTCCTCTCTGTATTTCTTCCTCCGCTCCTCATAGCCGGAGTAATGAACTTGGCTCGGCTCGTTTTCGGTCGTGGCTGAAAAGCTGTGAGCAAAAACCAGCCTTATGTGATTATGATGAATGCGCGATTTAAAGACGTGTAATTTATCTGTCAAGGGTTATCGCAGCCTGAGCTTTAATGAGTTTTCCTAAGACCTGAAGAGTCTCCGAATGCATCCAGGCCACATGTGCTCCGATTTATGGAAGATCATTTTTCTTTTTATAAGCCTGGAGATCCCTCTGTGATAAAAAAGCTTGCGCGGCTTTCTTCTCTTTCCCAAACAAAATGCTGCACGCAAAGTGTTTAGCCGTTCTTTAGCCCCTAGCACTCCGTCTACTTTAATGCTGGCTAAAAAAAAAGATATTTAACAATTACTGGAGAAGTGCAAACCAAAGAGCACCTTCCTTAAACGGTATATCTTCCACAAGAAAAAAGATTCCTATTGAGGGATTCTTAAAAGCACAAAACATAAAGAAAAAACTTGTAGAGGATGTGAATTACTTTATGTGCACCAATCACAGCCTGCAGGGACTGGGGAGTGATACCTGAGGGGCCAGTGTGATCCATCTGGAGTACTTATCTGACGTTAACTAGCCTTGAAAACACTTCAAGTGTTTCCGCACTCAGAGATTTTCCAACTGTGTTCGCTACTTTTCTGAGATTGTGAAATCCTGCTCGTCTCGTCCTCTGAGGACCGTAAAACTCACCTGCAATGTCAGCCAGAAACGAGGATTTCGCAATCCGAATCGATGAAAAAACAGATAGAGGTCACAATCTTTCTCCCATTAAACCTTTTCCACTTCCAAACGGCGTCCCTTTCCACGCTGAATCAGGATCCAACTGGCTGAGTTCGATCCACATGACTTTAAACATGCAACGTTTGAGTTTGTTTTTATGTTTTATGCTTGTTTTTGTTTAAGTAAAGATCATTTTCGGGATTTTTCTGGATGGTGGGAGGGAGCTGGACTTGGTGAAGTTCCGCCCATAATATTTTAAATGCTAATTCTGCTGATGTGGCAGTCTATTGATTATCTATTGCTTCAAGGTTTCCTCCACTGAATAACTCGCCCTCTTTGGTTCAAAAGATGCCCACAAACACATAGATACACGATTAAGAAGCTTCTGCATTGGGACAAACGTCAACCTCAAATGTTGCTATGACAAAGCCCATGTGTGGAAAGCGGATGGATGGTGAATTAAACACAATTAATTACTACTTGGGTGCAAATGTTTTTTTTTAAATGATATACAGTATATACAGTCAATGAATAACAGCTAAATCATTTTTCAGCCCCTTGTTGTCACAGTGTTGGAAAACAATCACGTTTAGGGACAGAATACATTATTTCTCACACACTGTTTGCTGACTGTTCACACACTGAGGTAAAATCCTTCACAGTGGATCGGCGCCGCGTTCTATCAGTTGCTCACGCCAAGAAGCAAAATCATTCATATCCTTAAAATTACCATAAGGGATGTTTGTCCTTTTTTCATGTGACAGGCTCCCTCCCCTGTGATTTGAATCACTTTCTTCTCTGTGGCGCTGTGGCTGTGCCGGGATGCGGTGGGGGAGGATTTTTCTGCTGACATTTTGTTCCCTCCTGCTCTTTTGTTGTTGCAGTGTTGGAGATGGGAACATGCGATGCCGCACCACCCTCCTCCAGCCTGCCTGTTTTATTTTTACCCAGACAGGAGAAGCATGGCTCCTGTCGCCCCTGTGCTCTCCCCGTTCATCCATCTATTTCTCTCTCGCTTTTCTTTTAATCCTGGAGAAAAAGAACATTTTCTTCATCTCTTCCTCCCCAAGCTTCTCTCCTATCTTCCCCATCAGGACATTTAAGATCGCATCGAGAGCATTTATATTCCAGATCCGGTCCTCACTTTTTCCGCTTCGTGGGTTTTCCATGGTGACAGCAACTCTGTTTTACTTTTATGTCTTTTGTGCCGTGCCATTGATTTAAAAACCCCGCAGAGCACTCGGATTTACAGGTTCAAATGTTGTTTTGATTGAAAAACCAAATAGCATGTCAAAAAGCAACACCAATCTGTCACCAGATTATCTGACATCATGACATGCACATCTCCTGATCATTCTTAATCCCCAGTGAATTACCATATTAAAAAAAAAAAAGGTCTCCATGAATTTGCAGAATGATGCCAAATAAGCCATCCTAGTCCCATGATCTCAGCAGCGCAGTTTTTGTCATTTGTTTGGGTAAAAATAGATCCAACAACAGGCTACAGTCTGATTCTACTCCATCCTTATTATTGTTCAGTTTTTGAGAAGTAATCCAATCTGAATCTGTCCCGCAGAGTCTCTGTGTATCCAGAGATTCGACCCTGGCCTGGGCCTCATCGCTCCCATAAACCCCATGATGGCGGGCATCAGCCTGGTCCCGCCTCCACCCATTCCCCCCGACGTGCCCGTCGTCAAGGAGATCATCCACTGCCAGAACTGCACTCTGTTTCCTCAGAACCCGAGTAAAAACCCACACATTTCTTCTGTTTTTTCTCTTAATTTCTGGTCAGAAAAGACGTCCATTTGTCTTTTTATTCACAACCTGAGAGTGGAAAAGAGGTGTTTTCTTCACTGTGGAATAAAATGTGAAATTCTGGATTAACAATTTTCATCCTAAAGGAAGACTTTAGGACATTCCTGGCACATTTTACCTTTTTTTTCTCATTTTAATACACTGGATTGAGAACTTTTTCAGATATTAAGAGTCTAGAAAACATCTGTGATGAAACATCTGTGGTGAAACATCATTACCTTTCAGATCTGCCGCCTCCATCGACTCGGGAGCGCCCCCCCGGCTGTAAAACTGTGTTTGTGGGAGGCCTGCCAGAGAACGCCACAGAGGAAATCATCAGGGAGGTGTTCGACCAGTGTGGGGAGATCATCGCCATCCGCAAGAGCAAGAAGAACTTCTGTCACATCCGCTTCAGCGAGGAGTTCATGGTGGACAAGGCTCTCTACCTGTCAGGTGACCTCATTTTAGGGCGTGCTCCTTAATATCTGGCACTCAACAAAACTTAAAAAACTAAATCACAGCTTAGGTTAGGTTAGTTAAAGAGCTGATCAATGACTGCTTCACTTCCACCCACTGTTGCCTTTTTTTTCCTTTTTTGGGGGTTGGGATGACTTGAACCTGACTTAGTTGCATTTTTTTATTGTTTCTATCATTGCTTTGAATGTCTTTCATCTCAGAATAATCTACATATGTAGATTTTTAGAGATATGAGATATTTTAGACATCCAAATTACATGGTTTGATTTTTATTAAGATACAATGAGAATTTTTCCTTTTGCAATACATTTTTAAAAAACCCAGAATATTCTTTCTGCTTTTCTGTTTTAATTTTTTCAATTTTTTTAACCACAGCTATAAAATCCTGGCTAACTCTGTGTCATCTCCAGGATATCGAATGCGCCTCGGGTCCAGCACGGATAAGAAGGACTCTGGGAGGATCCACGTGGACTTCGCCCAGGCCAGGGACGACCTGTACGAGTGGGAGTGTAAGCAGCGCCTGCTGGCCCGGGAGGAGAGGCACCGGCGCAAGGTCCACGAGGACCGGCTGCGGCCGCCCTCCCCCCCGCCCATCGTCCACTACTCCGAACACGAGGCGGCCATGCTGGCAGAGAAGCTGAAAGGTGAGCCGGTCTGGGGGAAAACAGTCTACTTTAGAAAATGTTGCTCCGTTTTCACCAATTTCATCATGTCAGGCAACCATTTTAAATCTTTGGATTCTCACCTTAAAAGGACAGTGTTCCAGGTTCATGTGCACTTCTGAGCAATTTGTGTTTAACCATAGAATTTTTTTTTTTTTTTGTCTCAGATTATTCTGTGATCTGCTTCCCATGTTGCTCTGTTTTTACCGATTTTATCATGTTAGACAACCATTTTAAACCTTTGGACTCTCACTTTAAAAGGAAACTCTCACCTTAAAAGGATTATTCTGTGATCTTCTTCCCTTCCATTCATGCATTGCTTTTTCAGTTTCCTCTTTTTTCATGTCACCATCACCGACGTCAGAAATCAGTATGAGTGGCCTCATACTGAAATGAGTTGGGATGAGTTGTGGCCTGTGTCAAAATCTGAGAGCAAAATCTTTATGCATCTTCGCATGCCCCTACTTTCTTTAATTAGAAAAGGTTTCTGGCATTCAGAGTTGACCCTACTTCAAACAGACGTTTGAAGTTCAAAGCAGAACTCCCGGCTCTCGCAGGAAGTGGTCTGAGCAATCTCAGTTTGGAGAATCTGGAGGATTTATGACAGTTGAGGTTCAGCAAAATGCAACTCGGAGTAGCTTGGGAGGGCATAAGGTGTTCATGCTACCATTCTCCCCAAAAATCTATGTCCAGTTGTGATGAAAGGGATCTGTATTCTTGCTCACCAAGTGAGCTTGGGTTTGACACCACTAAGCATTTTAAAGACATAAGACATATTATTATCATAGAGCATTAACAGAATGACACAGGAAACAAAAAAAAAACTATGACACCACAATTTGATACAAAATTAACACTTCAGTGTATCAGTATGCTAAAGGCTCAATCTATTTGTCATTCTTTAGATGAATATTGTCAGAAAGTAAAGTACTGAATGGATGAAACTGTGGACTAGAATGAGTTACTGTGGCTTATGTGAGTTATGTTTTCCATTTTCTCAGGTGTCTTTTGCCTGCTTTAGACTAGAACATGAATATGTTCAGTCACGAAATGAGCCTCCTCCACCACTGAAGCTACGCAGTCGTATATCTATCGTGTCGTATTTTAATTTCAAGCGATGGGTTCTTCTGCCGCGGCACCTGCCTCCTTTACACGGGAAGAAATTGGATGGAGGGAGACAAAAGTGTGGGAGTGAATGGGATGAGGTGTGGGGTGAGGAGCGTGTGATGAGCGATTTTTGTGGGGGGGGAGCGTGAAGGTCACTCCTCCTCCTCCTCCTCCTCCTCCGTGTGTCCTCCGCTCTGCTGTGGTTGAATCCTATCGGCCCTGACTGAAATCCCTTTGTATTCACAGTTTAGAGCTGTTTGTCTTCACATCGTTTATGACAGCGAACACTGGATCTATTTAGTCATTTTGTGCAGTTTAATCTCACTGAGAGCCACACTTGTTACTGCTATTATTGTTATTACTGTTATTAGAGTGATATATTTTCTTCTTCCTTAGAGTCTTCTGGAAAATGTAGCATTAAATATCACTTAGTGTTATTGATGATTGTCTTCAGCAGTGGTATCAGACATACACATATATGTTTACTTATGTGTCGGGAGGTTGTTCTATAAATACCTTCATTTGTGATGTGGAGTGGAGCTTTTAGCTCTGCGAAGATTCAACATTATGTAGTATGAGGAAATTTAAATTTGAAAATTTGAAAGAAATAAATAGAATTAAAAAATTTTTAAAAATTAAAAAAATAAAAAAAAATTTAAAATATTTAAAAAATTAAAATAATTTAACAAATTTAAAATATTTAAAAAATTTAAAAAATTTAAAAATTGAGCAAATGTGAAAATTTTAAAAAATTTGAAAAATACAAAAAACATTTAAAAAATTGACAAAGGTGGAAACATTTGTGATTATAAAAAAAAGAAAAAGAAAAATCACATATTTCTCATTGCTAATCTCAAAGTGGACCTATTTGTATTAGCATAATTTTTAAACTCGACCATCCCTCTGATTCGGGTTTCCTCTGTGTTGGTTCTATTTGTTGATATTTTCTGTTGTGCAAACTCTTCCTTGTTGCGGTTTTCATCCGTCCTGTACTAACATACTAACAGACTAACATAAACGTGCACGCCTCCTGTGCCAATAACCCTTTTGAATTCATTTTTCACCTCGAACAGCAGGGGAAATAAACTTCCATTCTTCCGCGTTAAGCAGCGCCTCATTGTGCTGGCTTTAATGTGACTGTAATCTGCAGCTGTGAGTGAATGGGGCTTTATCGGAGCTGAAGAAAGTGTCTTCTTACAGGTTGTGTTGCAGTGGGTATTGAGCTCATTAAATGTTCTGTAATTCACTCTGTTCTGCGGTTGTCAGTGGCTCCATGGCATAGTTCAATTATTATTCAAATGGGGGGAATGCACTCAATGGAAGCCCACGAAGGCTTTCCACTTCTAATAATTGAGACCAAATGTGGCTCTCAGCTTTCACTCGAGAAGTCAAAAATCCCAAATTCCCTCTGTGATCAGCAGTTGCAGCACAATTCAAGAAGCTGCGAACAATCGGTGCCCCTAAAGATGGATTTTAGTCCTCGCTTGGCACTGTTGTTTGTTTAACTGACTGAACGTTAAAAGTCCCAAAAAACTGCTTTTATATCAGACTCATTGGTGTCAAACAGGATTCTTGGAAGAAAGGAACTGCTCTCAATCAATATATATATACATATATATATATATATAAATATATAAATATGTCATCTAATTGGCTATACTGTTTGTCTTAGATTAAAGTAGATCGTGTCGATAACTTCAGTTAATTTGTTATTCAACCCTTACTTAAAATGATTAAGACGTCCAAGGATCTCCTTACTCTAAGAATGTCAAACTGTTTTTTTACCATTAGTAAGTCAAAATGTACCCGTCTTTCTAACCTGGTTTTCTCTATCTTAGTTTTCATTGAATAAGATGTTACGGTCTTATTTACTTTTTGATTCCATGCTGAATCGTTCTCATGTCTAAAGACAGGTGACAATATGTAAGTCACACTTGCCCCGTTTTGGACACAAGTCCAGAAAAGTGCTATTAAATGTCACAGTTTATAACACAATCTTTTCATCCTGTCATGGACGAGGTTATTTAAAAGAAAAAGCACAACACAAAACAGAGATTGTTGTATGGAACGAATTTATTGAAGTTGTCACATTAAATCAACATGAACATGGAGGTAGTTATGGATAAAGTGAGACATCAAGCGCACGTGAGACCCAAACCATACCTCCGCATTATGGGGAAATGGGGCCGACACATAGTAATTACGGTATGATGTTTTAAACCTTTTTTTGTTCTTTTAGAGCGATTATTGAACATTCCATCAAAATATCAGTTTGGTTTTCATGTTTTTTTAAATGCAGAAAGGCTGCAAGTTCTTTGATTGAGTTAAAATTAGATCAGATATTTACTCCTGGACTCCATCTTTATTTTCTCTAAAGAAAAATATTGGTTTGTAGCTACTTGTTTCACTTAAATGAGCTCTAATTTCTAAACTGATAAGTTGAATCTTTTTTTTTTCTTTTTTTTTGCTTGATTCTGAATCTCTTCTGTCAGATGACCATAAATTCAGTGAGGCCACAGCGGTGCTCTTCACCTGGATCGACCGGGGCGAAGTGAACCGCCGGACCGCGAATCAGTTCTACTCCATGATCCAGTCGGCCAACAGCCACGTCCGCCGGCTGATGAGTGAGAAGGCCCTGCACGAGGAGGAGATGGAGCGCGCCAAAGAAGCCTTCAAGAACGCCCTGATGGCCATTTTAACACAGTGTAAGAGCTCTTTTTCTTTTGCGCGCTAAGTCCTACTGAGAGAACTCCCCTGACATGTGGCGGGCGGGTCACGTGCTGGATAGTTTCAGGTGAGTCTGACACATGGTGTCCTCCTCACACCGCTGTGGATAGAAGGTTTCTATCCACATACTGAGGAGTAGTTACAGGAGACATTAAAAATCACCCCCATTTCCAAAAGGAGGTATTTTGGACAAGGTGTTCTGGACAATTCCCCACATTTACTTATATACTGATAATCTACAGTAGCCAGTTTTTGCAAGACAAGAAAGTGACATATATCACTACTGTTTTGTGATGTTTTTTAGAAAGAGTCACCTTCCATTTTGTAGACATGGTGTCTTAGTCAGTGGGGAAGGAAATGAAGCTGAGGAGATGTAAGTATGGAGCATCAGCCTGGGGAGACACCTGCTCATTACATCTCTGTTTGAGCATAAAAGAGTTTTCCCAGTTTGAACTGGGCTGGGTTTTTCACTTTCCACCTCACCGTTGAAGATTGGGTAGTGAGGACTTACAGGAATGGCATACCATACGTCTTTGTGCAGGTGAAGGTGAGGCAGCCTCTCAGAGACGCAAATGACAAAAACATGCCATCTCACTCTTACGACGCAGGGTTTTCAGGTAGACTGAGGCTAAAAAGGCGTGACTGTCTGCATGAAACTGTTTCAAAGGCTCTCTGTTGCATTAGCAGTGGGTTCCAGAAAGCCTTTCAGTGCAAATACACTGAGCACTTTTAGAGAAAAGTCAACCACACATGGAAGTGCGAAGAAGACTCGCTGGGAGATGAGAAAATCCGAGGCGGGGAAGAAGTCCTGCTGTAATCTTTTTGGCAGAGGTTTATCAGGCCACTCGCTTTCACACTCAGCATCCGCTGGTGGCGCGAGCACCACGGGCTGGATTTGAAAGCTGTTATTTTTCACACCGAAAAATCCTCCGTGCCACGTCTTGCCGATGAGCCGAGAACATTTAGAATCTTTATGAGGATGGTTAGTAAAACGTTACATAATTGTCTATAAAATTTAGCTTGTACAGTTTTTACCGTAAAATTCGTATAAATTGAGGAGGTTATGTACTTTAGATAAATGAACCGTATAATATAATAGCTAGAGCTATTGCGGATTATGTTAATACTATATGGAGACAATTTAAGGTAACGAGCACTGGTTTTGATCTGAGCTTAAAACCTCAAGTGCTATTTAAACTCTAAACAGTTGAAAATGACAGCAGCTGTGTAAACAATGTCATATTTCATATCATTCATATCAGAATTATGAAATAATGTAAGAATATCTAATATCGTATTTTTGAATGCAGCCAAATTAAAACTCATTTCTATTAGACATCATCTCTAATAGACATCCGGTGTTCCTCATCATGGTGGTTTTTGCCCCCCCCCCTTTGGACCCCGCTGCAGGGCGTGGCTCAGCGGCAGACCGCGGAGCCATTTCCACCGCATCCACTTAAAAGCCAACCTCGTTCCAACTCATTTGCTCTGCGAGCATCTCGCCTCAGTCTCCATGACAACGCTCCCTCATCCGTCTCGCCATCGGCCCGGTTATGTTCAGCTCCCCGCGCTGTGACGATTAGGTCGCTCGCACAGGAGGTTGGGGAGGCGGTGGCGTGACGGCTCTCTGACCTTTCTGCCGGCGGGCGGCAGAAGGCCGTTAATGCAAAAGATCATCCCCGTTTGAGCGTCACTCCCCGTCACGTCTTTACATTTTAATCTGCATAAATGAGAGGGACCCGGTTGGCTTAAACACAGCAGAGACGGTGCATCTGAGTCATAGTTGGAAGACTGTCCTAATTACGAAGAGAGAGCAAGACGCTGGGGTCCAGGTTGGTAGCAGAGAGTGTTTAATTCAATTCAATTAAATTCAATTTTATTTGCATAGCGCCACATCACAACAACAGTGGTCTCACAGCGCTTTCTAAACAGAGCAGGTCAGACCCTACTCTGAAGTTAATTACAGAAACCCAACAATTCCCACCATGAGCAAGCACTAGGCGACACAGGCAAGGAAAAACTTCCTTTTAACAGGCAGAAACCTCGAGCAGAACCATGTCTCAGAGAGTGTTTAGAGAGTGTTTATTTCTCGGATCGTTGGTGTGGAAAGTCTTCTGCTCAGGATGGATAGTCCAAGTCCATGAGTTTAAGTCATCTAAGAGTATTAGATACCTTTCTGAGACGTATAGAGGGACAGGAAAAGGGGTGAGTATAGTAAGTACATTAATAATCTTATTCTTTGAAGATCAAAGTCCAGTTGATTCCTCCAAGAAGTAGCACTCAGAATTCAGTGACCACAATGAGCACAGACGGTGAAGGTGACCGGGTTTTCCTTTATTTTTATTCAGGTTTGGCAAATAAAAGCAATTCAGAGATCAGAGCAAAACTTGCAAAGGCAACATTTTCCACAGAATGGAGGTAAAACTTCGACCATGGCTTCTAAACGTTTGACAGGTCCCAACACTGACCGTTTATTCTTCTTTGGATGTGTCGCCAAACTGATTTTGATCTAGATGTTGTCAAAAGTCACCTTCATTTTGTACAAATGGTGCCTTAGTTAGTCGTGAAGGAAATGAAGCTGAGGGGATGTAAGTATGGAGCACCAGCCGGGGGAGAGGCCTGCTCATCACGTGACGCACATTCTGATTACACGTTTCAGCCGATTTTACCATAAAAGAGTCTGCACCGGGCTGTCTTTTCACTTTCCACCTCAGCATTGAAAGATTAGTGGATGAGGACTCCCCTGAAAAACATAATGACAAAATGATTCCTCCTGATAAGACCTGACAAGACCTCCTGATAAGACTTCTTAACGCAGGTGAAGGTGAGGCAGGCTTTCAGAGTCAAATTACACACACAATGTTCTTTTTTTCTTTTTTACGTTGATTAAACTGTCCCAAATGAAGGGATTGAAAGCTCTGAACAATGCTTCATATCTCAAAGTTACTTTGAGAAGTCTTTCCAATCATCCTGTTGTTTGGATGTGGAAACATTTACAGTGTTTAAAAACTTTTCCAGCAAAATTCCTCTTACTCACTGTCTTTAAGGTCTCTTGTTCTTTCTCTTGGTCATCCAGAGAGTCCAGCTGTGGGATTTAACCCTAACCCTAACAGCCAGGAGATGTATAATTATAATACATTTTTTGGTAATTGCTACGAGGGACACTTAGAAGTCTGATTCAGAGAAAATGGTTTGAAATTATTCATGCATACAAATAAGTGTAATGAGGCTTTTGCTGCAGGATCTTGTGTTTGTCTCCCAGATTGTGCCAAATAGCCGTGTTTACGAGGAAAACGCCTCAAATAAACCAGAACTTTCTATAAAGGAGTTCTCAACATGAAGCATGTTTTTGTTTTTTTCAAATGTATTGCTTATTTTGTTATTCATTGGAATGAAGATTAATAATGTAGCTCTTAATGGAGCATTTACCTTTACCATCCTGTTTGTAGTATCACTTTAAACTACTTAAGCACAATGACAGAAATGGGGGGGGGGGCTGTGACGAAAACAATTGTTATGCAGGCAGGCTCATTCACAGCTGATCATAGAAAAGTTATCGTTTGTGTAGGATGAGAGATTTAATCATTTTGAGATAATTACAAAGTGACATTGAATCATATTGGGACAGAGTTGGCACAGAGCCGCGTTTTCTTTTGACAATCTGCAAGTTTCTAGAAGCTGTTTGTTGTAGTGTTTGTTGACCTTTGACCTTTGGGAGAGGACTAGGTCTTTCACAGCTCAGCTTTTGTTTTCAGATGGTCTCAGCCTCGTCCAGGATCCAAACCATCTGCACCTTATGATTTATCATCGTATAACTGAAATATACAGCACAATTCTAATTGTATAATACGAGTAATTTACATTTTTATGGAATTCTGGTTGTAAAAATGGCCTCTCGCCAATTACGGGACCCAAAACTAAACACAACAAAGCTCTGACTGGTCTCTGAACCAGTAAATAGGAGTCATTTCTCAGAGTTTGACTTGAGGTAACAATTTAGGAGTAGGTTATTTGTGAAAAACTCCACCTGTGGTCACCGTATGCCCATGGTCTCTCCTCCGCCTGCTGCTCGAGCCTCCAGTCAGTGCTACAGTGCTACATAAATGGCTTGTTTTGTCTTGACCCTCCCTCCCCCCTTCCTCTTACTCCTCCCCCGTTCACCTCAAAGTCGAGCAGATCACCACCGTTTTCTCCGCCGCCACCCGGCAAAAGGCATGGGACCATTTCTCAAAAGCACAGCGCAAGAACATAGACATTTGGCGCAAGCAGTGTGAGGTTGGTATACCTTTAATTTATTCGCTTTCTCTCTTTCCCACCCTGTCCTGCTTTTTTTTTTTTGGCCATCACCTCTGAGTCTTTAGGAGAAAGCTGACAGACAGCCCTGTATGATCTGTCAATTTCAGTGTCCCTGTTGTTGTTTGGTTGGAAGCTTTTCCCTCACAGGCAGACCGACGGCATCCTCTGATCTGGGCCTCTCCTTTTCCCCCCGCAGCCCAAAAAATTGAACAGATCTGCCGTCTCCTCGAAAGTGTGAGGCGCTACTATGGCAACTGTGATTTCCAGGGTTAAGTCTCTTATCAATTATTCATACGGAGTGAAATCAAGATAACAAGCCTGAACATGAGAACGCAGCGTTCAAAAGCCGAAGGATTTGTCAAGTTTTCGGCCCAGTCAGCAGTCGAGGGTGGATTGAGCAACCTGTTGATGCACAAGTAGATTGTTTTGGTCACTCTTATGGGGTAGAATAAAAACAAATGGAAATCGTTTTAAGTGAATATATATTTCTATTTCAGATTTTCAGCTAAAAGCATAAAACAAAGTCAGGAGGTGCACACTGCCCTCTGCAGATAGAAAACTGGTAGAAAGGCTGTTATGGTCTGATTTATGCCAATTAAGGCTGGGCAGTGCCCCGGAACAACTTTCTACAAACCATTTTCCATAGAAGATTAATTAAAGTGGTTTAAAGGCAGTGATTTAAAACAAAATTTGATTAGCTTCAACAAATTTCACTGCCATTTTGTATTTGTATGCTCTAATTTACCAACTTTAAAAGCAAAGAAATCCACCCTTTGAAGTAATTAACTGTGAAGCCTCATCTGAGTCAGCTCAACATCACCACATTTAGCTGTTTTGGTTGAAAAAGAGGTAAGAGTCAGCCATGGGTGCGCAGCATGACCCGTGAGAGTCAGTATAGTCATCCCTAGCATGACGCAGTCCCCTCCTGAGCCCATTCTTTAATGGCTAGTATTTATGGTAAGTCTACATGTACCCACATGAATGTAGGAGCATGTCCAAGTCCGAATATTGCCATTTAAATCTCTTGAAGCCGCAGACATGTGAATGTTTTCCAGCCACAAAGATGCCAAAGCGCGTCATAATGCATGGTTGATGTATGTTCAATCCGTAGCTAGCTATGGAACCCTTTCAAGCCCATTTGTAAATTATATGAACAATAAACTGACATAAATGGATTATGAGACAAACAGTGGACCTCCTAAATGAAGGTCTACTAACTCAAACCCCAACAACTTCCAACAATGAGCATGTTGAGAGAGGGAGTCCCTCTCAGTCATTTATTCTTACCAATTTTGGGAAATGCAATGCAGAACATTTCATTATCTTTACTTTTCATGATAGAATTAATGATTAACGATGATTTAATTAATGACGTGTTTGAAGTGTTTCCTTCTCTTCTCTTGCATTTCGCCTCCTGAGTAAATTTTGGTCATGAAAGCAGGAAGAAATGAAAATGAGGTTGTTTTTTGAGGAGATAAGATTAAATTTGATCTTTTTTTATTCAATGTGGGGAGTTGACAGCAGGGGTTTTATAGTGTTGGAGTACTGTGAGTGTATACTGAAAGCATCCAAACGGATTCGTATCATAATTCAGAATCACCACTGATGTGCTTTATTCCTGTCACATTACACACAATTCCCATCATGCCCCCATTTACATTACACTGATATGAGCATAGGGCTGTAAAGGGGTTCATTTATTAGTTACTACAACTAATTGTGTTCCCTTAGATTTTTTTGTTCAGATACTTTAACATATGAAACACACATTACAAAAAGACTATGTTTGATATGTTAGGTACTTTTAGTAATCGTAGCTGAAATGTCCAGAATGAGGCCACTGACTAATACCTCCATCAGTACAACACCTCAGGAGCAGCTCCAGTCGTTTAGCACCTTTCAGAACCACATAATCAGGCACACTCCGTCGGTGTTGCTTCATTCACCGGCCGTGCGGAGCAGAGCCCGCTGCTTCCTGGCTGTGCTGAGGACTGTTGTCGCTGTGTTTGCGTCCACTTGTTGTGTTGTTTCAGGAGCTGAGAAATGCCCACAGCGAGGAGATCATGGGCATCAGGCGAGAGGAGGAGATGGAGATGTCGGAAGATGATTCAGATGAGATCCCCTGCAAGAGGATACGCGCGGATACGGAAAATGGTACGATAAAGAAATTATCCAACATTACGATTCAAATTAAAAAATGAGCGGCATCTGAAAGGCTGGCGATAACAAACTGTTGAATGAAGCTTGGCCAAGCCTCCAGCATCTCTTTGATATCCTCTCATCCCCTCCTGAAGGAGTTTGTGATCAGACTCAGACCTCTCTGAGGGAGGAGAACGACTCCCTGCGCTGGCAGCTGGATGCCTACAGGAACGAAGTGGATCTCTTAAGGAAGGAGCAGAGAGGAGCCGGGCGTCCAGATGACGATCGCCTTCACACACAAACGCACGCTCACGCAAACGGCGCAGAGGCTCAGATCCAGCAGCTGCAGCAGAGCATGCACAGCATGCAGCAGGTACGCATTCATCATCACGTATTGGTCCAAATACTCACATCAGCCGGGCCATCTTAGGTCACATTATCTGGATGACATCATCATTACAGCTTCATGTTGCAGTAATTATGTATTTTCCAGGAAATTTCTTTGAAGCTTTTCCCATGATAACTATCAGATTAGCTGATGCTCAGCTCTCAATCACCCTTAAATATGAAGAAAAATATACACTGAACATCCACACTATTTGGTTTTTGATCATTTTAAAGTCCACTGACTGTTATTATTGACTTTTATTGGCAACTTTTCTACCCTTTCCACTAAATGAATAGTTGATCATTCATGTCCAAGTCTTTTCATGCGCAAGGCTGGCAGGTGGATTTAATTCATGACACTGGTTTTATCCCACATTTCATGGGGGCGAGTAGAAGCAAAGGAAATCTACCAATCCTTTTTAATTACTTTATATTATGACCATATTTGAGCAGAAAAAAACATTCCTTAGTTATTATTGTAAAGAATAACCAGAAATTAATGATATTTATGTTTATACTGCCGCCACGCGAAGAATCCTGAAATTCAGAAGCTCTTTCCATCTTTAAACTTGAAGTAGATTTGAATTTCTGTAGCAACGATTGTCATCTTTACTTGTACCAAAAGGAAAAGTGTAGTCACGGTGCAAATAACTTCAAACCAGAGATTAGGTACAATTAATGGATATTTCCTCTAAAAAATGAATTCTCTGAACATTTTAAAAACCAGAAGCATAAAGTCATTGTGGTGCTAGACACCCTCTTGATTAATGTGCCATGCTGTGCAACCCTGTAAAAGAAACCTCCAGGGCACAGCGCTGTAATTACTTAGTGCTTATGCTTTTAGGTTTTTGAGGGGGAAAATTATGTACAGAATGCTCTGAAAATAATTTATAGCATGAATTCAGCATTTATCAGTTTATTAAAAAAGACTTACAAAAACACTTAATGGGTGTTTTCCTACTCTGGGCATCCATTTTCTCTGGACAAACAGGCAATTTGGAACATTTTATTTGAATACTATTTATGCTTTATTGAAACTCACTTCAAGCTACAGAACGTTATGTATTTAGCCGCTAGACTTAAAGATGCATTTACATTTAAAAATCTAATTTAATTTGTGTGAGTAGGTGTGTCAAAACTGTTGGTTTGTGCTGTATATGTCGTCATTTTTGTTGTGTTTTGTTCCTAAAGCTAATGAAAACAAATGGAAGAGCCTTCTAAATGTGATGTGATGTATTTCAAATGTAACAACTCTTCGGGTCCATCTAGAGGTTCATTTAATGACCCAAAAGAGTGAAAAAAATGCCATTTTTCCTCTCTCTACGCTCCAGCATGCTACTGAGCAAAGGCCTATCGGCTCCTCGGTGCTGCAGAGCCTGTGAAAACCACAGATGAGTTTTATCTCCAAAAACCAGAGAGCCGAGCGGAAACTAGCAAACAGACGAATAAACAGCAGCTGACTCGGAGGTCTCCAATAATCCTGCGCTCCACTGATTTCACAGCCCAGCACGGGGAGCACGAGTTCCCCTGATTGGACTGGACCTCTCGTCTTCCTCTATTTGAAGTGACAGAGCTGATAGATGGAGACACTTCGGAGACGGCCTCCGACGCACAAACGGGCGCGCCCCGCCCTGCCGGCTCGTTGTAAATGCAAAATGCAAAGCCAACTTGACTTCTGAAGGGGAAGAACAGAAAGTCGCCCAGCTGTCTCCTCTCGTTTGTCACCTGCCGTCGTTTTTTTCCACACGTGCATCTGGAATGAGAAAACAAAAACAAAAAAAGCGATGTGCATGGTGGTGCTTCAGTGGGCATCAGTTTTAAAGCCCAACTGTTCAAAATAAGTTTTTCCAAATGAGGCTCCAGAGCCCAGTCGGTGCATCTGTGAGCCCCGAATTACACGAGTAGAATATTTTTTGTTGCCAGCTGCCAAACGCTTTCATTTTAACCTAATTCTGTTGTTCAGAATTCAGCTGTACAGATATAAACATATGAGTAAAAGGCTGGACCAAGCAAACTATAAGGGTGTTCTCCAGTGAAATGACATCATTTCCCCACCCGATTTGGGTTGAAGACATCTTTAAACTGACATGCATGACTGACACATTACAGCCAGAGACTAAGAACAGTCTTTCAGCCCTGGAGTCCCAAAGGAGATTTATGTAAAATGTACATTTTCAGAGCCTACTGCATATTTAGCCAGAAAACCTCTTACCAATCCAGCACATATGAAACTCTATCCTTTTAAAATCAAAGATAAAAATTTGTCAGATAGCTAATTTTTTCTAAAATTATCCCCTAAACAGATGGTGCTTAAGCCTCAATGCATCAGCATGTTGACGTAATACATCTCTGCACATTTTCCTATATAATATAATAATGTTAATCCAATTTCAACAAAAAAAAAGGATTTCAAAGAATAGGATTCGGACAAAGGAAGCCATTTACGCACTGTTTTCATTGATAAATTCATACATTCACAGTAGCATTTTATCATTTTATGTTTAATTCTTACATTTGCAGACACGCCTTCACTGTAAGCAGCTTCACATCCTAACTGAGTCTCTCTGACAGCTAATTGCATGTCTGCGTTTGCCTTTCAGCAACTCTTGAGCTTGCAGGAGAAGCTGTCGAGTAAAGAAACGGAGCTGGAGCAGGCGAGAGAGGAGCATCGCTACCTGGAGGGGGAGGTCCTCTCCCTCAGAGACAAGGTGCGTTGTACAGTCTTGTTTCTGCAGTTTTTCTCATCTCCTTGTGATAGAAGAAGGGTAAAAGACAGAAAAACTACTACCCACTACTGTACGCTTTTAAAGAAAACTGTACATGCTGCAGGAGGCCATGATCTGGTCTTAATTTAGCAACATTCAGATCCAGGACAAAGTCGATAAGAAGTCTTATCATACTTATTTATCTTACTGACACCTTCGACTAGCTTTTATAAGTTGCCCTTCATCATAATCCCCTTTAGTCAGACCACGTCCTCCCTCTCCACAAAGAAACTAGAAGTCTTTTTGAACATCTGTTAGTGCAGTTATCTGTGTATTAAACTCAAATAGCCACACAGGGAGTAACTCTGATGTCACGGCTGTGAACTGTAACCCTGTTATTAGGGCCTCAAACTGAAGAGGGAAAGCGATAAATCAAACAGTCCAAACAGGGGGGAGGTTTTTTCTGGTCATCAGCTCATGTAAAAGTCCTGAAATTTGAGGTAAACCACGGCCTCAAAATCTGATTACGCATATTTAAGAGTATTTCTGTCATAGGTTAAATAAAACAAAATCCATTTTCGGTCAGATGCCAGAAAAGTCTGTTGAAAATCGTTTGTGAATTTAGTTTTAACGCGTCCTCTGCTGGATCTCTCTGTATGGACCGCGCACAACATCAAGTAATCAGCAAAAGATCAGATGATTAACTTTACATGAACTTTTCTAAAGTTTAATAAAAGTCCACATCATTGTTTTGCATGCTTTCAGTCTGAGCATGTATCTAATTGGTTTTCTTTGTTATTTCCACTTGTCTTTGATAAAATTTGAGTCAATTCTCCTCCAGTTTCTGCCCACTGATTGCTTAAAAGATCCTTATATATTTTGCCCCCCCCAGCTCAAACCATCTTTATTATTCATAGATTATATTTGAAGGTTGATAATCGTTTCAAATGGGCATAAAACATCCATCAGTGCACGGAAACGGTAAAAAGAAGAGAGTGGATCAGTGGGGAAAGGCATGCGGTACTTAATGGTTTTGAAGGTGAGACTGACAGATGAGTCTGTGTTGCGGAGAGAGATAAAAACAACAAACTCAGTCAGAGGTTGCATCTAAATCAGGCAGCAGATTCATCTTCGCTCAGTGCAGAAGCCGGCGTGCGTGCGCGTGCACGTGCCCTGTGCTGCACAGTCAGGGGCTGTTTGGGCCGAGTTTAGAGAAGCTGAGTGTCTGAGAGAAAGCGCCTCACGCAGAAACGGCTCAGTGAAAACAGCTTGTTGAAGGTGGATGTGCTGCTGCTATGACGACGGGCCTGACAGCTTCGGCTTGATGGATAACAGTTTACAGGCTTTTACCAGCTGGGAGTTTGATCCAGGGAGCGTGCTGATGGCTTTGAGCTGGTGGGCGAAATTTAAATTGAAACGCATTTCAAAAATGGAACTGTTTTTGTCATGTAATCAGCAGCGAAAAAGGTTAAACATCCACAGACTCGCTTCTGTACTGTCCAAATAGTCCTGGGCATAAAGGCTCTACGAGCAAATTCTTTACGCCATTATGTTGAAAAAAACAAGGAAATCCGTTTGTTTTCTTTGTTTTATTGCTGTTTTCTTCCTACATCTTTAAGAGACGAATGCAAGTTGTTTTTTGTTTATTATTTTCTGAGTTTTACTCACACCAAATATGAAATTTCCTCTGTTTCTCTCCAGCTGCTGAGCAGTAATGGAGAGGCTTTGGAGGGAACCAACGGAGAGCTCCATGAAAAGGTAAAAATCAGTTGGTAAATGACTTCAGTTTGTTAAAACGGGTGGATTTTCTCCGGCACCTCATATAAACATGTGAAACTTCATGAAATATTTTTCATTCATGAGTAAAAAAAACAACAAACAAACACACAGACATATTTCTACCCCGAAATCCTGATATCCAGACCCACAGTTTTAAATGAATAACTCACTCAATAGCTTTGGAATAAAAAATACTCTTTTCTGTAGTTTTTTTTTTACGAAAAAGCCTTAATCTGTCAAAAGGTGTAAGAGCCAAAAACAACAACAACAACAAAGTCGAGTTATATTCATCCAAATTGAAGAAAACAAAACCATCCATTTCTCACAAAACCGCCCCCTTTATCCACATCTAAATCTAAAAAAGGCCTGTTGTTATTCACCAGTAAATGACCTGTTCCACTACTCACACACAGCGTGTATACGGAGTGTTTATCATGGGAAAAATGTCCTGAGTCTCAGAGCTGCTGAAGGGGAAAGTGATGGCTGTCAGAGTGACGTGGAAACATTGAACATGCTGAGCGCCATCAGCTGGAAAACTCAAACACTATAACTAATATATATATATATATAAAAAACTAAATGACTTTGATCGCTTGTTTGTTCAAATTAAAACATTTTCTTCAAATGGAAAGAAGGAATACGTGACTGAACTTGTAGTCTGTGGCCAACGTTTCTGATTTTATCAGCCATAACTCCACGTCGTCCTCATTTTTTAGTAAGAAAAGAGGGTCACAACAAAAAAGCAAATGACTTCCATCTTTAATGTTCCCTCTCATCTGCGATAAAGACAAAGATCCGGCTTCAATCATTTCATTTGAAGTCTTTAATTAAGGCAAATTCCCTTCAGAACAACACAACAATTCTGATTCTTTTTCAAAGGGCTGTTTGGCAAATTATTTAGTTGTCGGATTGTGTCCACAACCTCTTAACAGCCCGTGCACATTTATTGGTAACTTATACATTTATGGGTGATTTGGACTATTCTCACTTTTAATCCGCTTTTTATGTTTGTGTGTGTCTTCACAGGGGATGAACGGCTCTCTTCCTGCAGTGTTCCTCAGCAGAGACAGGAGAAGCGAGTTGATTAGAGGAGTCGCATCAGAAAAAGAGGCCCTACTTTTAGGTAAATACGATCACAACTTAACACGGCACAGATACAAAAAGCTAAATCCCGTCAAATCTGATCGCTTATGAAGGAATGACATACTCCTGTAGTCTGACTCATTTATAAGAAATGACTTGTAGCCTTTTTGAAGTGAAGACATGCCAAACTAGCAACATCTCGGAGAGTCACGCACTGTTCAGCGTGGAAATGGGTGACCTTAGATGGTCACACGACTCAGTTGTTGTGTTGAGCTTCAAGGCATGACCAGCATATTTTCCAGTTGTGGTGACTCAGTTTAGCTAAAGATGTCTGGAGCATCTATCAGCTTCAGGAGCGTTTCCACCCTTTTTCTTCCCACTGCAGCAGGAAGCAGGAGAGTTTGTTAGCTGAGAATTTCTGGATAACTACTTATTTTTGCCTTTATTACAGCTAAGGGAACATATTCCCATTTCTTACTTTTCTTGGGAAAAAATTAGTTTAACTGTCAGTTAACATAATGGGCTGAAAAGTCAAACCGGGTTCATTTTTCACTTCCTTAGCACTGGTTTTGGATTCAGGCATCACAGCATGGAGAGAATTTATTGATCTTGTTTTTTTCTTATTCAAGAAATCCCCTCTGCTCCTACAGTATGTGAATCTGTTTGGTCGTAAAATGTTAAAGTTGATTTAACAGAGCAAAACGTAAGTGAATCGCGGTCTCTATCGGCCCCACAGAGCGTCCGGAGCGGACTCGTTTCAGCTCTTTTCTGTCTCTGTGTCATTTCGAAGCCACCGTGTAACACAGGCCGAGCAGCAGCAGCGTGAGGAGGCAAAGCAATAAGCAGTCTGTGTTTGCTCGGCTCTGTCCAAGGCAGAAGAAACAGCAGGACATTTATCTCTCTTAGAGGCGCCAAAGAAAATCCCGATATGAAGGAGAGAGGAGGCAGAGCTCTGTGTCTCTCTCTGGAGCTGCCTGCAAACTGCAAATGCCTGGAGGTTTCCCTCAAAAAAAGGAATATTTTAAGAGGAACGTGTGGCAGCAAACAGAGATATGCATGACGCGTTTCCTCTCCTATAAAGGGGTAAAATGTGTAGAGAGCAGTTCTTTTTTGCCTTCTGTTTTGTCCTTCCTGTTCTTTAGTTACACATTAGCTCCACAGTCCCCTTCATGCTGTGTTAGCAATGGAACCTCAACCGAAGCACCACCTTCTTTCTCATCGAGGTGTGAGAAAGCGCGGATGCATTTTGTGCCCCTGAATAATGTATGAGCCATGAAAAATTCAGTAAATACTGTTTTATATGTCTGATTTGCTGCTTCGGACGCGCTGCAGGTGGCGATCGGACACCATGCCGAGGGAACTTTTTCTGTCACGGGGCATTTTTCTTTCCCCCCCTACAAGTTGGAAGTTTAACTTTTACTTTGAGGATAGTGCACACTCAGCTCGCCCC
>JABUIW010000040.1:16630-59181 GCA_013363375.1 Menidia beryllina | reverse complement strand
ACCCCTCCCTCTCTGCACGACTGCCCGCTTCTGCAAGACCTCTCAGCAGTAATCAACTCGAGAACCGTTTCTGCTCCGGCCAGCGTTTTTCTTTTTTTTTTCTGTTTTTTTTCTGTCGTTCGTTCATCGTGCGGCCGTTTTGTGAGGATGCAGATCACAAACACCCCTCTCTCTCAGGCTGGAATCAGTAAACCTTGTAAATCAACACCAATGAGGTGGTATATGTGACACGTGATCGACATCTGACAACCGTTTCCCGAGAAATCAAAATGGCCTGCGCCACATCGTTCAGATCAGGCAGATGGAGGGAGAAGGGAAACCTTTCAGTCTCCTCAGTGAATTTAAAAAACGAGCAATTACCTTCCCCCTGACTCTCGAGGTTTCCCCTGCTCTGCTTTGATAATGTAAAACACATCAAGAGATGGTATGGTTTACCTGTGCTGTCATTTTTTGTTTGTACTGAACAATAAATTATCTTTTTGCTTTACTCCTGAAGGCATCATATCGACCTTCCTCCACGTCCATCCATTTGGGGCCAATCTCGAGTATCTCTGGTCATACATACAGAGACTGGACTCAAAGGTAAAGATAGCCACGCCACGTTTCATGTCTCATGCTTCGTTCGTCTTTGCTTTCTTCTGTCTATTTTGGGTTTGCGTTTATTTGTTTATGAGCATATGAGGTCATGATTCTTTGGACCTTCCACAGTATCGAGTTTCTCTGTTATAACAAATATATCAATACAGTGACTCCTGAACCCCGCTGCATGATGAATCAATGAAATTAGCACATTGCTGAATTTATTTGAAAGAATTAGAATCGGTTTATTTAGATAAATGAGCCAATAAAAGGGGGGCGGATTTTTTCAGGCGATCAGGTTCAGGCACTACACCGGCTTGTTAATCACAGATCTCTCACTTAGCAGCAGGACGCAGGTTCTCTTAGCGCGGTCTGTCTTGTTATACTCTTTCTTCCTTTCCTTTTCTGCACTAAATTTGAACATTGAAATTTGTTTCGTATCTGTTTTTCTAAAGGTTACATAACTTCCCAGCATCTCACTATGTCCAAGGTGTATTTATTAAAAAAACAACAACCAATAAACTTTATTCCACTGGTTCTCACTTTAGAGAACCCCTGGAGAGTAGCTGGTGCTGTACTGATGGTGCATTCAAGGTCAGAGCTGATTCAAATTCGGCCTGTAGAAGTCAGTTTTCAGTAAACGCTGAAAATAGTGTTAAAAAGTATTTCAAAACTGGACCCCTCGGTGGCAATGTTGGGATCTGTGCCAGAGGGCTTTAATGGGACTTACTTACGGCTGCACTAAAGTGCATAACTACCAGATCCCCTAAAATTCTGCATATGGACCCAAAAAAATGGGACTGAGCAAATTACATTTACTCGAAAGCCTTCACTTTTATCAGAATATAGGATCTTTTCATAGCTCTACAAAAAGAATGAGTATTCAAATCAAATGATACATGGTCCCATGGCTGTTTAGCTCCTCTGACATACACACATCCTATAAACCATCTCCTACCAAGAGTTAACACTTTATATGTCATTGTGTTTTAGAGTGGACGATTCCCATTATCTCTGATTATTCATTCAACTTTTCAATATTTTTACTTTTATCACTGGTGTTTTGTACATTTTGAGGGGAAGGCTTTGTTTCTGTGTTCTCTTTTTTTTCCTCCCTGCCACTTTCCTATCTTGTGTATACAGCTAAAATAGGAAAAAGAATACTGTTTAGTGTTAACAGATGTAAACAAACACAGCCAAGGAAAATGATGGCTTCCAAGAACTAAGCTGTAGAAAATCTTGCTGGTCTAACTGGTCCTCAAAAAGGGCTATTTTTATGCTAGTATTATACTATTTTCATTCAGTTTGTAAAAGCTTCCCCCTCATCTCCAGCAACCAACATCTGTTTACATTCAGCAAATTTGTCAGAGATTTACAGGACACTACCATCTTCGGTCTGATCTTTTGGTGTTGGTGCAAATTATTCTTTTCTCTCCGCTGTTTCCCTCCTGGAGGTGTCTGCCGGGGAGCTGGAGCGTCTCATGGTGCGGCTGCCCGCCATGTTCCGGCAGGAGCTGAGCGGCGTCGGCGCAACTCTGGAGAAACGCTGGAAGTTCTGCGGTTTCGACAGCCTCAGCTCGGCGTGACACACAGAGAACTGACCCACCCGCGCCATGTTTCGGACCTTTAATTGTGTGTGTGTGGCAGTGTGAGGTACTGTGATATTCCTTCAATCCGACACTGGAAGATCGTGGAAAACGACAAACTCCCGACGATTCTTACGCGCTGTCGCTCCTGGATGATGGGTCCAGGTGAAGCTCTTTTTTCCCTGAAGGTGCACCTGCAGCAGGATATTTCTACACGTCAGTCTGACGACTTCTGATTCTGCTCCGGACCGATCTCCCGGTTGTTCTGGCAGCCCCCAGCAGCGGCCGCCGGGAAGAACTAAAACAGTTATACCAAAGTTGATCCTTTTAGAGATTTCATGTCAAACCTCATTTTCTTATCTGTTGAGTGGGAGTCTTCATTCCCATCTTGTCTAAAAATGTTTGGGTACTGTAGCGGAGTTTCTGCAGGGCTTCCTGTCGAACAATCATGGACCATACGTCAAATAGCATTAAAGTTTGTGCAACAACTAACTGGACGGAAACCTGAAAGGTAAATCTGTGCTCTCCGAATGTGCAGATGTTACCTTCCACAACAGTTCATCAGAAGTTGTCAGACCCCTTCTTGTTGATCGTTGGTTTTACACTTTCATTTCTGTAAACTGGGATTGTGGACACCCTTTTAGGCAGTTTTTCCTCCCCCTGACTCGGTGCACTTTTACCACAGGGCTCACTTTGACGCTGGGGTTAAAGTCAGGGAACAAAAGTTTGCGTGAGCAGTAAACATTACAGATTAAACAGAGAGGATGTTTTAAGGTTATTTTAAGGGATTTTCAAAACTTTTTCAGTCCCAGAAAAGCAGCTCCAACTTGGGAAAGGTGCAGCGAATTCTGCAAATTCAAAATATTTGTGTGTTCAACCGATGGACTGAGATTGTTATTGAAAGTAGTATTAAAAAGGGCAACGATAATGAGACCCAGAGAACTTAAAACCATATGCACAAACCAGTGTTTTAGAACTAAAGTCTATTCAAATTAAAGAGAGAATTGGAACCAGGCTGAGTGTGCACTCTATAGCTTTTAGCTAACGCCAAGCATGAGGTCCAGACACTCTGCAGCAGGTTCCTCTTCTCTTGAAAAAGCTTTTTTCACCCTGCGAGCTCCAAACACGGTGATGTGCGAGGTCCAGCGTGCCGACAGCGGTGGGAGCCTCCAGCTTTCTGGACGAAGTTTTCACAACGACTGGACATGTTTTCCATTTCGTTTTTTTTTTTCAGCTTCGTGATGAAATCCGCTCGTCCCCCGATAGCTGTTTCTGCTCTCACCCATGTTGACACTTTACACTTCACACAACGAGTCGTCTCCCACGAGGGGTTGGAGTGAGACTTTTCCTTTGGAGGAGATCCTCCCCTCCGTAACAACTTGAGCCCATCACTTGTACGGTAAATACAAGAGATTGGGCTTGGCTGTGCAGGAGTTTACTGCTGCTGTGAGGCAAGGCGAGTCTGACAGCAGAGATGTTTATCAGATGTCAGAAGTCCAGAGCAGACTGTAACAGATACACCGGCCCGGGTCGAGAGATGAACACACACCGGCAGAAAACAGTATGGTAATTTGACGACACACTCGCCTTCAGAGGAAGGCGCCGTCCAAAATAACTTCCATTAAGTTTTCCCCCAAAGGATGAAACTGATCAGTAAAGAGTTTCTGACATTTTCTGAGGTTTAACTGCAGAAACTCCCCTCTCCCACAAAGCGGTGCACGTATGGCAGGTGATGGTTCGGGAGTCTCCATGTTATTTCCTCTGCCAGGTGTTTGTGGATTCAAGAAATGGATAGTTGGTTCTCCCCTGAGCAACAAAGAGCAGCGTTTTTTCCCCACAGAGATCACCATGGACACCTTCAAGAGCAAACATGTTATATTTGGGCCGTATGTCAAGAAGAGCACGGAAATTAGAATTTTATGGTTCTGCAGTCAGTTTTCGGCGTACCAGTTCTTCTCATTTTTTATCGACTACTTGCTTGTTACTTTAGTAACTACAAGGGAGGTCTTTGTTACCAGCTTTTTATCAAACTATTACCTTTCGGTGTGACGTAAAGTGGAGCCAGGTTTTGTTTTGTGCAATTTAAGATTTGTCCGTTTTCATTTATTTATTTCATTTTCAGTTTTGAAGATGCTGTTTGCTGAAGGCAGCAGAGATATGTTACTGCCACGAGTTACAGATTGAAATGAATAATTAAATGAGCAAAGCTTGATAATTGCACTGACTGTTTTTGAGTTCTCAGAGGACCATGTCAGATAATGCCATTAATTTCAAACATTTGATAAGCAGATGTACTTGTTTTTCAGAGCCAAGCACTCCGTGAACTCTGTATCAAGAAATATAAGTTATGGTGAACATGAAGGACGCATCCCAAATAAATGGATTTGCTGTGCAAAAGCCTTTTGTGATTAAAAAATTATTCTGGCAAATATAGCATTAGTTTGTTACGAGGTTATTTATTAGCTAAAGACCCCAACCATTATTTCAATAGCTGCTCAACTGATTTTCTCACAAGCTTGGTGAATACAGCTCAAAGGATTATGCAAAAAGTCTGCAAATGATGCAATGCAGGCGTAACATAAGACCAAACTAAGCATGCTCAGGATATCTGAGGAAAGTCTTGGGCAGAGCTTCACAGCGTCAAACACAATCTTTTGGTAACCGTCCGGATTTAATGAGCGTGCTTTTCTCTCTCCCTACTCACAAACCTCCCTCTGCATGAGGAAAATGAATTCCCCGGAGAATTGACTCACTGAAGTTCCTCCAAAGGAATTCAAACAAGCTTTCATGGATCCTCTGCTTTGCTGCAGCCCTGCAGTCTTTCCTGAGACAGGTCCTGCCTGGCCCCCAGGCCTTCCTTCTCTGTTGTTTAAAAAACCTGGAGCAAATGTTAGAAGAAGATGAATTGCAGACAGAGACGGTATACAGATGAGGGCATGCAGAATAATGAAAGACAACGTCACCAGAAGTGCTTTGACTGTCTATTGCCGTTTACAGCGGTGCCAGTGGGTGATTTTAGTGCCTCTTTTTCAGGTAAGGAAATGTAAATATGAGAACCATAAATTCTAAATATGCTTTACAGCTCTATTCTGAGAACTGATAATAATCTTGTATCTTAGAGTTGAAGGGTGGGAACAGGTTCAATATTGTTATATTTCTTGTTATCCTGTTTAAAAAACAAGAATATCCCTGAACCTTTGACCCAGGTTTCTGAGTATGCATATCAAGTAGGTGAAACGTAAAGCTTCATCATCATTGACTATAAAATGACTTATTTTTCTATTGTATCTGTATCAGTGACCTTGTGGATTATGAATTCCATGAATAATTGATTTAGTTACGTCACAGTGTTTCATAAATATTTTATCATCATGGTAAATGGATCATGGATCGTACTTATATGGTGTTTTTCCAGTCAAACTGACCACTCAAAGCATTTTACACCACATGTCATTCAATCACTGGCAGGCATCCTGAGGTTTGGTTCCTCAGCCCAAATAATGTTTAACATGTAACCTGGAGGAATATGGAGTCCAACTCCTGACCCTCCAATCAGTGCGCAAGTCAGACATCCACACAGCAGGATATCAGCTTTAATAATCATGTTTTCTGAACTCAGGATTTATTGTTCTTTCTTTTTTTAACCTCTCTCACTTGCTCAACTCAGTATTTACCTCATGATATAAATATCACTACTTTAGACATTATGGTTTCTCACTATTTGGTCAATCAGAGCCGTCAGCCAGCTTGAAGCAGGCAGGAGAGTCACCGGGAAAAATGCTATTCTGCTGCTACATTCATCTGAAGGCCCAGTGCTCCCGCCATGCGACGTCAACTTCTAAGTCAGGTTTGTGGACTGACTCGACACACAATTATTAATAAGGCAAGAGTGCTCAAGTTACCCCCATGACCTGCATTTTAGAGGCCCCAGTTCTACACCGAACGCTGTCCACCCCATCAATAAGTAAGGGCGGTTTGAATAAAGTATTTAATCCCTCCATTGCAGGAATTATTGTGTTAATTCACGCACCGGGTCATAAATAAATAGATTTAGGCCAATGCAAGTTGTATAAGGTCTCTACGAATCTAGCGGACCTTCAGTTTTATTTTCAATCTGTTTCATTCATGTTTACTGATGAGTATTAACATGACATTAAGTCTTATTTGAGACTATTTAATAGTGCTTTTGAAATGTGTGACCGATTAAGTATTTTCCTTTTCTCCCTGTGCTTTGTTTTTTTTCTCTGTAGAATAAAAAATAAGCCCGTGGGCCAAGCAAATCTCAGCGTTCAACATGCTAACGCTGAGGTGTGCGTGTGCTTGGGGCTGGAGTATGAATAATATGTGCGCCAGCGCTGTGAAGACACAGAAGGAGCACGCCTCCATTAGCCTTGCTGCATTTCCAATGAGGCTTGTTGACAGCGGCTGTAATTAGCCGCGGCTCTTTGTGCTTCCTTTGTGGAGAGCTGGGCCCAGACGCTCCTTCATATCTGCCGCCGCTGTCATGTCTTGTCACCTACGCCTGATGTCATTACATCTGGCAGCCGCGGCGGCGTGAAATCTCCTGTGTGGAGCGGTGTATGGGTTATTGTGAGGGAGGCAAATGACAGCGTCAAACGTGGAAGCCAAAACAGCTAATCATTCTGAGGACAGATTCGGCGGGTCTTAACTAAGGCACGAGCAGCCACAATCACATGTCACATAGCACAAATACACTCTAAAATCACCGTTTTTTTTCTGTTAGTTCTATGAAAAAGCTGTGTGGGACAGCTGAGCACACCCTTTGGCAGCTTGTTGAACCAGCACGAATAGCTTGACGTAATGTTTTTTCCTGATGATGCAATCAGTCTTTCACAAGGTTGCGGAGAAATTTAGGCCTTTATTGTTTCATCGTTGCTCCGGTGTATTGAGGTTCTTTCAAAGCACCGGTTTCTGCACAGCTTTAAAAGGTCACAACACACAGTTCAATTAGTCGGAGGTCTTGACAGACCGGACCATTGCTGGATCTTGGTTATTTTTTCTTCTTCTGGCTTTCTGCCGTAGATCTGCTGTTGAGTTTGGGATCTTTGTCCTGTTGACAAACCAGATTCAGCTAAGCCTTAGCTGAGTTACAGATGACCTCAATTCCGACTGAATACTTTGGAATCCAGAGGAGTTCATGGTGGACTTCCAGGTCCTTATACTGCAGAGGCAGCCCAGACCATCATCCCTCCTCTACCTTGCTAACAGCAGCTTCTATAACTTCCAGCAGAGGTCTTGTTTTGTGCTTATGAGCACACTAACACAGGGAAAGAGAGCAGCTTCCCTTTTGTTTCCAATATGCCTGATCAAAAAGAGATTGACCTATGCTATTGGACATATTCGAATAAACTTGTTGACCCTAATTTATTCCTGACAGCTTGTTAAGACTGAACATTTGCCGAGGGAACGACAAACCTGAAATCCTTCTCTTCGACATCTCTTTACATCAAACCAGACTAGGTGAGGAGACAATTAAAGCTTCCATTTTGATCCATTTGATGGCCCACAGTCACACAGAATAGTTACAGTGACCCCTGGAGGTAAGGAGCTTGAACTACATGTAATCATGCTACTGAAAAAATGTAGTTTCACTAATCAAGTTTTAAGTTATAAATTAAGTTTACAACTGCATTAATTACTCTAAACACACAATATGCTTTTTCTATTGTAGCTAATGTATGTAAGTGCCTTGATATATAACGAGCAAAGCAGGGTCTGACCATTTTTCTTCATCGAGTACATGTTGTTATAAATTTAATAAATTTCTAAGCTGATGGTAAAGCAGGTTTATAAGCTGTGTGACAACTTAAGTCATTTAACACATGCTGCCAGACATAATCGGTAAGTTTCAGAGGAAATCGGAGCCTAAAACGATCCTCTGGGTGCCCACTGATCACAACTGACCTTCTACACATATTCAAGACACATTTGTAACTGAGAAAACAACTGAAGTATGTGTAAAGATAGAGTTAAACAGAATTCTACACTGGCAAAACTTCTCATCCTGAAGGAACTTTGAATATCAATAAAAAATATCCCAGCAGGCAGTGAAAAAGAAACAACATTGCGGGCGTGTTAACCCCTCTGTGTTTCAGAGGTTAATCCTCTGCAGGGCAGCTGTCGCTCAGCCGAATTACCAGGAGGATTAGTGTCTCCGCCCTGTATCATACAGACTGTCATCAACACAAACAGCAGTCGGTGTAACACGACACGACAGGTAGGAGACGACAGGGAGGTGGATTGAAGGAGGAGCTGCAGCTCTGTGGTGATCCTATAAAGCTGAGTCAAAAACCTCAGATGGGTTCAGGTCAAGTTGTTTGCAGCCGTCCAGAGAAAAGCGGAATCATAAGTGGGAATAGTTTTTATCCTGGAAAAGGCATTTTTTTTTCTGTCTCTTTTTCATTAGCAGATATTCAAATGATTGCTGACAGCTCCTTATCTGTAGGAGCTGTGTCTGCCCTCTTGTTTCTCTAATTGGATGGCTTCTAGTGACCTTTCTACACTGAGAGGGTTTTATCTTTAACCTGTTAAACTCAGGGAGAGCAGGTCCACCTGTAGAGTTTTTCAAACCAACAGTTTTATAGAAGTGACTTAAAAACTGGCTGCACTGAAAATGTAAAATTACATGTAAGTGCTGAAAATAATCTGGTTTTACTTGTTTCGATGACTGTATTTCTAACAATTTGGACTGTTAAAATAGATGATTATATATCTCTGTTTAGAAATACACTTTAGCATAACATGAAATGCTAGTATAGACTTACAACAAACATGAAAGATGGTATTTCTTATGTTTAAATGTAAGAATGATGTCTTCAGTGGTGTCCACACTGATTTCAGGTTGAAATTTTTTTTAAAAGATTAATTGGAACTCAATTGGATGTTGACACAGATATAAAATCAACATTTCCGGCTCCAATTCAGCTAATACTGTGTCTTAAAGAGTAAATATTGGTTCGATCTTTTGGGGGAAACGTCCATGACAAAGCACAAAGGGATTATTAGCACGCGGGCTAATTCGTGGCATGTTCAGCATCTGACATCACATCTGATTAACCAATCACAAAGCTCCCAGAGGCTGCCACAGCTCAGCATGTGACCAACCTGTCACTTTAAACCCTGAGAGGAACCTCAGAGCTGCAGACCTCCCGCCTCTCAGTCGTCTTTCTGCTTCACTTTACCACCCTGTCCTGTGTTTATGCTTCAAGATGTCCACTAAAAGAATCCCCAAGTTGGTTTTAAGGGTTTGGGATTAAACACAATGAAAAGATAAGGGGTGAAAAAGGAAGAAGGGAAAGTATTTACACTCAGGCTCACCCTAAGAGACTTCAGCTTGATGAGATCAGATAAACAGGAGGACCATCTGTAACTTCATCCCCTCAAACACTCAGCTTCACAGGTGAGAACAGACACTGATTTCCATCTGACAGTAACGTATGTAGAAAGACGATATGACATAATTCAAATTACATGTTTCAAGCTGATATCATTGTGCAGTATTAAAGACTTTGGGCAACCTGTTAATGCTTCAGACTAGTTCTTCCTTTTGCATATTGAAGTAAGATGTTGTAAACATTATCTAAGTTTAGAAAAGTGAAATTATATCTTACCTGAAGTTTTGGTCCTCACCTGGAAATTGTATTGTACATCCAGTTGCGCCATCTGATTTACTGTTAATTATCAGGATGTTTTACAGTCTTTTTTATCTGTTCTGTCACAATACAAGGTATAAAAACCTTTCAAAAACCTTTTTACTAGTCATAATATTCAGATCATTAAAAATATTATTATTTGTTAAGTCCTCCTTGACTGTAATATGCAATGTGTCCATTCAGAGACCATTATTTCTTTATCAATTTCCACAGGCTGCAAAGCACACTGCATATACAGTATATGTTGTTGGTTTGTGTGAGAATCAATAGCTGAACGTTGTGTAAATAGTGTTTCTATCATATTATCCAATTTTACAGTCTCTTTAGCCTCAAATTCACTTTTGCCTGTTTTCTTCCAACTAATATATCTTAATACCACCCACAAAGGCAAATAAAACCAAGAAAAACATGAATGTGGATTATATTTAATTTTAGCAATAGTTCCTCGACCTGACATGTTCATATTCAGAGCTCTAAAACACGAAGAAAAAGTTCATAGTTGATGAGAAATTCTCACATAACTGCCACTTAATTCATGAATTCATTCAGCTCCAAAAATAAATGTATTGGTAAAATATAATCATAAAGTGAAATATCCAACATCAGGAAGCTTATCTGAGTAAATGCTATGAAAAAAAAACTATATATTATATATCACATGTGGGTCATAGGATAATTTGGGGAAAAAACAAAACAGTAAAATGATGTCACTATTTTGATTGGATATAAAATAGGTTTTATGGAGAATCTTTAGGAGTGCTGGAGTGGTAATGCCAATGTTTTGGGGGAGATATGTGTCTCAATGAAAAAATTACCAACAAATGAGTTTGGTCATTGTTTTTCTTCTGCAAAGAGTTGTGTGATGTGGTCTTGTATTAATGCTCAGGGAGTCTGCACTCTGATAACTGGAGTAATGCTATGGGAACATGGAGATCTATGGTAAATAATCATACACTAAAAACACATTTGTTACGATGGCGGCTTTGAGATGAGTGCAGTGCTCTTATGATGTGATGACACAAATATGACCATTTTTCTCACACTCTCACCACAGTTTAATCCATTTTTAAAGGTAAGCCTGTATTATTTAAATTGAATCTGAACCAAACAGGTCTTACAGTTAAGTTGAGAAGTACTCAATCATTTGCACTGTCTCACAACTCATTTTACTTCCTATGAGTGTTCTTAAACAAGTTCTTCCTGTTTGTACTTCAATTACAATTTTATAGGGTACAAAAATGATGTCACCATTTTGAAAAGAAAATGTGTGCATGTAAGTTTTTAGAAGCTCAGAATTCAATCAAACAATGAGCTTGTTATTCATAATAAAACATTTTGTACCTTGAACCACTGCGGCTACCAAACTTTCTGGAGTGAGCATGTGTCGAATTAACCTAAATCTGATTTTAAAATGTCCAATATAGAGGTGGCAATTGATCCCTTTTTGCTGCCATGTTAGTTGTAGAGGCCTTTCTTACAATGGCCAAAGTGGGTATCTCTTTCTTCTGAGTCATCACGGTGCATTATCTGCTGCACAACTTTTCCAAATGACTTCATGTTGCTTTAGATGTGCACAGAACGGAGTGGTTTGTGGCACGTTTCCCAAAGCTTGCTCCACCACCTGTCGTCAGAGCTCAAGCTAATCCTGTTATCTCAAACAGGCGTCACCGCCCGACCACTTGAAAATCCTTGGGAAACATTAGTTTACTGACCTAAATTACTTTTAGACGGTACGCCGCCTGTTACACGTTCAGAGATTCATTCTGAACTTCTGATTCTCTCGCAGAAAGCCGCCGCCATGCCAACAGTTAAGAGCAAGAAGAGGAAAGTGAAGAAGGAGGCGAACGAGACGGAGGAGCAGGGGGAAGGTGATCAGCAGCTTTACGCCGTCCTCTGTTCTGCTTTACTCTATTTACACGTTCCTGCCCTGCTCTGTTACAGTGGGCCTGGAGGTGGAGATGGAGAATGTGACCAATAGGATTAGCTCTGAGAGCAGGGACCCTCTGACTCCTGATCTGCAGGATCCAGCACCGCTGAAGAAAAAGAAAAAGAAGAAAGCCTCCACTATTGGTAGCAAACCTTTACTTTTCACTAAAGAGGTGCTAGACAGCTGGTGGGGAGTCACCATATGTTAGATGTCTTCAGAAATTTAGGGGGTTTCATGTAAAATTAATCATCTGAAAGGCTCTTTCTGTCATGTTTTTGTACATCAGACCAGGAAACGGAGCATGCTGATGTTCCAAACGGAAACACGGTCGACTCAGGCCTGGATGGAGAGGAAACGGCCGTTCCTGTCACCAGAAGAACCAAAAAGAAGAGGTAACCATGGCAGCTTCGATTCAGCTCATGCCGGTATCCGAGGGGAAGTCAGATGATCATCGTTCAAACTTAATCAAATACACTGGAAATGTTTTTTAATCAGCTCCTCATTAGCAGTGAGATGGAAAAACTAGGAGACAGTCAATGGTGAATTAAGAATTGGTTTTATAATAAAACAGTTCATGCAGAATCCTTTAAACAAAGACACTTTGTTGTTCCATCTGCTAAATGCCATTTTCTTGAATTATCTAGCAAAAAGGCAAAGGCCGCGGAGCACACCAGCAATGACCTGGGAGTCGAGGACGATGACATCATCTCCGATGCCCAGTCGCCCATCCCCCAGCATTCCCTGTTCTCCGCCCCGCACGGACAGAGCCACCCGGTCGGCAAAGTCTTCGTGGAGAGGAACCGTGAGTGTGACTTGCTGTTAAAGGTTTAACACTGAGGCCTGGCCCAAAGGAGATTCACACTAAGAAAACAAAGACAGTCCTGATTGCTGTTGGCATTCATTTTTCACTTTGTTGTAGTCTTGTTCATATTTCTATGCTTACATATGAAGTGTAATTACACTTTTGATACAAATAGGTTACTTCCATATATGTGTGTGTGTGTGTATATTTCCACTTTGTGTCAGTCCATGACTTGTAGGCTATTATCAGCGAAATAAACCGTGCTGCTGGATGTCTGTGCTCGAAATATACATTTCTTTGGAATTTCTCAACGCCTGTGGAGTATTACATTTGTTTCTTAAATGGCTGTGTGCAGGACGTTTTCAGGCAGATCGAGTGGAGCAGCTCAGACACTCAGAGCTGATGGACGACTACATGGACCCCAGGCAGATCTGGACCACCAGGGACATCGCTTTGAGGGTTCACGGCGGCTTCAGGTCTGCACTCACACATGTTCACCACCAAATCCCAACTACACATAAAACATCTCCATCTCTGAGTATAACATCTGTGTTATAGGATTTTGCTAATTTGTTACAAATGCAAGATGTACTTTTTTGAATGTTGGAAATATTTGAGATTTCTGTATTTTCCAGATATGACGTGTGATGAAAGCATTAATCCTTATTAAAGTTTTCATGTTCTTGGGCAATAAAATATTTCCTGTGTTTGTCAGAGTCAGATTGAGTCTGGATGTTTGAGGCTTTGGAGTACTTCAGTGTTTGTGGACTGATCCTCATGGTGGTCTTTTCAACTACTTTATGCGCTTTTAGCCAGGTGAATCAACTCAGCCTTTGTCTGGAACAACAGGAAAGCAGCAGAAACGTATTTGTTCCCTGCAGTGAACCATTTTCTGACACCCTAAAATGCATGCCCAATCATATGTTTTGTACATAATACAAAAAAATGAAAAAATGGGGGCACAAATAACCTTGAAAGTATGTTATGCAACATCATGATTCATGATGATTCATTCCTCAAACAAAGGTGATCTTTATGAATCACAGAAATAATGTGAGAATGAAACGGTTTTGTGTTTAGCTCTGGGTTGCGTTGTCTCTCTTTAGGGTGATCGGGCTGTTCTCTCACGGATTCCTGGCCGGTTTTGCCGTGTGGAACATTATCGTTGTGTACGTGCTGGCGGGCGATCAGATGACTTCGCTGTCCAACCTGCTGCAGCAGTACCATCCACTGGCCTACCCGGCGCAGTCTCTGCTCTACCTGCTGCTCGCCATCAGCACGGTGTCCGCCTTCGACAGGTCTGTGAGCACGATGTTCAACAGCAACCAGCACGTCAGCTTCAAAGACAAACAAAACCCCAGAAACATCACGTCTTTCTCATTTAAAGTTCATAGGAACTGCTCCATAGCAGGCCCCACTTAAGATGTTCTTTGGTGTTGCTTACAGGGTGAACCTGGCCAAGACTTCCATGGCCCTGAGAGGCTTTCTCACCCTCGACCCTGTTGCCCTGGCGTCATTCTGTAAGTAAGAACAGGCAAAGATTCATTGGTGATAAGGGCGATGATGATTAAGGGTTCTTAATCATTTGTGTGTATTCAGTATATTTTATAGCCCTGATCCTGTCCCTCAGCCAGCAAATGACCAGTGATCGCATCAACCTCTATCCCACCGCCAATGCGACTCTGTGGTGAGAACTCTGATTGTTTGATCGTGTGTATGAACTCATAAAGAAAACAGTATAAATGATCTCATTACAACAACCAGTAAAAAAAAATTTGATTGCATTCTTGACTAAGAAGCTTTTGTGTTGTGATCCAACACAGAGGAATAATCTAAGGAGACTATTTATTTTTACATATTTTGCTTGCCAGAAATCCACTATCAACAAAAGCAAATGTCAGATGCCTCCTCTGGGCTGCTTATACCTGTTATTGATCAAAGCTTGTTGCTTTCCCCCTACCGTAGGCCCTCGGGCTCAGAGGAGCAGATCCTGCGTCCGTGGATCGTGGTCAATCTTGTGGTGGCGCTGTTAGTGGGTTTGGCCTGGGCTGTTGTGTCCACGCGGCCGGACATCGACTACACAGAAGGTAATTTACAGCTGCCAGGCAACTGTTGTTTGGTAACAGCTGACCTTATGGAGTATTAGTAAGCATCTTCATATCAGAAAAGACTAGCAGACAGGGCTGGGGTGGCGGTTAGCGCCATCATCTTGTCGCAATAGGGATCCCAGTTTGAGACCTTTCTGTTTGGAGTTTGTATGTTCTCCCCATGTGGCCTCATAGCTCATCCTAGTGTAATTCATGTGACTTCCACTTGATGGCACCAAAGAAAACAGTTTGATTTTCACTTCACTGCAATTGTAAGGCAAACAGAGCAGCAAACAGGGAGAGTGTGTGATTTCCATCAATCCGTAAAGTGATGTTCTTGTTTTCATTTTCTTTACACAGAATTCTTGATGACAATGGAGGTAGAGGGGTACCCAAGAGATGAAAACATTGAGAACCCCGTATGAAATCTGTTCTTCTGTCTGTGTCCGACTCAACGTAAATTATTTTGCTTATTTATTGTATGTTTTTGTACAGTGTACCCACTACTTGTTTACTGAATGTAATTTTGTAAATAAGTCAATAAACAGTATGTGCACACTCACAGTGATCTGTTGTGTCGTCTTTTGACAGCTGCAAAAAAATTTTTTTCTGTTCTGGTATGTATTGTGGAATTTACTAACAGCAATGGCAAGAAACAGCGTGCTCACGTTTTATCGTACAGATGGTCACGTTATTGATATTTCCCACAGCCCCCAAAGGCAGCACGACACATCCAGTCAGCGCGAGCTGCAGCCGTTAGTAGTAAAAAGCATGTAAAGATGGCGGAGCTACAGATGCTGCTGGAGGAAGAAATTCCAGCGGGACGGAGAGCTTTGCTGGATAGTTTTACCAACCTGGAAAGAGTAGCGGAATACTGCGAAAGCAACTATGTACAGGTACTCGTAAGTATATAAAAAACGGCTTTACTGATAATTTATCCAATACTACAGGGAATGCCAGCAAGGAGGAGTGGGCGGTTTGGAGAAAGGAGTGATGGAATGACTGTACCATAATCCGTTAGGTTACCGTTAGCGTTAGTGTAAGGATAAAATTACACAAACTCTGATTTCATGAAGAAATAGCAGTAGCACCTGTCAATTTGTAAACTCAACTTGTCTGGTTTTGCGAAAAAATCAACTTTTAAATCTGCTTTACTCACCACCTCGGAGTGTTCCAACACATAACTGTGATTACTATGTCATGTAAGTTAGTTATACAAAGTTGGAATTCTCTTGTTTTGAGAAACCTGTTCGTGGGTTACATGCCGATTAAAAAGGAGCTTTATATTTAGTTTGCTGCCTAAACTATTCTTCGTCGTGGCGTGTGACATTTGCAGATAAGCCAGGAATCGTAACAGCTGAGATTTTATCGTTGACGTTTGGCGTGACACCGTAGCCATCAGTAGGAACAAACCAACCTGCTTGAATTACACACATATGACATTGTTTTCCTTGATTTATAAATCTTTGTTTTGTTTTTTTTTTCCAAATTCAATAAACACCTGCAGCTAAACACGTAGCTGAAACGTTTTAATGATTTGATTTCACGTTTTGTGACTGCAAATTAATTCATTATGAACTTTAGCTTAGAGGGTGAGCTAGAAAATTCTGGAAAAATTATTCAAATAGAATGAGTAAACATCAATGACATGGGAAGAGTTTCAATATTTAAGGGACCTGATAACTGAGAAAGGTGTTATGTGGTTGTTTTTTCTTCAGCTCCTTTCAGACAAAAGGAAAATCAAATTTATACGTATTTTTGGCTTTTTTTTTCTCTCCTGAAAATTAGATTTTTAATCAAATGCAATTTTTAAGTTGCAGATATACATTTTCTGAAAAATAGTTAAAAACATTTTAAATTTCTCTAACATCCTAGTTATGATCCTCTTTTTTAAGCAACATCCTAAGATGTTAAGGCAGACACTGTGTGGGGTTGTTAGCCTCCCACTGTCCTCGGTCAGTGGAGATGTGACTGCAGCATGAGTGTACTTACCCAAGCAAGGCTGTTCAGAACAACTGTTCTTCCTCAGTTGGCTCTAAATAAACACCTGTTCGTTGCCTGATTTTATACTTTGTGCAGCTGTGTGCAGGGATCTCTCTTCTCTCAGAAGAAGTTGGCTTGGACAACCACACACAGGATGTGTATGATGTTTTAAAATCAAGTTTCAGAGATTGAAAATGTGACAGGTGAATACAAACAGCAATATGAAAGTGCTTTTGTATTTTAAGCTAAAAAGCAGAACTTGAAGACACTGAATCAGATATGTCTTTATTTCTGATGCCCTTATTGTCAGCACGTTTATCATCACAATCAGTTTTTTACTTTTCCTCGTCAGATATTTTAAATCATCGTGAGACAGGACAGTCTGTTTTCATTTTAACGAGAGAGTAAACTGATATTTTCAAGGGTCCAACTACAGTCTCAGACAGCCAAACTCAATCCTTTTAATCACATGGTGTCTCCCAGCATGCACACATCATCCGAAATATTGGCCATTAGCCTCAATTCTGCATGTTGATTGTATTAAACATTAACATGTAGGGAAATGCAAGGATCAAAGATGGACTTCTGTGATATCAGGATCATCTGTAAGGATTTCACTTCTCAGCCAACAAAAGCGAGGGACCGAGGACAGTTGTTCCCCTTTCCTCCCTTTTACTTTTTCATTTCCTATGCCTTCTAATCTTTCCTTTGTTTTCTTTAGACGAAATGACTGATAGCATTCTTTTCTGTCTGTGTGAACAATAACTGCCTTGCCAGGAGTCCAATCACATCCCAGTCAGTTTGCATCGCTAAAACTAACCCTTTTAGCTCATTTAACTGCTCATGCACACATGTCCAAATGGCCCTGGCGGAGCAAACTCGGTAGCCAGTGGCCTAAATTGCAGCTGGAAGCAGACGATGTGATCTGTTACATAATCCAATACTGATGTCGATCGTGTCTTGCTGGCTAAATGTTTTTTATGTGAGCGTGACCCTGGTTAAGCCCTGCTTGGCTCTGTGTGGCCACTTGCAGTGTGACATACTCAAAGAATTTTAATCTCACTTTAATTATTTAAAGCAATTTGCCTGCCATCATAATTAAACACTGACTTAGTTATTGAGTGCCATGATGGATGTCTTATTATGGGTCCTTTAATTGTCAAAGTCAAAAAGTTGCTTTTGAGACAAAGTGTAACAGTAACTGCCGTTGACAGAAAAGTCAAATGTATTTCCATATGGAATGAATGAATGAATTTCTTTTGGTTTCCAATGGCAAAAGAAAGCTATCAATTAATGAATGCTTTGCAAACCTCTCTACTTTGCTGTAAAAGTTACGCAAAACAGAGATGATTGTTTCAATGTAGTGTTGTTGTGCAAGCTATTGAATGGTGGAGTTCTTTTTCACACGATGCTTCTGTATTTCGAGTTCCCTTTCCTTACATAATTGATCACGAAACCGTCATGAAAATCAAGTTCTAAACAGCTTTATGATAATGCAGAAATCCAGAGCAGGATCACAGACTGATTGGCTGTTGGATCCCAGTCTTGTGTCACGTTAGGCACAAAGACTGAAAAAGATCCATTTGTCCTCCTGCTGATTTTGAAGCAGCCCGCTAATTGACGCCTGTGGGGCCTCTTGCAGTCTGTCTCTACCTGTTGAGGTTCTAGCATCTGTGTGCAGCTATCGGACTGATGTCAGGGAGCACAAGCAGCGGAAGATGAACTGCTGAAACTGATAATTAGGCTGGAGTTTTAGCTCAGTTCAGTTGAAACATCTGGTGCTTACTCTCCATCGCTGTGTGGGAGAGTTGGTACTTTTTGTGCATTTACAGCTTTGCAGGTGTAGAAGTGTCCTCTTTTTTGTTTACTGAATTTAGTCCTGCTTCATTTTAAAGAGTTTCCTCGTGAATGGGGAAACGGTCTGCAGACTACCATAATGTTTTTTTAATAATAAGCAGTCTATGACTCCTTTTAGAGAAATAGAGTTTAATGTCCTGTTAGATTTCTGAAGAGCATTCTGGTTAAACTGTCTATGAATAGTTTAAAGTAGCATTTCATTCAGAGCCTTAAGTATCTAAGGGAAGCATGGAATAATCAGAGTGTTATAGGAATATTTTCTTAATTGAAACTTATGAGCTTGACACAGAATAGGAAATCACAACAGGGCAAACCAGGTAGAGCTCTGCATGGATTGTGTTTCCATCAAGGTTTAAGAAATCTCAGTGTGCGATAGGGCATTTTCATAAGTGGAGCACATGAACTGTTTTCCCCGCACACACTCTTTCCTGTTTTGAACCTCCTTGGTTCTACACAGCTGGTACCGGTTAGCTGCTCGCAGAGTAGTTGTAATATAACTCAACCTCCTGCTGCTCATTGAAGGCACGGCGCTGTTGCAGGGTTCGGTTGCACGTGGACGCTCGTCAGTGCAAGTGTGTATTTTTGGGTTGAAAACCATGGCCATTGGTTTTTTCAGCCGAGGGAGTATCAGCCTCTGCGTTCCGTGCCGGTGCCAGCTCCTGCGGAGGCGAAGCAGGCCGAGCTTTTGGAAAGATGGGTTTGTTATCAGAACTTTGGCAAACCTGTTGTGATCATGAGTGACTGTTTCTCTGCCGAAACACTGCTCTTGCTCCGTCTTGTGATGGCCAATCAGTGCTGTTAGCGTAAATTCACTTGCAGACGCAAACATCAGGACCCATCCTGAAACGGTTCTGCTTCTAAACACACGTCATAAAAAGGTGTCCTAACAGTTTATTCTTTGGCAGCTTAGGGATCTCTGCACATTAGACTCATTAATTAAGATATTCTTATATTTATTTATTTGTTTCTTCTGCACTGGTTATTCGTTACATATCTTACTCCCTTAAGAAATGTATTATTCATAGCATTTCTCTTAAAACATCATCATATACCAATGTCTTGCGCATATTTCAAAACGCTTATATTGATGATGATTCATTTTATATTCTGGAGAGTTGCCAAATAATGCATTTGTGATTTCTTACTCTGAAAAGACTTTATGGTTTATATGGCATTTTCTGAATGAGATACATCGTGTTAAAAAGGCAGTTTTAAATTATGCTGTCTGGTGTGAAACGAAAAGTCAGGGAGCCAAAACAGAAAAAGGGGCTTTATATAGGAAACATGCAGTGATGTGGCAGTGCTTTGCATTGTGGTTGTTGGTCAACATGTTGTATAATACATCTGTTCAGTGTGCGTCGAACACGAGCACAAGCCTCTCTCACATCTCCCTCTCTCCGCTGATGTGCCTTCCATGCCAGCATGTTGTGAGAAATTACAGAGGCAGAACACTCAGGCGAAGTTGGGCTGTCACTTCCCAACAGTTCACGTGTGCTCGCACACATCCACCTGGCTTTGCAGAAGTCTAGCCAGCGCTACTGTCGCTATTCAGCCGATTCCCTGACCAGAGCTAGATGAGCGTAAGGATACAGCAATATGGGCTGAGCCCTCTTGGTTTGGCATGTGGTATGGACCATCAGTACATATATTTATATATATATATATACATTTAAATATCAAACATTCACCATTTAGCTTTTAAAAAATATACCAAACATACCACTGCTCTTTTAACGTTCTACTCAGATTTTTGTACAGTAAAGATGATCAACAAGTCATTGTTTAATTGGGTTAAAGTCAGCCATTCTGCTCTTCATTTATATTTTCATAATACAATTCATAAGAAAGGAAATAAAAAACACAGCAACTATAAAGAACGGTTTTATCTTGATAAAGGTTTGCAGTCGACAAGAGAGGTACAGAACAGAGCATTTAGCAGTGTTGATTATTAGATCAATATTTTATTACCGCCACAGTTTCACACTGCAAAAACGACCTCAGATTTGCTGCGTGTTTATGCCATCTGGGCACAAAATAAATTCACATATTGTCAATTTTGCAGTGCCACAGATGTTTCCGGTGCATTGGCGGTGTGTTAATGTTAGACTAACACACTTATACACAATAGAGAGGGACATTTCCTTGTAAGGTAATGGTAGGCTGCTGGCTGTTGGTGGCTGATTTTCTAAGAGGAGAATAAAACACATGCAAGACAGATGAGTGATTCAGTTCTCGGATTCTAAGTCTGATACTCTTTCTGGTCTGGTTGCATCTCTGTCAACGCCAAAAACCAAATTCTTGTGAACATATTTGTTTGTATTACTTTGATCAAGGCTCTTGCTGCTAAAATCAACATGTCAAATTCTGAAATAATGTTGAGTTGGTGTGTGTTGTCGATGGTGGAGATACAGGTATAAAATCTTTAAAGGATTTCTGCCATTTTTTTTCCTCCATGTTTTCAGACTCGTATGCAGAGTTAACAATGGATGTATTACCTTCAATTGTACCAAATGCTGTCAAATTTAGATATCCCAGTCATTTAGAATTTTTGTTTTAGCTTATTTAATTTAGCAGTTTAATTTGCACTTGTTTGAATTAACTGTTGAGTCACTATCAGGTCGCTCTGTGGCCGAATTCTCCAGCTAGAGGATGCACACAATTTACTTGTGCCGTTTTAAAAGCAGAAATTTTAGCACTGCAAGAAATGACTAATCCTCCTTCACTTCTCAAGAGCAGCACTTGATATTCTTCAGTTGCAGGCGCTTGTTGATCTTTTCAGCTATCCTAAAGGCCCACCGATTTTTGGGTCAGTGGATTAATTTTTTTTTTTAATTCTTCTGAACAACGTACGCTGAAAAATGTTTGGATTTGTTCACTACACTTCACTTTGCTGCGACTGTTTTATGAACAGAGCAGGGTTTTTTTTTTTCTTAGAGTTGAATTTGACTAACTGGGGTCATTTTCATCCCATTGTCCTGCTGCAGATTAGATTTACTTTAGTATGTCAGTACGCTCCCTCGGTTTGATTATACCCAAAACACTTATTTTTCGGTGTTCAGAGGCCTTTTTTGTTTGCATCACTGGTAAATCTATAAAACTGTACAGCAGGAATGAGACTAGTAGGGTCTGTCTTCATTAAAAAAAAAACAGGTCAGAGGAATCGGAGCGTGCACATGATTCCATATAAATCTGATATGATTCATGTATGTGAACTTAGTTGAAATAGAGAAAAAAACATTAACAGCATCTGTGTGTGTGTGTACATGTGTGTGAGAGAGAGAGTGTGAGTTGCTCTGCCCTCGCCTTAGGCCAAAGACGGCAGCCCTCCAACTAGGTCACTGTTAACAGTACATAAGAGGCTGATGGAATAGATGTAATAAAACAAGGGAGGAGTTGAAAAAAGATGGTGGAAAACTAAAAGATGGAGGGAGGCGTGGAGAATGATAAGAGTGGATATGGGGAAGAAAGAGGGATCAAGCAGAGTGGTTGTTACTAACAGAAATGAGACTGGAAAGAAAAGCACATTTTGAGTACGAGGTCTTCAGCAGGGTCTCAAACTGATTAACAAAAATCCGGAAATCAGACCAGACAATGGTTTAGCACGGCCCCTTCAATCAGCTCTTTATTGTTTGGCTATTAAGAGTGACACGGTGGAGTGGCTGTTTTTGAAGAAGCTCCTTCCGCCTTGCAGGCAAAATGTTGATAGGAATAGCTTTTACTGTCTGTGCACAGAACTGCAGTGTGAAGGTGAATAATTCTGATTTGATGGTTCTTTTAATGGATGATTGAGTATGTAATGACATTACACGCTTGTCCAAAGATTCAGCGTATAGCAGTTTTTAAGGACCCGCAATAATGGGATTCTTTGTGGGATTTTTGGCTACATTTCTGTTCTTTTTTTAATTCATGCGTCTCCTGATGAACGCGGAGCCCTTCTGTCCAAACCAAATATTAATTCTTCCGCTGTAGACAGACATCTGTGCTTTGAATGAAACAGTTGGTCTATTAATTCGTAGCCCCCCCAAGAATTGACAAAGTCTGACAATTGAGCAGAAATAACAGTGTACTGCACACACTTCCCAATCGGATAGATGCCTATTAAATGAACATGTGAAGCATTACTACAGCAGGCAAAACCCACAAAGTCTGCAGCCACGAATGCATACAGAGTCTGGTTCTTTTTTACTTGTTTTCTCTACAAAGCAACTCGACCGATCTGGTCCTCTCTCCCACTGAGGCTCAACAAAACTGCTGAACAGTGGGTCATAACTTAGAGAAGTCAGAAATTAATACTTGAGACCAAGGATTGACACCTGGGAAGAACAGTTGAATATGTAAAGAGCACACACATTGGTCCTCTTTCTTCTTATACACATATCTCTTCGTCTTTTGATGTTTTCAAAGAAAATACATTTTATTTAATGAAAAATCTAGTTTTTAACCTTCATAGCATTTTTTAAAAAACCTGTAAATGGCATGCTGAGCAATTCTACCCACAGACCATTGTGTTTCCAAATGCTTTCCAAGTATTCTTAACAGGGGCTTAAGTTGTCAGATGATAATTGTAGAGAACCAAACGCGCATTGCTCTTATACATGTACTTATCAACAACACTTTTATGTGCTTGTTTTCTTGACTCTGGGAACGACTCCGATAGCTTTACTAATCTGAGCAGAGTCAGCGACTGACAAATGGCATGGTTGATCATAGATTTGAAAACACAAAATGCGTCAAAATTGTAGCTTTCTTTAAGCACCAATGGCTTTATTTTTCCGTTAAACCAATGCCAGGAGAAGAATAGCAACAGCAAAGCATTATATTTGAAGTGCCAGTGTATGACTGTGTCCTCAGGTCTGTCTTCTGGCTGCCTCCTCTATTTCAAGCCAATCAGAAGTCAAGCTTTACTTTAGCCATTATGTAATTCAATAAATTTGAGTTTCGACTATGAATGTAGGGCTCTGGGTCATCTGAATCTATGACACAAATTCTGTACATGCTAATGTTGTCTGTTGTAATATTTTTCACGTGTGTGTGTTTGAGAAAGAATGACACACACACACACATTTGGGTGTCAGTGTGTTTCTTGTCAACCTCAGGCATGAATGAGTTTGCATTGACCTACATTGTGCTTCACCAAACACACCCCAGTGCTGGTCTGTCCATCGTTGTGAGGACTATATTTGGAGGAAAGCAACCCCTAACAGACCCTTACCTCAACATTTATCATGCTGAATGTCCGACCGTAGTCCTAATCTGATTTCAGATTGTGCCCTCAATTATTCCTCTAAAGGTTTTTCCTTAATGGAACTTTTTCACAAATCTCCTAACCCAAATTTTAAAAGCTAAATCTGTTCTCACTGACACACATTCACCTAAACACACGCAGTCTGTCTGTTTTTTGTTAAGCACAAATCATGGCGTGTCTGCTCTTCTTTCTGTGAAGCTCACATGAACAACTCTTTTTATATATTGTTTTTATCCATAGCTCTTCATTAAGATATTAAACTTGAACTATTGCCATGTCAATAGTTTTTGCAATCATCTAATTGACTTTAAATGATCCGGTGGATCAGCTGTTTAAAAATGTCTGCCAGTTTAAACCCAAAGTAACAAGCTCTCAAAATAGCATGGCTGAAAGGAAGCATCCGAAATTGGTCAAAAAGCATTGACTTGGAGCTAAAGGATACAGTAATCAATTCATGCATGATTTGCAAACGCTGCAACAGTTTTAAAGGAACATGTCACCAAAGGGAACAAGCTTTCCACCTTCAAGAAAAATTCAACTGGATTGGCTGTGGGTTGATGTCATGGGCGAAAGGGCAGCCACAAAAATGAAACAAAGCCTGGAGGACATCTTTCACACCCTTTTTTCCCTTTGCTGTTTGATGTTTCTTCCCTGCAAACTTCTGCTTTTTCCCCCCATGATGTTTACAAATGAAAGTCTGGCCTTATGTTACTCCTGTCCTAAATCTGTCTCCTTTCGCCCCTGCAGTCTGCAGACAAGCAGCGAGCGCTTGAGGAGACGAAGAGCTACACCACCCAGTCCCTGGCAAGCGTGGCCTACCTCATCAACACGCTGGCCAACAATGTGCTGCAGATGCTGGACATTCAGGCCTCGCAGCTGCGTCGGATGGAGAGGTCCGTCAACCACATTTCACAGGTGTGGAGAGCTTTGGCCTCACTCGGTTTGAAACGATTTACCAGCTGAGAACACTCCCAAGACTAAACACTAACCTAAAGAACTGTGTTCCCTCATTCATAACACCTTTACATTTTGGTGGTAACATTGCAGATATTCAAAAATATGAATGACAATGACAAAAATAGTTTTTTTAATCTGTAATGTGTAAAAAAATGTGTGGACAGTGTTTGCATGGTGAATGAAATCGTACATGGTCCTTTTATACATAGTAAGAGGACTCATGGGTGAAGGCACACAATATATAATCGTGTATGCATGCATGCTCATTTATGTTAGCCAATGTCTTAAAGCAAAGTGCAACAGCCCCGAGTTTATTTTAGAACCTTTAGGGAAAAAAACGTGGTGTAATAAAGTGGTAAATTCTCACCACAACGTGGTTAAAGTGCTGAAACATGTCTTTCTGTTCACACATTAGCTCTGTGGACATGGGGTTTGTTTTCAATATTCTGTTAAAAGATAGGATGGGAACATGTTTGGTCCTTTTAAAAGAATCATTATTTTACATCATTGCATTATGAGAAAATAAATGGAAATTGTGTTTGATGTGAAAGGTCTCTCTGAAATAATTAACTGAGGTTATTTTAATGACTTGCATTGCATTATTTAACTCTTTGGCTATTACATAATCAGCCGTATGAGCTTTTAAAAGTATGTTTTTACCCACTGTTGTATATGGCTTTAGTTTTAGTATGTTTGTGATAATATTAAATGACTAAATTCTGACTTTCACTGGCATCCTGCAGTGAAACCTTATTTATGGTGTTCTACATCCAGTCAAACAAATCTAAGTGCGATTGCATCCATCAGTCTTAATAGTGTGAAGCATTGCAGGTGATCCAGACCCACGCTCTACACCTACACACCTCACGCTGCAGCTCTGTTGCGCTTATTCATATTTCTAGGCAAACCTGGAGGATACTGACACGTCCCTGAGCGCTGAGGAAATGCTTCTGTTGAAACAGAAATGTTAATTCACTCGAGACTGAAATCTCCAACAGTCCAATCAGACAGTAACTGTTCTTATAGGACTAAAGTCTTTCTCCAGAAGTACAGAGGGTCCATTCTCTTCCTCAGACCACTGAATAATCAGTATAATCAGAATACTCTGCATACAGCAATAATGAGACGCTTCTCTCCGTGTTGTGTTAGCCCAGGCTGAGGTTGAACGTCATAATTACCGCTTTCTGTTCAGTGAGACAGTCACATCTGTTATGTAGGCGAAGGCTCCGTGCAGCAAGGCTTCCTCACACAAGGAGCAACACTGAGATGATCTTATATAATGCATTTTACATTTCATGCTGCAGTAATCAACTAAAAGGGCATTCGTGTAACATGAATCCGAAATACCCAAACACGCTCAAGGCTTAGACCAGATGCTCTGTCTTTGGGGGGGAAAAAAATCCCAAGTCAATCATCTGCTGTCCACGACAGGATTGAGCCTTTAATGATTTAACATTATCCACTGAATAAGGCAGCTCCTTTCTGTGTCATATCCTGGCAGCTGACACGATAAACTACGTGTGTTGACATGTATATTCACCAAATGTTTCCACTGCAAACTAGCACCGTTGTTCTAAGTAGGACAAATCAGCCTCTGTCTGACCCTGCTGTTGCAGCGAATTACTAAAAGCAGTGAAAACTTCATGTTTTTTTCCCCCCTGCCAAATAGCAATTCCCTCATAAGCCAAAGCATCAACGCCACCTGCCTAATACGTTGTTTCTTGCTGAGACCACACCCAAACGTCTCCGGTCCTCTAAAGCAAGGACTCTGCACAGGTGCGTCTGGCACCAGGACATTACAGCACATCCCTTAAGCCTTGTGGTTTGGTGCTGGAGCCAGGGATCAGACCACCAGCACCCAGTAGAGAATGAATTATGAGTGAGGTGCGTTGAGCGTCAAGTCAGAGTATATAGTGGCTCAAAAGGGTCTTCTCTGCCAGCATCTGGAGCCTTGTTTACAGCCACCGATCTCAATGACAACAGCCATCTGTACATTAAAGTAGGATCTTCGTGAGCTTTCAAATTATGTACTGAACACCAGCTGTTGTGATATGTTATGATGTATTTGATCATATATCTATATAGAAATGTTATGATATCATTAGTTGTGATTTAAAAATCTCATTATATAAGTCTTGATTACCAATTTGATGAAGGCCAGTTGCAATCTGGATAAAAAGGCTTTAGATGTCCAATAAACAATGGTTATTACTAATATATTATTAATATTGCAGACACAGTGAAATATATCACTGAACATGCGACAAAGCTCTCCCAACTCGGTGCTTCAAGAACAGTTTGTCACCCATTTTTAAAATGTCTCTGCAATATCAAGTGTGAAAACACAGGAAAGTGTGAATTTGTTTGTCGCACTGAATTCTCTGAGATTTGTACTGTTGGTGTGAAAATATGGTCGAAGTCATCACACACAGACGAAAGCTACCACTGACTCTCGTTAACAACGTGATAAATGGATCCGAGCATCAACCAAGTGACGATCAGGGAGCGGAGTAATGGTGTCAGCATGGTAGCTCACTCAAAACTGATTGTCTGTGAGACAGAACTGTCAAGTGAAATGCTGACACAGATGGCTCAACAGAGGATCTGAGACTAACTGGTGCAACATATAATATAAAAAAAAAAACTCTGCAGCAGTGTCATGAATTGAAATGATTTTTTATCTTACCTTATTTTCCAGATTAAAACCATTGCGTGCCCAATGATCGACTTATATATAAAATATATAAAACAGAAACCTGAGCTTTTAGTAAGGCTGCACAGATGTGGCATATGCAAACACAGGTTTAATGCTACTGTGAATGTAGTCTTGATGAATTGCATTGTAATCTAAGAGTATATTATGTGGTTCTAATCTTTCTCTCATACATTATTGAGTTATTTTGTATGGAGATATAACAATATTGAGACGTAGTCTATAATCCCCATTTCTGTGATGGTTTGATTGCTGATTTTCCTGCGAAAGGTTAACAAATTACATCAAAGGGCAGAGAAATGAAGCAAAGGTCATCAATTAGTCATCGCCACTCTTTTTCCCTTTTTGCATTTCAGACCGTCGACATTCACAAAGAGAAGGTGGCGAGGCGAGAGATCGGCATCCTGACCACCAACAAGAACACAACTCGCTCTCATAAAATTGTTGCCCCGGCCAATCCAGAGAGGCCTGTGCGCTACATTAGGAAGCCCATTGACTACAGTGTGCTGGACGATACTGGGCATGGGGTCAAGGTAGGTGAATGAACTCAGAAAGCTGCTGATGACTAGCAGTAATCAAAGCAACTGAAGATTGAATAATGTTTGCTTTTTTAAACGAAAAAATAAAACGATTTAAATGGAAATGAACTCTTAGAGCATAACTATTCGATATGCAGTAACCTAATGATGAGGCCGAGAAATTGGAACAATCCTGTTCCTGGTGATTAAGCACTGATCATCTTCTTAGATAATTAGGCCAGAAATAGCCAGAGAGCCCTGTGGATTGCTGGGCTGTATAAGACAAGAATCTAGCTGTTACAGGCTCCATCAGCAACAGTTTAATCTTAATCTGTTGACTGTAAATTTGAAAAGTAGAGATGCAGACTAGTCATGTCTTTGAACCTAAAGTAATCAATCCTGTTTTGCATAATTGGAATGACCCCATGTTTGTGTGCATAACTGAGTGTTCTTTACTCTGTCACTTAATATATTAAGTATCTATTTGCAATAGTTATCTAATATTGTGCTTTTACGTTTCTGGATGTGGATGTCTTACCTTTTACTACATCGCTATCCTTGAACATCCCTCTTGTTCTGTCTATATGACCCAGCCTGCACATTAATCCCTTCTTCGCTGTAGTTTTAGTCCTGTGTTTCTGATGACATGTAATATTTGCATGATGTTGTTACACTGTCACTGACCATTAGACAAAATTTTCTCTCATTTCTTCTCTCTCCTGTTTCATCTGCCGTCTTTGGTGTCTTAAGTGGTTGATGAGGTTTAAGGTAAGGGCGCACAGCACATCCACTCACAATGCTAGAAAAATGCTTTTGGTGTATCTAACAGTTCAGCATCTTTGCGGTTGCTCTCTGTAATGATTGGACGGTGCTGCTATCACGCTGACCTCAGTCCTTTAAAGGCATGTTTCAGACCCCACGTGTTGCTGCCGTCCATCTGGTCGAACCTCAGAAATGTGCACAGTATTGAGCACATAGTTGAACGTTTTAGCTCACTGCACGTTGATCCTATTTTGTTCCAAAGCAGGGTTTTTTTCATGGATATATGTATTTGCTCTGATCAGGGCAAGCTGGGACACAAGGCTGGAAAAAAAAAAAATAACCGTAGTCCACTATATTTTTGAAGGATTTTAGATCAAATGAGTGGTTACTGTCTTCATTTGTGTGAATTTAAATTATTCAATATGTGGAACCTTGTTTTTGAGGGGTCGGATGTAGCCAGCCCAGTTAACCCAAAAGACATTCACATGCACAGTATTGAGTACATAGTTGAACGTATTTGAATACAAAAGAAAATACAGAGATGGTTCTAAAGAAGGCCCTACGATGGACTGGCGACCCGTCCAGGGTGTGCTCTGCCTCTCTCCCGTTTACCACTGGGATAGGCTCCAGTTCCCCCCACAGCCCCATTAGGGAATAAGCGGTAACGATAATGGATGGATGGATGAATGGATTGATGGATGGTTTTAAAGAAGGTCCATCTTCCTACTGTACTCACAGATAGAGAGAATAACATTGATTTCTCTTGCAGCCACAGTGCGTGTCTGTTTTCTGGTCTGTGCTGGATGAAAAAGAAGCGGACAAATATGTAGACTTGTCACTTAAAGGTCACAATCTAAATTGCCAAAAGACTGGGTCCAAGCATATCTAAAATAGTAAGGTCACCCTGTTCCCAGCGTGTCTTACGTGCCTGGTGAGACGAGAAAAGACGACCCCACTCTCAGATTTAAGGGCCGGCTGCCTTGACGGAGCCCTGTCTCTATTTGTCAAGGTTTCTGTAAATTAGAACTGGATTAGTGCAACAAAAAGGACCAGCAGCATATCAGGCCTGGCTTAGCATAATGTCTCATCAGTATAGAATCATGTTCAGAGACTCTGCTGTCTTGGGTTTTGTCAGAGAGCCAGGTCAAGGATTACGCTCTAACAATGTATTTATTTCCACAGGTGAATGGCCAGCAGAACATGAAACTTGGAGGTAGTTTGTCCCGGTCAAATCCTCCGACCCAGAAACCGCCCAGTCCACCAAGGGCAGGCAAGGGGATCTTCGGGTATGTTCCCAACTCAACACACACGCCCTCGTACCCTTACTGGATCTCTTTGTCTGGGATTTAACTTAATTCCATGTCTGTTTTGCTTATCTGCTCATTCTCTTTGTAATTATCATTGCTCACTGTACTGTATAGTGCCCGAATAAAAGTAATATTCGGCCACTCGAGTGTTATGAGAAGTACAGTATCATTAACATATGGAAGATCTGCCTCATAAATTCACATCTTGCTCTTTGAAATAAGTGATGTGTGAAATTGTTACAGATTCTGAGGGTTTGTCTCTCATGGAAGGACAGGGTATCCTGCAGCGAGCTTAGTCTGCACTTGATCCAGTAGAAGGGAATCTCTCTCTCCCTCCCTCTCTCTCACACACACACACACACACTCTGAAACGCAGTGCTCTGAGGAATAACGTCACTCATTGTGAAAGCTTGTTGTGTTCTCGCCCCTCTAGCATCTAGGTCACACAGCTGTTTCTCTGCTTCCTTCTTTCTTTATATCATCACTCTTTTCTAATGTTTCTTACTTTCTTTTCACTCTTTTTTTCTTAATTAGTTCTTTTTCTCTCTGACTGAGTCTCTTTTCATGTATTCATCTTTACCTCTTTGTCCCTTAAACCTCGGACTACTGACCTCCTGATTTTTCATTTTCTTCTTAACTCTGTCTGGCACTGGAACCAGGTGGTTGAAATCCAAAGTAATTCTTGGAAAGCACAACACAGAGTTACAGAGAAGGAGATTGCTGTTGCCGTTGTGCCAGGCTGAAGTTGGATATTTTGGGCCAGCACAGATTAAAATGGGACACTCCACCTGAAGGGTGAAATCTATTAATTTTCTGCAGTCTAAAACTTTAGCCTATTGCAGGCCTGTGCACTGTGAATAACACTGTCCTTTTAAGGGTTTAACGAATTAGCTTCCCAAATCACCTGTATGTAGTCCATACACAGATGTATGTAAAGTCTGCTGGATTTTGTTTATTTAAAAGCATGGGTCACAAATATGAGGATATTCTTTTTTTTCTGATGGCTTTATGGTTATATAAGAGATTATTCGCAGAGGCATCATAGACAGCAACTCGAGAAATATGGCTCCACACTTATTTTTTCATTGCAGTGACTCATAGGTTTCAATTTTAATTAAAATTGTTGCAGATCCTCCCATTTTTGTTTGCACACAGCTCAAACCAGATCCAGTTTCTGGTTTACCAACATGTACTTGTTGGTTTCATGGCACTTTCTGCCTCTCCTTCAGCTCCTCTGTTTAAGATGTAGACATAACCAGAGTCAGCAGTTTTAGTCTATATGTCAAACTAAACAGCAGCTGATTGTATTTTCCTATTTAACACATTAATATGAGTGATATCTGTCTGATTGTTTATGCACTTTTTGTTAGTTGTGTTAAAATAGTTGATGTCAGAGCACAGGACTGAAGACACGGCCTCACTCTCACTGTATGCCTGCACGCGGGAGGCCAGGTTTTCTGGCTGAGGATCATGTGTCCCTTTCACTGGCTATGTCAGTGTTCCTGTAACCTGCTGATCAACCGGCTGTTGTACCCTGAATTAACAGCGTGGGAGGATCCTTTTCATGCTGAAAGGGCTGTAAACAATAACTGGAGCGGCAAGAGGATGGCTCCTAACCCACCACACGATAATCTTTGTAAAAGGCTGGTTTACGCTGGTCAAAGCTCATTTTTAAAATACATTTAGTTTTCTGATCATAGATGGTTATGACGTTTTTTTTAAAGCAAATGCCCATAAAGAAACGTGGATATTCAAGTCAAAGTGTGTGCGTTACTCGGAAAGAAGGAACAGAAGCAGCTTAGCAGTTGGTTGGAACTAAGCTGTGGTCAACAAGCCAAGTGTGCCTGTCTTCACACACAAACATACAAAAACTCACAAACACACACACACATTCACGGAGAGACAAGAGACAAATACACAGCAGTGACTTGGCACTGCTTTGCAAACAACAGGCCCTCTGACAGAACACACACTCATTACACACATCAGCGACAGCTCAGTCCAACATGCACAAACAGTTTCACACCCTATCTGTTCTTCCTGTCTAAGCAACACTCGCATGACACTTTGTTATTTTTATACTTTTTTACAAATTACAGGACTGATAATAAACACAGGAATCTAGCAAAAGCAGCTAACAGAAATTCAAGTGTCACGACCAGAGAATGGTCATATTTCATCTACACGTGTGGTTTTGGAAATCCTGGGTGGTTGTTTTCTTTTTTTACAATCTGGTAAAAACAAATACACAGCTTTGAATTTAAGGGTGCAGCTCAGCTCTCCTCTAGTCATGTCATTTGAAAAGGCTGCTGTTCAAATATTTACTTTAATCCAGACAGTTGTTCTGTAATTGTAATGTTTGTATGAGTGTATTTATGCTTCACTAATTGACATTTTTATGTATTCATTTCAAGCGAACATTTTCCGCATAAACACCACTTTGACTCCTCACTTTAGTCTTGATTTCTCTTTATCGCATTTATTCATCCTGCTGGTATGATGCGGGGATGAGTGGTAAATCTCTCAAAATATCTCCTGACCTTTAAACATGGCCTTCACATATTTATCCATTTCTTCCGCAGCAGAAGTCGGCCTATTTTTAATTCAAAATGTGGAAGTACACACAAGCCATGATGGTTTATTTGTGCCCATGTCTATTGCTGGTTACACTTGATTTATTTACAACTAGTAATACAACAGAGTTCATGCTGTTGGGCTCTTCACAGCATACATTCAATGTATCATCCATTGTCCAACATTCTGTCTGTTCACTAGTCCCTTTTCTGTGACCTTTTCCTTCATTTGACAGGTTATGGCTGACTCCAGAACACTTTCATATGACATTTTGACTATTCCTCTGGCTCTTCATGGTAATTTACATGTTTATCCTCCAATGGGATGGCTAAATATAGTGATAATAAAAAAGGGGCTGCAGATACACCTCAGAGGAGGAGTGGAATATTTACAGTTGAACATTGACGGAAAATGACAATTTATTGATCTATTATTTTCCTTTCTTTCTGCAAAAGATGTTGACAGGTTTTGCCTCGTGTTCACAAGTGCAGACAGGTCACCAGACCTGCTGACCCTGTCCTCACCCTTACCTCTTACATACACAGGAAGAACTCCCCCTACAGGACTCTGGAGCCAGTGCGCCCCCCAGTGGTGCCCAATGACTATGTTTCCAGCCCAACCAGAAATAACATGGCCTCTGGACAGCTTCCAAGTCCTGTGCGCACAGCCACCCTCAACCATCGCCCCCGAACGTACAGGTAGCGGGGTCGTCGTGTAAACATGGCCGCCCGAAAAAGATCTCAGAGCTCCTCTCTCTGCTCTCAACCAGCTGACATGCCTTGAATTTCCTTTACTCTCAAAATGTTTAATGTTCAGCACATCCACATGTCTCGATTGTTGCTGTTTTTCTCTTTTGAGGGCAGGGAAGTATCTGAATCCCATCATAGACTGACTGTATGTGTTGAATATAACATTTTGATTTCTGCTTGGCTGACTCACCCAAAATGCATCCTTTTTATGTTTTTATCAGCAAATCCAAATTCATGTCTCAGCTCCTCCATTTCCAGTTGATCTAACAATTAGTTGTTTCTCTGAACATGAGCAAATATTCTGGGTTTCCCTGAGGCTCATTTATTTTTGCACATGGCAGCAAATGAGCCCAAGAAAATTAAGTTGGAAAGTTTTTCCATGAAAACAGTAAAAATAGTGAGTATTACTGGTGCCAGGAAATAGATCTGTACCTTTAGACTGAGCTAGATCGGCTATTTGTTCCCTTTTTCTAGCTGATATGTTGAGCTTTCAAGCTGCTGGCTTTAGATTTTTCTACATTATTTTGGTGTTATTTTCCCAGAATCTTTGCTCATTTATTGCTTTTCTTGTGACTTCATTATTTAACTTGTCTTGGCTTCTTCCAGCTCTGCTACTGTCCTCTGTGCTTCTGTCAAGCAGTCCATTAAATTTATACTTGATCTGAAAAGCATTTAATGTTGTTTTAGAGTAAGCTAAGATAGGTTTATTATCCCAAATCGAACATCTCTTGATATGTTTATACATTTTTTTCCCATTTAAAAAAAGAGCCATATTATTTTTTAACTGGCTTTTAAAATATTTATAGAATTTCTAATAGTATGATATTTTTTAAACTTGTAATCAGTCCTTAATTATCATATTCATAGTTATAATCTTGTTAAGTTTATGAATTTTCTTGATTTTATCAAATTTAGACATGCTGCCACAGTTGTTTTGCTACTGTGTTAAAGGCTAAACTGCTGACAGAACATGTTTAAAGCGAACCTTTGAAGAATTTGACATTTAACCAATTTGAAATTAATTTGAGAAGCAGAAGCTGAGTTTAAAGTCTTATGAAATAAAAATGGCATTCAGATGGATTTGAACTTCTGTTGCACTACCCCTGCTTTTCAGCATTATTTGATCCCAGGCTGCATTATTCAGTGAACATGATCATATTATTTTGACCCATCAGGTTGCATATTTTCTCCATTGCTTATTGGCTGGCATGAGTCAGACTCACTGCTGTCTTTTACTCTGCTGTTTCTCTACAGGCTCCTGATTTTCTCTCTGTATGAACTCTGTCCTTATTCTCCATTCTTTTCTGTCCTGCCTTGCTTTTAATATCTCTCTGTTTATTTCCTGACATGCCTTTAGAAAATAAGAAGCTTTTGTTCGATGTTCAAGCTTTGCCTTTTTTTTTAACCAGAATAACAATTAAATACACATGCATATTCAAACAAATGTTACATGAGTTGTGGGTGTTTCCCGTTTCCCAATTCTAACTGAAACTAACAATTTAAGGCTAAATCAGTCTGTTAGTAAAATGATTGGATTGTTTATAAGTGCATCAGGACTTTTTTCCAAGTTTCCCACAATAAGGCACAACTGAGGGTAGATGAAGATAGAACACAACAGTCCTCCAACCAGAGAAGCAGAGTGGTTTTTGTGTTTAAAAATGAAGCCAGTTCACTGTGAGGCTGGAGAGTCTAATAATGTCTCTCCTCAGTTTCTTTAAAAATATTGTTCCCGGTTTTTGGCTCTCCCAAATTAGGCTTCCTCTGGCTGTTTATTAATAAAGCCACAAATAACTTTGGGCAGGGGGTAAGTTAATGTTGCAGGTCAGATAAGCCAAAGTCTGCTTGCAGGACATCCTCCTGACATGCTTTCACACGTAAATATATGGGCCTAAAAATAGCCTGTAGGCTGTTCCTGTGGTAATGTTTCCCTTCATTTAAAAAGCCATAATTTATGCATGGAGATGTGTGTTAGAGAAGAGAGGTCTTTTATTCCACTTAAAAGTGGAGTCTCACTGTTTGTGCACAGTAGATGTTGGAGAATTTATGCCCGATTCTTTTCAGATGGTGTGGTCATTTTTGGGGTTTACAACAGCCCACTGGTGTTTGCAGTCAGTAATGGATTTTAAGATTTTAAGTAATCACACATAATTACGTATTTGGCTTATTATTATGTTTCTTTAACAAGTTATCTAAATCGTGGGCCCGATACCAGACATACTCCACACTGACTAAAAGAAAAAATACAAAAGCCAGTGACCTGGCTCAGTTTTTTCTGTTGCACAAGGAAGGCTATTTCTTTTTATGAGGAGAAGACACTATCAATACATAACTATTAATCCCTGATGTTTTTTATCACACACTCCTGTCCAGGTCATTGATTGTCCAGCTGTGTGTGTGTGTGTGTGTGTGTGTGTGTAGTGGTAGCAGTGGAGGCAGCCACCCCAGCAGCAGCAGCCGGAGCAGCAGCAGAGAGAACAGCGGCAGCGGCAGTGTGGGCGTTCCCATCGCCGTGCCGACGCCCTCCCCACCCTCCACCTTTCCAGGTAACCCCTGCACGTCTCCAGCTCGCCACACCTCTGGTTGTCCTGGGATGATGGGACAGAGCTTCCTGATGGTTGTTGTCAGGAGAAACAGAAATTGGCTTCTTTCTTTTCTTTTTCTTCTCATAATTTCCTCTTTTCTTGTCTGTTTTCTGAGCTAAAAATGTCCAAATATTATAAGTAGATGCTCATTTTCAAATGAACCTGAAGGTAATGGTTTGGTTTGGATGTTGAAATGGCCCTGTAGGGTTTTCTTTATTGCTCTCAACCTCCTCTATACTTCCCTCCTCTTTCCTGAAGTCTCCCCGACTGCTGGACCAGCTAGTTCTTCCTCCACCGCCCCTAATTCCTCCCCTTCCCCTTCCCCAACTCCTTCGTCCTTCTCCTCCTCCTCGTCCACCACAACCCTAACCCAACCTAATGCACCTCTGCCGCCAAACTCACCTTCACACTGCGCTGACTCAGCACAATCTAACGCACCAAACACCAGCACCTCCTCTCCTTCTAACCCTAACCCTGACACATCCGAGGTCGAGCCGTCTTCTCTCCCTCCTCCCGCCCCTCCTCCTCCACTCTCCTCTTCCTCATCACCTGCTGAAGGTGAGTCTCTCTGACAACACCTGTCTCACACCAACCTCCCTAAAACCTTCTCTTTCGCTTCGCTTCTAAGTCTCCTTTCCTCTTCTCTCTTTTTCCAAACAAAATAAAGATTGAACAAGAAGATCTAGATTCTGACACAAGTCAATTTAAGACCATGTCTCATGTTCTTCCTTCGACTAAAAGGAATGGATCATCACTTTGGGAAACATCCATTTTGGCTTCTTGCTAAAAGTTAAATAAGAAAAGGAATGATAGAGAACCTGTAAGCAGGCTGAAATGCTAGCAGCTGTTCTCTAATAGTCAGACTCTTAAATAAGGATTTCACACAGTTTTTATATAACCTGTCAGCTCTAAGCTAAAGCTAGTTAAACAAAATCATTCCAATATCTAAATAAAATTGGATTTATTGATTGGTCTATAAAGCCAGTTTGATCTATGAACGTTTACCTGTTTAGAAATAATTAATGTTATGTCATCCAAGCTTTCAGTTCAGAAAATAAAAATTAATTCAGACATAAAACGGTTGCTAGGTCCATGGATAAGCGTGTTCTCTGTTTGTGAAATGTTTTCAGCCTAAAATGATTTAAAATTGTTCATAATCATACTCTTTCTGCTCCGTCAGGCCCCATCGTCCCTCAGTTCTACAGCATGAACCGGCCTCAGCCTCGACAACAGGCCCCGCAGGTTGGGGGGTCACTTCCATACCGCCGCCCCCCCTCGGTGACCGGTCAGCCCATTGTATCACAGAACCATGTTAACGGTGGCCCCCACTACAACCAGAGCCCGGGTATGCCCTGTGAAGCACCACGGACCTGCCGCAGGCCGCCTCTCATCAGGGCAGACAGATGACTCCAGCTCTCTTCTTCTCTTTTGTAGCCTCCCCTCCACCCCCTTCCTTCCTCCAGTTCACCCCTCAGCTTCCTCTAATGGGATTTGTCGCTCGGGTTCAGGAGTCCAGTAAGTACAACTGAGCTTTTGAGATTTTTTTTTTTCTTTTTTCATTCTTTGATCGTCTGTTTTTGGACATTGAAAATGTTGGTCTTTTTACCTCTGGCTCCATCCTGTTTATAAAATCTGTCCATCTCCAGTTTCAGACAGCCCCCATCCACCTCACCCGTCCACAGAGAGCCAATCAGGGCCTGCGGAGCCTTTGACCTCCCCACAGCCATTGGAGGACGGACACGGAGAAGAAGACTCTGCCGTGGTGGAGTACAGCGATCCGTATGCTGAAGAAGACCCACCATGGGCTCCCAGAACCTACATGGAGAAAGGTGCGCCTGAGTGATCAGGAGTCTGTTTCCTGACTGGAATGTATAAACGCTCATATTTGTGTTCACGTGTTTATCTGCACGGCTATGTACAACAACTTATTCCTGTGTGTTTGTCACCTTCTAGTGGTGGCCATCTATGACTACAGTGCAGACAAAGAGGACGAGCTGTCGTTTCAGGAAGGAGCAATCATTTATGTCATCAAGAAGAACGAGGACGGATGGTTCGAGGGAGTGATGAACGCCACCACCGGCCTCTTCCCCGGGAATTACGTTGAGTCTATCATGCACTACGCTGACTGAGGGGAAACCTCTCATGTTTTACTGGTGGGGTTCAATCACAGTTTCACATCCTTGGATAATGTTTTTTGTCTCTTATTTTAGATTCGCACTAATTATTTACAAGCAAGGGCATCATCACTTATGATAGAATCATATTCTTTGACGTCCCAGATTGTGTTTTGTGCACTGCGCTTCTCTTCTTGGAAGAGGGAGGTATTTGAGGTATTTGATACCAAACTAACATGTCGTTGTTTTTTATTTTCAAACGCTGATTTCAGGCAACATGCAGACATAGTTTTAGCTGCCAGTGAGTTTAATCAGCAAAGTTAGTTGTTTCTTCTTCTTCTTCTTCTTCTTTTTCCAGTTTTAATCAGTTAAAAATGATAACTTGTTTCACCACCACCTGTTTTGTTCAGTTATTTTTCATTTTGATTATGATTTTAAAAATGGCATTTGTTTATTTTGTCACATATCTCCATGTATTTTAAATTGGTGAGAAAGCTATTCTTAAAGGCCAGCTTTCCAAAGGCTAAAGTTAAATAACTGAGTTTTTTAAGTTATCTGTGATTACAGTGAGTCCAACGAGAACAACAACAAAAAAATGAAAAGAGTTTTAGAGGCTCAGAGAATATGTGAACAAAGATTTGTTCGGACACTGAATTTCCATTTAATACAACAACTTTATTTTATCATCCGCACCATTCTTTCATGACACAATCCAGTTTGTATAAACACGTTAAACGTTGATTGATGCGCTGAAAAAGATTTCTATTACCTGGCAAAAAATAAACAAAGCAATATTGAGGCAGCTCTGGTCAGCAGAAGTAATGACCAACAATCATAGGAAAACATATGACCGCCTGTGTGTCATGACTTTTTTCTTTTTCTGTAATTAGCATTAACTAACTCAGATCCCGCTCTTTCAGCTTTTAGCCTTAAAAGTTCCTTTTTTATCTGGAGCCATCCTTTTTTTTTATTTTATAAAACTGTCATTAACATAAAAAAGTAAATTCAACAGTAATAATATGATGATAACTTTCTGTTAACCAGTCTACAGCTGATGGTCGCTTCGCTTTAGCTGTTTTTACTTAAAGAGGAAAATCAGACACCTGTGCTGAGGCGTTCAGACTTTGATGGAAAAAAGACACTGATACTGAAATGATGCTTTTCTTTCATTTTTTGCCTACTCTGGTCTTTTTTCATAGTGAATTTAAACACAGATCCTCAGTCTAATCTGCTGACATGCTACGGTTCCTCCTGCAGACTTAAAAAAGCACAGAGTGTGTGTCTGTGGTTTCTGCTCTGTAAGACCTCGCCACCCCGAGCAGCCCAAACTACACAGTTAAAGGCTTCACTATCCAGCTTTTGTCACTTTTTTACACCATGAAAACCAATCTAACATCAAGCAGCTTTGCACAAAAACATTACATTACTCAGACAAGGAAGACATTTTTAAAAATGTTTAGACATTTCCATCCATTTTCGTAACCGCTTATTCCCTAATGGGGTTGAGGGGGGAACTGGAGCCTATCCCAGTGGTCAACGGGCGAGAGGCGGGGTCACCCTGGACGGTCTGCCAGTCTATCGCAGGCCCACACATGAACATTTACAAATTTTTTTATTTTATTCCCAAGTTTGTGCCTTGTCTTTCCGCCCAGCGGCGGCTGTGGTCACAGACTCTGTGTTTTTCAATGTTTCTGACACATTTTTTCCCATCTCAGCTTCACCTTTTGTTCATTAAGTTTTTTTTTTAATGAACAAATAGTAAAAGGCTATATTCAGTTCTTTATTAGTCCTTCAGATGGTCCAGTTGCCCTCGGCCCCCAGGCTTCCGTTACTGTGTGGATGATTTTAAATCGTTAAACTCTAACAGGAAAAAAAGATAACGCTGATTTCCGGGAGACATTTTTCCTTCGCGTTTGGCTTAAACCTGATCAGAAACCAAGCTACCCCTCCAGTGGATTACGTGTCACTCCCTATAACACGCCGCACTGCAGAAGCCGAACTTCTCGTTGTGTTTTCCGCCCTGTGACGTCTGAGCCTGGCTTCTTTTGGACTCGGCCCCCGTGCCGTCATGTAGTGAAGCGGATCTGAACACGTTGCCAGTTGGAGATTCAATCGCCAGTTTTTGAAGTTTACATTGTGTTTGCCTGCATGCCTGATATATAACATTTATTTACCGTTTTTTGCATATTAATTGCATTTATAGCTTTCTCTCTTTTTTTTAAAAACTGTTTTACCAAGTTGCGTCATGCCGTCTGTCTGATCAGCTGGAGGTCGTGATGTGCTCGTGTAGTTTTGGTTGTAATGGACCTTTAAGAAAGGCCACATGTTCTTGAACTTTGTTCCGTCTCGGCGATGGAGGGGGATATATCTGTGCCATATGTGTATGCCTATATGTGTGTGTGTGTGTGTGTCTGTGTGTGTGTGAGATTGTGCGCGTGTGAATCAGTATGAACCAAACCTTTCCTTAAAGTGAGCGTGGACCTGAAAACAGTGTGTCCTTGTGCAGTGTTTCTTTTAAGAGGCCGTTTATAACGAAAAACAGAGTATGCCAGATGTTTTACTTTAAATAATTATATTGGGTTGATCAAAAAGAAAAGAAAGAAAAGGAAAATAAGCATGTTTTGCTGTAATATATATATATATATTCGGGTCAGATCTGTTGGCTCTTCAGTGTTTTGGCACACTCTGTTTTTTGTTTTGCCTGCAATAATCCCTTTAAAAGGCGCGGACTGACAAATGATCTGTGAAATATGTATCACAGACAGCTTCACTGGGGCCATTATTCATCGAAAATCTGCTTCTGGATAAAAAGCTGCAAAATAAGATAAAAGTTAACTATTATTTCAGATTGTGTCTTAACACAAAGTATCTGTGTTTTATGTTTGTTACTAAAAATCTACTTTTAATAAAACGTTTTAATGCATCAGATTTTTTTGCTCATTGTCCATCAGCAGATTTTTTCTGGTTGAATATTGTGTCCAGAGAAGCTTTCTGTTGTCTAAAATAAACCACAGTTGAAAGCACATTGTTGTTTTGTAGTAAATGAACAGGTAAATTACTAAAAATAAATGTTTTAACAGCCTGTCTGTCGTGTTGTTTCTTGTTTATCTGAAGCTTGGTCATTTACTAAAGTTCCATGACAATTTACAGTGTGTGAAAATTAGTTTGGAACTGATAAAAGCCTCAAACGTACGCAGGGTGTCCAGATACTTATTTTCCTCACTGTAAATCACTAACTGCCACAAAGAGATTTTTTTACTGACAGATGTTTGACCTTATGAAGGCAAATGTTCAGAAACCTTCTCTAAAAATTGATGGGATTGACTTAATGGATGAAAAATGTACAAATAATCATCTAAGAAAAGTATTCCAGAGACTTTTCCAGATTTTTCCCAGAGGAAAGTTTTATTGGAATTCACAGTTTGATTATATAAACTGTCACAGGACTTGGTTTTGTCTCTCCTAGTTCTGTATTTCAAATAAGATTAGAGAGGTTCACTTTAAAATTTTACATAACATTTACCCGTATAATAAATGAGTGCCTAGGTTAGCTGAAATTGAAAAAAAATGCACTTTTTGTGGTGATGTGCCAGAAACAACTTTACATTTGTTTAGTATTTGCTCATCATCATCTGTATTTTGAAAAGACATGGAAAATTGTATCTGCAGTAAAACTAAACAGCATATGACAGCAAAAGATACTGTTTCAAAATTCAATCTTAGAGATAAAGCAATTTTCTTCTCACTAAACCTTATGATATTAATAGGTACATTTCATATCCACAAAAGGATATCACAAAAACATATACCACACTTTAATGTCTTCACAAATGTGTTCAATATTAATTTGGTTACCTCGAAAATTATGTCAAATCAAAAAAGTGAACACACATCATGGTCACACCTTGTCTTGTTCTGGGTTTTAGTTGACTCGTGACTTCCTGTTTTATTTTGGAGATGACTCTCCTCTCGTTTCAGATCACTTGCCCTTCCTCATGTGTCACCAGTCTGTTTGTCTTCCCTGATTCCTGTTTGTGTTCACCTGGGGATGGAAATGGCACCCATTTGGTGGACTAGATACATGGGACACTTTTCCATTACTTCCTACTCAACGAACTGTTTGGCCCGACACAGCTCAACACAAATTAGTTGTTTATCCTACAAATGAGAGCAGAGCAGAGAGTGGGCTTTGATTTAATGTTCGGTCTTACAGACAGATGAGAGCTGAACTCACTCATAATGATCCTGTGGGGACATATGTCCCCTCCAAGTGATCATTATTAAATGAAATGATCTCTGCCCTTCATCCTTATTTCATATTTTAAGATTTAAAATAAGCAATAAGCCTGAAGCTTTCAGCTGGGTCTCCTCCAGGCCAGGCATTTTTTCTCTATTTTTATTAATCTCGAATAATTTTACAGTTCTGTGTTGTCACATTTGATTATTTCAGTTATTCTTAACATTATTGTTGGTGTGTTTAATGTCATTAATTAAATGCTGTGGCATAGTACCCTGTCACTAGAGTTTCGCAGCTAA
>JABUIW010000039.1:128150-143913 GCA_013363375.1 Menidia beryllina | reverse complement strand
GTGTTTTTCGCTACAGGGGTCCGGGTCTTGTTAAGCCCGTAACAGAAGAAAACCTGTTCCGACCTCAGGGAGACTGTTGCTACGGCAACAGACACAGAGGTGGGGGTTTTTGGAGTTTTTTTTTGTTTGTTTTGTTTTTAAGGTTTTCAGGTTTGTTTGTTTTTTAGGTTTGTACGTGTTTCTGTGTTACAGGGACTTCCAAACCATGTCCACACAGAAATGTGTTAATGCCAAAGAAAAGGCTTTAGGACTGATCAGAGTTCAGAGATGCTCTGTGGGGCGTCACATGGTTTAGGGTGAATGAAGTAAACTTCTGAAAACATATGTGCAACAGCAAAAAACGACTGAGTCTGTGAAAAAGTAGATTTCATTATTTATCAGAGCAAAAGACAGAGGTTTAAAATACAAAAAGCTTCTGAAAGTATTTAAGTATCTATAAAAGGACAATTAAATCACTTTGTTACTCTGTGAGGAGTTTAAATATAGATACAGTAAGTGGTTATTGTGATTGGCTGTTGTCTCTTTAAGTGAGTTTACTGGATAAAACTCTGCAGGTGTGTTTATGTTGCATCAGGATAAAAGCCGGCAGCTTATTTACTAAACAAATGACTCATTTCAAAGAACACTCGTTTGAATCTGTCTGACGTGTAAATAAAGGCTTTTTTTTATTGAAGCCATGAAACGGATTTCTGTTCAGTCACAAAGAGCCATGTTGGACTTTAGAAAACACAAAAAACAAAATGAATACTTTCCACAGTAAACTGATTTAATTGTCCTTTTCCATAATATAGGTTTTCCATTTGCATGACAAGATTTTTATTTTAGCACAGTTTTTTCAGTCTGAGATTTTTTTGGTATGTTTCGTTAAAATTAGAAATCTGCATTGTAGTTTGCCCGTAAATGCATAAAAGAGCTAAAATCAGCTGTTCAAAATTTATAATTTACCTTCAGATTCTGGTTTGCGTGAGAGGAAGAAAATGTCACCTCCGTCAAGTTCATGAATGTTAGAATGTGGAAACCAGTTCTACCTGTACAGGTGTGTCTGTGTGGATCATGTTACAGCAGAACAACACGCCAGCAGTCTGCAGACTAAGGGAATGACTCATTTACACGACTCAGTTCTTAAACCTACAAAATAAAAGGCTTCTGCAAATCAGATATAAAGACTCCCAGAAAACAGTCATGATTGCTGGAGTCTGATCTTTAAATTTGATCTGATGAGCCTTTTACCCTGATTCTGTTTTGGAATTGATTGGCTAATCTTATAAAGCTTCTCAAGAGACAAAGTCATAGGTCATTGTGACCAAACACAAATTCGCTTTCAGGAAATATTCATTATGCTTTCTGTATTTTAAAACCATGGAGCTGAACAGGTTCGGATGTTTCCTCCATCAGCTGCCCTGTTCACTACAGAATCAGCCTCCTGTGAAAAAGCCACATCAGTGGACAGCTGCTCAGTCAGATTGTGCCTCTGTCAGAGTCCGTCCAGTCAGCGGACCAGGTGGCTGCTTAGGGCTCCATGACCACTAGGGGCCCCCAAGAGTTCGTATGTCCTCCATTTACTCACCACTTTCTGTCCTCTCAGCTCAGACTGAGCCGCTTTGCTCTGAATTATCACTCCATCACCACATGTTTTAGTTTCTACTTTACTGTTAACTTGTTTCCAACACATTAACATATATTTTAAACGTATTTCTGTAACATGTGGTAGAACAGACCTCGTTTACTGAGAATGAGACCTCATTTTTGTGATTGAAAAGCTGAAAATATTCATTATTTTACTTTGGTTATGATCAAAAGCAGAACTAATTAAAAAAATAATTATAATTTCCCCCTCTTTCCCCACTGATTATTCCTATTATCAGAGGTTTTGTTATAGAAAAACACAATTTCTTTAATTTTACATTCTGCATGGGGGCTGTAGATATATATAGTAATTTTTAGTTTATATTTATATGAGATATAATTGATGAATAAAAATACAACGGTTTCTGTAGAAGCCCAAAACACATAGGGCCTTTGCTATCAGGACTAAAGATCTCTAAATAGGAACAGGAAGCTTTTGTCAGTTCTCTGACTCCAGACAAAGGAGCCATGAAGCTATTTGTGTGTCCACAAAAATGAACGCAAAAAAACACGCTTGTGACAGACTCATTAAAAACACAACATGCTGCTGAGAAACTGTGCAGGTTAGAACTGTTTCTGTGTGAGTGGGAGTCTAAATCATTGTAAACACAACTCTAATTTCTACGACCACCAAGTCTGAACTGCCGTGGACACAAATTCAGGTTTGTGGCTCCAAGTCCACAATATCTGATGATGTCACAGGTGGGACTAATGGAGCCCCGATTCCATTAGATAAAGTTTGCAGTGAACAGAGACATCCAGTGGCCACATTGTATAACTGCAGCATGTGTTCCTTTAGGCAGTACATTAAGCTTATGTCTGTGTCGGTGAACTCTGGGGTCATTTAAGGACTAGTTACACACAAATTTATTATGGAGGACAGAAACTGACATGATCAGAAATACGACAAAAAACATCTGAAAAAATGCAGCTAAAATAAGGAGCGGCATGATGATGTTTGCCACTGGATGATTTGGAGAAGTAAATTGGAGATCCTTTATTTCCCCATTCTGTGCAGAGGGTGGGCATGTTGTCCATATGATATCATGAAGCTGCCAGTGGGCTGCCAGCCTGCTGCCAGTCTGCTGCCAGTCTGCTGCCAGTCGGCTACCAGTCGGCTGCCAGTGGGCTGCCAGTCTGCTTCCAGTCGGCTGCCAGTGGGCTGCCAGTGGGCTGCCAGTCTGCTGCCAGTCTGCTGCCAGTTGGCTGCCAGTGGGCTGCCAGTGTGCTGCCATTGGGCTGCCAGTCCGCTACCAGTCGGCTGCCAGTCGGCTGCCAGTCGGTTGCCAGTCTGCTACCAGTCTGCTGCCAGTCGGCTGCCTGTCTACTTCCAGTCGGCTGCCAGTCTGCTACCAGTCGGTAGTGATGGCGAGATGAAGCTTCATAAAGCTTTGAAGCGTTCCATCCAATTGGTTCAATCGTATGTAGAAGCTTCATGGCACTTCAATTGCTCTATGGTGCCATCAAGTGGACAATAAATGTAAAACGTACAGCATGATTCTAATGAGACTCTGGCTTTGGTGTCTGAAGCTCTGAATTAATTAATCAATGATGTTTGTGATGCTGCCGTTACCTTAATGGGCGGATGGATGTTTGTGACGCTTATACATAAACTATAAACTTTTATATGGTGTCTGTCTTTATGATACAATGACAGGGAAGCTTGAATATATCACTAACACACTCTTAATTAAGTCCCAAGTCCACAAAATGTGAGGGGGTATTCATTGCGTTTTGCAGGCCCTTATATTTCAAATAGATCGCCAAACCGCGGACCACTTCCTGAATCAGTCACGTGGTACGGTCGGTTTCAACGGCTTCAACGTCACCATATACGTCACTGACTTAAGCTTCGATACGCGCTTCACAGAAATCATCCTGGATTTCTCGACACGCGCTTCGAAGCCTCGATACAGAGGGACACATCACTAATTGTAACCTTCCTTAAAGAGGCGATTTCTGGTCTCCAAAAGGAGGTGTGGGTTCAAATCCCACTCCTGACACCAAATGATTCTCATCATACTTGAAATTTTGTTAAGTTAGTCACCTGCGGACTGAATAGCTGCAATTTACATTCTTTTAAAATGAATCAACTTTATTGCAGCCTTTATTAGATAATTTGGTTCAAATTATTGTTCGACCAATAAGTGTCAAACGGGGGTTGGATCCACTCTGGCAGAGACTACAGCCTTAACACAGCACCTTGGGCCACTCAGCCAGTCTGACACTCTGGCTGGGATAGGCTCCAGTTCCCCCCGCGACCCCATCAGGGAATAAGCGGTATTGATAATGGATGGATGGATGGGTTATCAACACAAAAAGATGCAACAACAGCTGGAGAGGTTGCTGTTCAGTGACCTGTTCAGTGAGCTGTCCCTGGTGCTGAACACAGACCTGCATCCAAGACACAGAACTCTTCAAATAGTTCATTTTTCATGCTGAAATGTGGAGGGAGGCAAAAATGTGTCATATTCCCTTTGGATGGACTGAAATAAAAGACCACTTAGACTCCTGACTCCTGATCTGCAGCTCTGTTGGTGTTAATCCTCCTCAGGGTGGTGCTCACTTGGTTTAGCTGGAGGTCCAGAGGTGATGCTGCTCTTCCAGCTGCTGCAGATGTTCAGTCTCTGCTGCTGGATGAGTCAAAGAAACTGTTCAAGGAGTCAGGGAGAGCTGCTGCTGGCTAACCTGCTGGGTACTGTGCTTCCAGTCTTTATGCTTATTACCAGTCTCCATGTATCCATAATTCCTCACTTCCGGAATCAATAAAGTCCATCTTTAAACTGGCTAAATGTTGTGAATGAGGAATAGGACGTGTGTTAGTCTTAGTCCTTAGTTAATTTGGTCAACAGACCTCCAACAACCTGGGAATGGGACCCGTAACCAGGCCCATACTTATATATATATAATTTTTTCCCCCTCTGCTTGGTCTGAAAAAGTAAACGTTACTGACTACCAATTTTTTTTTCTTAATTTAATTTGTGTTTCTTAAAGCCATTCTTAAAGCCATTTGAAAAGACTTTAGACATCCATCTGGGAATCACCAGCTTTTTTTGCCAGGGTTTGTATGGGAAACACTCAGAAGCTTTTGCTTTGGTGAGCTTTTTACTGGCTGGGTGCAGACTCTTTATGAAAAAGCAAACAGTAGAAAAAAGTCATGATGGGCCCAGTCAGGATGACAGGGGAAAAAAAATTCCAATAATAAAGTAATAAAGTAATCGACATACATGATTTAAAGTTTAAACAGATGTATACTTTATTAATATATAAAATTATAAAAGAACCTGCAGCAACAAAACAATGGGAAAAAACTTTCAATCAAACTGCTGGATTACACAAAAAAGTGTAATCCAGCAGGAGGATCAAGTATTCATTTTAGGATTTTTTGCAGATAAACGTATGAATCGTGTACTTCTATTGGCAACGGCTAGACGTGGGTTATTGGTTATTGTGTTAAGTGTTATTTATAAGATTCAACCATTGATCTAAATGGTGGGGGCTCCGTCGTTCAGACTTGAAGGTCTTGGTGTGACGTTCTGGCTCCGCCCACCGGCTCTCACTCACTCCTCTTCAATTGGCGACATTGGTCGCACCTGTCCCGGTCAGTACAAATACTCTGCTCACTCACTCTCCTGTGCCAGAACGTCTCTAAACAACCGTGTGAGTGCTTCCAGCAATATTATTCTGCCTGCCTGCCTGATACGACCTGACTGACCCTGTTTTCCGAGCCTGCCTGTTCCCCGTCTGCTTCGCCTGCCAGCCTGAGATCTGCCTGGACTGTCTCAGTGCCCTGCCTGCCTGCCTGTGTCCCCGACCCAGCCTGTCCGACTCCGCGCTCCCGTCTGCCCCTCTGGACTGCTCCCCTGGCCTTGACCCTCGCTCGTTTCTGGACCACGCCTTGGATTACCCTGTGATTAGTTGCTGGACTCTGACCACACGTTGCCGACCTCGCCTGCCTGACCACGCCTACAGGAGATTCCTGTCCCGAATAAACCTGTTAACTGACCGTCCTGTCTCAGGGTGTTTTGGGGTCCGCAGAACAGAACATTACACTTGGTTGAATTTAGCATCATTTTTCTGTAGATTGTGTAAAAAATGGTGCTAGATACGGCAGCTGAAAGGACTATAAAGGGCTAGTTTGTGGATGTATAGCAAACGGCACAGGTTGTCCGGCCAGAACAAATGGATAACCCCAATGATGACGCAGAGACACTCTTTTTAGGGAAACGTCACACTGTGAAGTGTAAACCGTGTGAACCGTGGTTTACTAAAGGAATTAGAAAACAGACATACAAAATATGAGTTATTTACAATAAACACAAATGCACAATATTAATGAATAAAGTAAATATATACAAATATATACAGGAGTGAAATTAATGATAAATGCTGAGAGCAAATATCTTAATCTGAGTCATAATATGCAATTGCCCCCAGCAACTTGCACAATACAGAGTCATTGATAAACACGGGATGTGTTGTGAGGAAAATGCGCACTGCCCCTTTAAGAGGAGCGAACGTAACGCTCTGCGTGCCTGCACGCACAGAGGAGCGCTCCGCTCAAAACAAACACACAGACCTGTGTCGCTACTTCTCCACTGGAGAAGTACACAAAACAACAAATCTGTAACACTCTGAGTAAACCGTGGCATAGAAAAACAATAAGCGTCATTATTAAAGCACACCCGCGCTGTCGTCACGGTATTACAATGTAACAACACGAGCGAGTGAACAAAACAACGGCAACTTACGTTCTCAGAGACGCACGGTTTAACAGAGAATGTGGACATTGGAGTCTGAAATGTCCGTGAAAGAAAGAACAAAGAAGTTGACTCCTGAAATAACGACACGGTCCAGCGTGGATGCTTCCTTGGGTCACTCTGCACTGACTTGCGCACCTTCGATCCTGTTATAAAACAGGTTCGTGACGCTAAGGCTATGCAGATGAGCTCGTGTCCAGCTCGTGCTCAAGGGTCTTGACCAATCACAGGGGTCACAGCTCTCTTGAGCATGCACTCAGAGCGTGATCAGTGACGGTCAGACACCTTGACGCCCAAATTCTGAACAGATTGATTGCCAGGAGTTTAAGTAATTCTTCATCCAGCCTCTTAGGATCCGGGTATTTATTCTAAAATTCTTTAATGGCCTGAATGTCTTCATTAATTTCGATATTCATGTCCAAACTCTCCTAATAAATAGTGAATAAATACAGTCCTTTGACATCTGCAGGTTCCGTACCTTCTCTATAAAATTATAGGTGTCCTTTATGTAGCTGGGATGGGTCTTGGCTAGGGGATTAATAAAAGAAAAAAGTCCATGTATTGGGCTGATTTGTACACAGAAAAGAAAATTCCTTTAGATTTACTCTATTTGAATGTGTACATGGGTCCAATATGATCAGAAATTCGGCTAAGTGACATAATTTTCCTGTTTTCCCCAATAAATTATTGCTTGTGAAACCAAAATATTCAATTCTTATTAGACAGTTTAAAAGAATCATGTTGACTCACGTTATTTATCAGTTGCCATAAAGCCATCCTACTGTGTAATGTTAAATCCATCATGTCCAGGGTACCTGGTTATCAACTGTAACTCCAACTTAATTTCTTAATGCTAATGTTACTCAAAGGAATGATGTACCTTCAAAGTAATGTCATTATGTCCTAGGTATCTGAGATATGTCTGTAAATCTTACTTGATTTAGTAAAATTTATTCTATCCAAATGTATTGCAGACATTTGTGTGCGCATAGTTGTATTGACAAAAAAGGCGGAGTCAGAGTTTTGCACTAAACGTTTGTTATATTGAACAATACAAACCTTGTCCAAAGAGAGAGAAGTTGTGCATTCCTAAGAGCAAATACATGAAAACCTCTTCACTAAATGACTTGTGGTCAAATGTTCCTGGCACTGAAGGGCCTATTTTTAGAACGTTTACTCCTACACCTGCATACTCCTTTTTCCCTGTGTTAACAGGTAGGCGTATTCATTTACAGAAACAAAGTAATCAGTTCTCCCATAAGAATAAACATATCTGAACCTTGGATTCACAGTTGTCAGAGGATTCAAAGCAACATTCAAAATATTGCTAAAGTTTCTAAGGTGACTCCAAGCAGCAAATAGAATGAACATATTTAACAGTCAACAAGTGACAGTGTTAAAGCAGCACAAATGGTTTAAGATGCCTTTGACAAAAGCTGAAAAGTCTTGTGTTCAAATGTTGCATTGAAGGGCCTCTTTTATTCGAGTCTCTCTCCCACATCTCAGTGGAACATGCATGGATTGGGAGCTTCCTGATCAGTTCAGAGGGTTCCTGCCAATAAGACTCAGTTACGTCCAGCCTTCCTTCTGATCGGGGCAGGCTCAGCCCAGAAGATAAAAGTCCACTACACCTGGAACTCTGGGCTCTTTTCTGATAGAGGTCCTCAGGGAGCTTTGTCAGTTACAGCCCAGTGTAATATACTTTACCTGTGACATGAAGAAATTACATGTTTGTTCTAACAAATGGAGCTGTGACCCTGATCGGCTGACTCTGAAGATGTGTCTGATTGGGGACCACCGGAGTCCATCAGAGGAGATTCTTATAGACATGATTTCTGGCCTTAAATTAAAAGGTGAGCAGTGCTTTGGAAGTTCTACTCTAAAGAAAGAGCCTTAGTCCATCTGAGTGGGTAAGAAATAGAAAACGTATTAAAGGGAAAAAGCTTCATGAAGTGAGAGCTACCAGCATGATCATACAATGTATCAAGCTGCTCTAAGTAAAACTAAATAATAGTACATTGATAGCCCTTTGAGTCTGGGATGAGGGCTAAAGTCTGTCTCCATCAGAGAGAAACCTGCGCCTGTACCAAACAGTCCTCAAGACAAAACATTAAGAGATAAAGTATGAAAAATCTTTCTCTTCACGGACTGAGTTATGATACAGATTAACTTAAAAACATCCATTGTTCACAAAGACAGCTCCTTCACTTTACCTTTTCCTCCTCTGTTCACTCAGCTGCTGGATTCAAACAGAAAATCTTTCAAGCTCCTTTGATATAACTCACTAGATACACACAACGACTAAATGCTAATCTGATAGCCTAATGCCACCCTTAATATTAAATTAAACTTTAGAAAAACATGTGGAACATGTCTCAGTCTTGACCTGGATGCCTGCTGTGGACCACATGAAACACCGAGCTACGAGTTTAACAGCAATACATTAAATCACGAGATACAGTGAACAGCTTCTTTACTATTCAAGTGCAATTTTAAAACACACATATAGAGCCGCCAAAGGTGCATTTAACCATAGCCCTTGGTATAAAAACATTTGGCTCAATAACAAAAAGTACTGCTGTTTTCCTTTAAAGTTGAGGTATGGTTCCAGAAATTTTTTTATAATGTTAAATGTTTCAAATACATGACAATACGTCTTTTCTAATCCTGACACACAGCAGAGTGGCGCAGAGGGAGCGTGCTGGGCCCATAACCCAGAGGTCAATGGATCAAAACCATCCTCTGCTAGCTGAAACTCTCCATTATTTATGTCTCAACTGATAGTTTTCAAAATGTGGGGCACATCTCCTCGGGAAGGTGTGGTAAGGATTACAGCTTTTTGACTGGGCTCCTATGTAGATGTAAAGCACATTTTATTTTAAAACCAGAGGTTCCTCCGACACTTGAACTCAGATTACCAGATTCAGAGCCCAGACTGTTGAGGTTTACACCTTTTCACCAAATTCCAGCTGGTGTAACAGGCTGGTTAGCTCAGCTGGTAAGCGCGTGGTGGTACTAACGCAAAGGTCATGGTTTCAAGCCCCATACTGGCCACATGGTTATGCTTGTGTAAAACTGTTATGTAATAAAAAACTTTTAAGGCATGTGGTGCCCTGAACCTCTTCAGCCAACAGTCAATCATATTATAAATCAATCTGTTTTTTTCATGTGTGTGTACAGTATATGTATGTTTTTCAAAGCCCCATGTTTAGATATACTTTGTATATCTTCATCAATGTGACCCCCAATGTGCTCTACTGCAGGGGGGCAGTTTGGACCTACACATATATGTACATTAAAAAATTATATCATATGGACAACATGCCCACATGCCATTCAGACATATGGAATGGATGTGTGTGAATATACACTCACCGGCCACTTTATTAGGTACACCTGTCCAACTGCTCGTTAACACTTAATTTCTAAGCAGCCAATCACATGGCGGCAACTCAGTGCATTTAGGCATGTAAACATGGCCAAGACAATCTCCTGCAGTTCAAACCGAGCATCAGTATGGGGAAGAAAGGTGATTTGAGTGACTTTGAACGTGGCATGATTGTTGGTGCCAGAAGGGCTGGTCTGAGTATTTCAGAAACTGCGGATCTACTGGGATTTTCACGCACAACCATCTCTAGGGTTTACAGAGAATGGTCCGAAAAAGAAAAAAAAAACAAGGGGGCGGCAGTTCTGTGGGCGGAAATGCCTTGTTGATGCCAGAGGTCAGAGGAGAATGGCCAGACTGGTTCGAGCTGATAGAAGGGCAACAGTGACTCAAATAACCACCCGTTACAACCAAGGTGGGCAGAAGAGCATCTCTGAACGCACAGTACGTCGAATTTTGAGGCAGATGGGCTACAGCAGCAGAAGACCACACCGGGTGCCACTCCTTTCAGCTAAGAACAGGAAACTGAGGCTACAATTTGCACAAGCTCATCGAAATTGGACAATAGAAGATTGGAAAAACGTTGCCTGGTCTGATGAGTCTCGATTTCTGCTGCGACATTCGGATGGTAGGGTCAGAATTTGGCGTCTACAACATGAAAGCATGGATCCATCCTGCCTTGTATAAACGGTTCAGGCTGGTGGTGGTGGTGTCATGGTGTGGGGAATATTTTCTTGGCACTCTTTGGGCTCCTTGGTACCAATTGAGCATCGTTGCAACGCCATAGCCTACCTGAGTATTGTTGCTGACCATGTCCATCCCTTTATGACCACAATGTACCCAACTTCTGATGGCTACTTTCAGCAGGATAATGCGCCATGTCATAAAGCTGGAATCATCTCAGACTGGTTTCTTGAACATGACAATGAGTTCACTGTACTCAAATGGCCTCCACAGTCACCAGATGTCAATCCAATAGAGCATCTTTGGGATGTGGTGGAACGGGAGATTCGCATCATGGATGTGCAGCCGACAAATCTGCGGCAACTGTGTGATGCCATCATGCCAATGGACCAAACTCCCTGAGGAATGCTTCCAGCACCTTGTTGAATCTATGCCACGAAGAATTGAGGCAGTTCTGAAGGCAAAAGGGGGTCCAACCCGTTACTAGCATGGTGTACCTAATAAAGTGGCCGGTGAGTGTATGTTCAGTGTAGATAGAAATGACTGTTTTCCAAACAAAGAATATAAAAGTGTTCATCGTAAGTTAAATGATAAGATCTTTTGTGAAATTCTAGCTGTCCTACCAAAGATTAACTTCTAGGTGAGCTATACTATAAGAAACAGATCTGTTCTCCTTACAAACTTTGAATCAGGGTAAAAGTCAGCTGTTTACTACTTACCTGTGTTTCTTTTCTCTGCTCCAACAACTAAATAAAACAAACAAAAACAAACAGCCAGACAAACAGAAGCAATAACAGTGAGGCTGCTTTTAGGGATTTTGCTGCCTCCACCTGCAAAGACATCAGCAAACAAACGTCACATCAAGCCAAAGCTGCTGATTTCATTTCTGGGATGAGCTTCATCAGTGCTCACAGCCACAGAATAGACATCCTACCACCCCAATAAAACCTGAACCTGCGTCTCATCTGAGCTTTTTCACAGCATAAACTGACTAAAAAAAGGCAAACATCCTGTCTCCCTCTGCCACTGGAGGATCTGGAGAAGTAAACTGGATCAAACCTCGTGATGCCGCTCTTTATTTTAGCTGCATTTGTTCACAGGTTTCTGTTACAGTAGTGATCAGGTCAGTTTCTGTCCTCCACAATAAAAGTGTTTGTGTCAGTGTACTTGGTGGTCATTTAAAGACTAAATTCAGAGACATAAACTTAATATACTGCCTAAGAGAAAGCCAATGAACACATACTGCAGTTACATAATGTGGCCACTTGGTGTCTCTGCTCACCACAAATTTCATGGAGGGATATAACTGTCAAAAGTTTTATTTGTATTCTTATATCCACAGAAATGTTGAACACAAACTCTGCTTCTTTTTGTGCAGAAGCTAATGCAGACTTTCTCCAAAAGGGGAGTCCCTCTGAAAACCAGCCAATAGTTATTTTCAAATAATGACGTGGTTATTGGTTATGGAGTCAGACATATAAAATCAGCTGACTGCATTCACTGGGGATGGAAACTGTGTCCTGCACAGCGTTCTGATTACTGAATCAGGAGCAGAATCGGGGTTCCATTAGTCCCACCTGTGACGTCATCAGAAATTTGTCGACTTGGAGCCACAAACCTGAATTTGTGTCCACAGCAGTTCAGACTTGGTGGTTGTAGAAATTAGATTTGTGTTCACAATGATTTGCACTCACAGCCTTTAGACTCCCACTCACACAGAAACAGTTCTAACCTGCACAGTTTCTCAGACTCACTCTTGTGACAGCAGAACGTTGTGTTTGTGTGTTTTTTGTTTTCATTTCTGTGGACTACAGATCTCTGAATAGGAACAGGAAGCTTTGACAGCTCTCTGACTCCATACTAAGGAGCGATTGAGCTGACAGCAAAGACCACACAGGTCTCTGACTGTGTAGAAATCTAAACTCAGTGTGATGCTGCAGATGAGTCTCTGGCCTTTTTCAGGGCTATGCAGGAAAACATCTCCTTCCATGTCACCACTCATAAAAGCAGAGCAGCCTGTGTCCTTGGTGCTCATGTTCTTCAGGATGTCAGTGAAAGCTCTAGATTTTATCTGACGGTCCTGGCTCTTCAGCCTGCCCCAAAACAATGGCTCCCGCTGGCTCTGCTTCTGCTTGGGACCATTCAGACAGTAACAGACCTCCAAGTCTTTGTTTTTGAGCTTCAGAAAGGAGACGTTTACGGGTAGTGAGGGAAGATCAGAGTGATGTTTCCCCCAGCATGAGCAGTGAGGCTCTGATAACCTGAAAGGAAAAGAACACCAGAGTCCTGACCCTGATCTCCATCATCACCAGAGAAGGTGTCCCACAGTCTGAAACATGGTCCTGGAACCTCTAAGGTTCTTCTGTTCCACATCGAGATGAACAGCCTGCTGATATGAACACGCTCACAGTGTTTCAAGTGTTTAGATGTTATTTTCTCCCTCTGTCCAGTTCAGCCTCTGACTGATTGAGGGAATTGATAGAAATACACCATGTTGGCTGAACTCAAAAAACCGTCATATATTGACGTTTAGTTTATATTTGTATGAGAAGCAATTGATGAATACCCCCCCCCCCCCTTACAAATAAAAGATTATTTATTCATATTTTCTCCCTCTAGCCAGTTCATCCTCTTACAAAAATCTGCTCTTTAAGCCTCCTTTTGCTGTTGTTCGAGGGATTCTATAGAAATACACTATTTTGGCTATTTTTAAGTAACCGTCATATGTTAACATTTGGTTTGTATCTATATGAGATACAACTGATGAATAAAGATATATCTACAGCCCCCATGTATAATGTAAAATGAAAGCACCCCCCCTTAGAAAAAATATGGGCCATGCAAAGTGGGAGACAGCTCCTTTAATAGATAGATGTATTATAGAAAGCCCTAGTATCGTTATTATTAGTCAACATGAGTCTATGCTTTGAATGTAATGAGGGAAAACAAAGATTTCTGATTCATTCTTTCTGAATTTTCAGAGCTGTTTAGGATGTTGTGCTACTGGAGGGACTTCTGCTGCTTAACTATGTCATTTGTGTGTCAGCAGTGTGAGGACACTAGAAGCTCTCTGTGTGGGGAATGCTGTTTGCTGGAGTAAGACTGCAGAAGAAAAACTAAAGTAAAGATCTGTCATTTGACATTATATCCATGATCCTGTGTGGAGCCCAACATGTGTTTATCACGTGTGGTTTTCAATCTGATGAGGCTCAGTCTGTCAGGTCTGGTACTCAAGGCAGGACTCAGGCGCAGAGAGGTGGTACAAAAAGGTTTTATTGAACACAAAACGCACTCAAAAAGAGTGGAAACTAAGCATCAAATTAAGTAAACAAAACTATGAACAAAGTATGAAATCGATATCTCACTAGGGGTAAAGAATACAAAAATCACTCTTAAGCGAGGATACAAGGATCGAGGCAAGGCAAGGTATGAGGACAAGGGTAATGATTAATAAGGTCATGGATACAAAGACGAATGACGAAAACATACTGGCATAAGACAAGGGGAAACGAGGACTATTTAAAAATATGCGGGAAAGGAACCCCTGGTGATCAGGGTGATCGATAGGTGATCAAGGAAGACAAGCAGACATGTTACACACAGGGGAGTGCCAGTGGCCTGACACAAGGGGATGAACCTTTCATAATAAACCAGGATGTGACAAGACAACATGGAGACAGCACAAAAAAAACAAAATTTCCCCCAGACGTGACTCAGTCTGCTCCTGGAGCAGCTTTGGCCTGATCTACATTTAACATTTCAGCTGATGCATGGAAAAATAAACCAGAAGACAAAGATTCACTATGAACCTGTCATCTGCTTTGTTATTCCTGTTTTAATAATCTGCAGCAAAAAACATTAAAATATCTCCAGTTCAAGAACAAAAAGAAGTAGTATCAGTAATTGTATTTTTCTGCAGTAAAACCTTTGATCAGAGCAAAAATAAATAAATAAAAATGATAAAACACCTGGTTTCCTCTCAGGTGAAGCAGAATCTGAAGGTAAATGGTCAGTTTTTGTTGCTTTAATATGTTTAACTGGTTAAAATCAGCTGTTGGTCCGTTCCAGAGTTTAATAAACAAACTTCAGCTCAGCTGAACTGAACTGAAGCAGAAGTGAATCCTCCATTTTATGAGGCATCTGATCTGCAGTTTCCAGAAGCAGAATTTACTACAAATCCACGCTTTTCTATTCAGCTGTGGGGGGATTTTTCTCAACGCTCTGAAAGAGGACAGGTTGATAGTGTTGGATTTAAACTCTGCATTCCACCCTGTGTGAAGTTAAATCAGGAAGTTTGAGCTCTTAAAATAAAATGGACTGAACTCCATAAAGCACCCTCCTACAAAGTGCTTTAAGTTAATGAACCTTATTCACCCATTCACACACACACTGATTTATCTGGGAAGCAAATAGGTACCAAAAAAAACTATGTAACTTTTAAAGTGATGATTATAAATTTTTACCCCTGATGTTTAGGATATGAGGAGGCACCAAACCAGGGTCTGTACTTTTAATGTTGAGTGTTTTCAGCTACTAAGGCGTGCAACTCTGCTACTGCAATATAAATATCGAAATATTTAAATTTAACACGTAATCTGTGTCCATAATAACCAGTGACTGAAAAGTACATGTGACCTGAGGGTTTTCTGGATAAAGAGCACCAACGTTTGCCATTAACTGATTTTGATTTATTGTATATATATATACAACAACATTATAAAGGCGACATCCAGCAGCACGGCGACAGACACCAACTGGATGGATTGCGCAATCAGAGGTTCGGCTTGGCTTGTTGCTGCCGCACCCTGTATTTCAACAGGAAATATGCAATTTTAGTGATTTTTACAGTGGTGGGCCGTCAGGGCCTGCAAGGCCTTCTCTGCTGGCCTAAAAAAATATCTGAAACACAGACTGATGTTAATTATATTTTGTCCATGAATACTTATTAAATATTTCAAAATGGTCTGTCCACTGAAGTCCAGCACGGCTCTTTGTGAGCGAACACATATCCGTTCAATCGGTTTAGTCAGTAAAAACTTCCTCTATTTCCATGTTCCTGTCAGACTGAGTCAAATGAAGGACTTCTTTCCATCCATTATAATTACCGCTGATGGGGTCGCAGGGAGAAATGGAGCCTATCCCAGTGGTCAACGGGCAAGAGACAGGGTACACCCTGGACAGTCCGCAAGTCCATCGCAGGGCCACACACAAGACATACAAGGACAAAAAACCACACACACTCACAAGGCCAATATGGAATGTCCAATCAACCTAAGATGCAGATTTTTGGACTGCGGGAGGAAGCCGG
>JABUIW010000039.1:110162-128140 GCA_013363375.1 Menidia beryllina | reverse complement strand
TTAAAAACATGAGGGAAGGGAACCCCAGGTGTACACAATAGGTAATCAAGGAGACAAACAGACATGTGACACATAGTGGCTTGACACAAGGGGATGAACCTTTCAAAATAAACCAGGATGTGACAAGACAACATGGAGACAGGACACAAAACCAAAAATTCCTCCAAATGTGACAGAGTTTGTTAACTCTGAAATTAGGAAACTGAGTTTTCCGTTTCACAAAATAAGTTTCTCCACATCTGTGTCTGTTGCCGTAGCAACAGTCTCTGCAGAACAAATCAGGTCTGAGCAGGTTTTCTTACTCAGCCACATGTCAACAGGGTCTCCATAAAAAAGTTAACATGACCAATTTTTTATTATATATGTACATGTATTTTTGATTAGATTTTTTAAATGTAGAAGTAAATAATTTGAACTGTTCTTCAACCCTCCCTGGGCTGCCACCTTATTGTGGTGGAGGGGTTTGAGTGTCCCAGTGATCCAAGGAGCAATGTTGTCCGGAGCTTCAAGCCCCTGGTAGGGTCACCCAAGGCAAACAGGTCCTAGGTGAGGGATCAGACGAAGCGCAGCCCTAAGACCCCATATGAGGAGCGACACAAATGGACCCAGTGTTCCTTCGCCCGGATGCGGGGTAACCGGGGCCGCACCCTGGAGCCAGGCCCTGAGGTGGGGGACATTGAGTCCGAGTGGGCCGAGGAGGGCTGTCGGTGCCTGTCGTGGCGGCAACCCTCGAATCCACTGGTGGACACAAGCGCTGAGGGATGCAGTCAGGCTGAAGAAAGAGTCCTATCGGGCCATTTTGGCCTGTGGGACTCCACAGGCAGCCGATGGGTATCGGCAGTCCAAGCGACATGCGGCTCGGGTGGTCGCCGAGGCAAAAACCCGGGCGTGGGAGGAGTTTGGGGAGGACATGGAAAAAGACTTCCATATGGCTTCGAGGCGATTCTGGTCCACCATCTGGCGTGTCGGGGGGGGGGAAGCAGTGCTCCACCAACACTGTTTACGGTGGGGATGGGGTGCTGTTGACCTCAAGTCGTGACGTTGTGGATCAGTGGGAAGAGTAGTTCGAAGACCTCCTCAATCCCGCTGGCGTGTCCTCCATTGGAGGGTTAGAGCCTGAGGATCTGGAGTTTGGCTCTCCAATCTCTGGGGCTGAAGTCACCGAGGTAGTCAAAAAGCTCTGTGGTGGCAAGGCTCCGGGGGTGGATGAGATTTGGTGGGAGTTCGCTCTGGATGTTGTGGGGCTGCATTGCCTAATGCAACTCTGCAACACGTGGACATCAGGAGCAATTCCGCTGGATTGGCAGACTGGGGTGGAGGTCCCCCTATTTAAAAAGGGGGACCGAAGGGTGTGTTCCAACTACAGGGGGATCATGCTCTTAAGCCTCCCTAGGAAGGTCTATTCAGCGGTTCTGGAGAGGAGGGTCCATCGGATAGTCGAACTTCGGATTGAGGAGGAGCAGTGTGGTTTTCGTCCTGGCCGTTGAACACTGGACCAGCTCTATACCCTCAGCGGGGTCCAGGAGGGTGCATGGGAGTTCGCTCAACCAGTCCACATGTATTTTGTGGACTTGGAGAAGGCGTTTGACCATGTCCTTTGGGGTATCCTGTGGGGGGTGCCCCGGGAGTATGGGGTACCTGGCAATTTGTTACGGGCTGTTCGGTCCCTGTACGACCGGAGTCAGAGCTTGGTCGCATTGCCGGTAGTAAGTAAGACTGTGTAAACTTTAGTTGTTATAAGAGTAAATCCCTGTTCAACATGAGTCTGACAACTAAGTAAGTAGAAAAAAAAAATTCAACTTTAATACAAAAAGCTGGATCGGGACATCCCTACTGTATTTCTACATAATAAGATGATTTCTATAACCATAAAATAGTTATTGAGGGGTGAATTGATTCAGACGGAGCACTACTGAAGGCCTAGGTGTGAAATGCACGGTCCGCCACTGACTTACCCTAACTATAAGCTCTATCATAAAGGAAGGTCTTAAGCTTACCCTTAAATATAGAGACGCATATGCAGTTATTCTAGTCTATAAATGTATTGTTATCTTTTTCAATTAAGTTATCTGTTTTATAAAGTTTAATAAAAGTTTTGAAAACTGTGGAAGTAAAGCAACTGGCCCATAATTATCATACTGTGTCAATCACCTTTTTAAAGATGGCCACTACATGGGTTAGTTTCATGTCTTGTGTGAATGGAAAGGTTGCATATAAAGGTTAGAACTTTAACAAAGCTGTCGATGACCTTTTTAAGGTCATCCTCATGTGTCAATAAGGTTAACATCAACTGATGTTTTATACTGATCATTCTAGATTTATTTTTTGGATGTCTCTGTAACAAAGAAACGTGCAAAATGTTATTGAAGAATTCTTATTGTCTCAAAATGTTTGAAGTGATAGAAAAAAAGAATTTGAACGTTTCCTCTGCAAATTAAGGCGGAAAGTGTGTGTGAGCTGGTGTGACCGCGGCAGCATGGAACAGTGTGTGGAGCCTAAAATCTCTCTGTGTGGGGAACATGAGGGGCAGAGCAAAACTCAAAGGTGAGCGGACCATCTCTAACTGTCAGGCACTCTTCTCCATGTCACAGCTCCCAGACTAAAGCACCTTTATTCACAGGAAACAACCAGGACCAGAACCACAACCCAGCTTTGTTTCCTGTAAAAGTGACCGGTCAAAGGGTCTGCCTATTGAATTCAAACCAGATGTTTCATCAAAGAAACCGTAAGTAATAATATTAATAATAATCTTTATTTTTAGAGCACTTGTTAAAGCACTTTTACAAAGTGCTCTAACAAGTATAAAGACAATACTACCCAAGAGACAATAATACAAAAGCAATACAAGATAAAAGCATGAAAAACATTGAAAAGACTAAAATACATGTTTAAGATAAATATAAAATTAGTCAAATAGAATAAAACAAAATGGATAAAGTAAAGTCAAATGAGATCAGGAAAGCCTCTCCTATGTTCTGAGAAGGGACTTAAAAGAGTTGACAGACTCAGCCGACCTGATATCCTCGGGGCCCTGACAGCAAATGCTCTGTCCCCTTTAGTTTTCAGTCGACATTCTGGAACAGACAACAGACCTCGGCCTGAAGATCTCAAAGTGCGTGCTGGTGTGTATGGGACTAAAAGGTCGGAAATATAACATGGTGAGAGGCCAATAAGAGCTTTAAAATTGATCAATAAAATTTTAAAGTCAATTGTAAAACATAATGGGAGCCAATTTAATGAATCTAGAATAGGAGTAATGTGGTCATATTTCTTCGTTCTGGTTAAAAGCCTGGCAGCTGAGTTCTGGACAGTCTGGAGCCTAATGATAGATTTTTGGGTTAAACAAGTTAAAAGGCTATTGTTATAATCGAGGCATAATGAGATGAAGGTGTCTCGGTGTCCTTAAAAGTTAACATATATATCGAATGTTTGATATATTTCTTTTTGTAATTCAAATTTTATTGATTTTCTGAATATTATCTCAAATAAAACACAAATACAAAACAAAAAAGGCTGGTGCACCCCCCCCCCCAATACCCAGGGTACAGTCATACATTATATGTATGTTACAGTGTCAATTCAAAAACATTCAGTAGTAAAGAGAAAGGTAATTGTCCGGGAAAATCAGACTTCATCCAGATACATTACTCGAAGCCATAGTTCTTTTCAATGAGTCCCAAAAGCTATCCCATTCCATGTCCCTGTTCCCATCCATGTTGTGGAGCATGACTTCATAAGAAGCTGTATCCGTCATTGATTTAATCCAATCATTTAGCTCGGGACACTTTGTGGTCTTCCAGTGTCTTAAGATGATCCTGCAGGCTGTCACCAGACCGACCATCACAACTGCAAAAGCTCCTTTTGGGGTGTTTGGCATTTGAGATCGGTCTCCCAGTAAACACAGTTCCGGAGTCTGAGGGATCTCTGAGCCAAGCCATGCACTCAGAGCCTCCAAGATTTTAATCCAAAATGGTGAAACCAGAGAGCAGTCCCAAAAACAATGCAAATATGTGCCCACTTCTTTCTTACATTTCCAACACCTATTGTTTGACATTATTTTCATTCTATGTAACCTCGTAGGTGTATGATAATATCTATGTAGCACCTTATACTGTATAAATTTACTTCTGGCCTCTTTCACATATTTACCACTCTCTGACAGTACCCTCAACCACCCTTCTTTTGTATACTCTTTTCTCAAATCTTTCTGCCATAGAAGTTTAACACTCGACGATTCACTACTCAGATTGTACCTTAGCAGCTTATAAAAAAGGGAGGCAGTGTGTCGTTCACGCGGCATCTTAATATAATTCAATATATCATTTTCTACAATCTTTTTAAATTTTGAGGTAACACAATGTCTCATCTGTAGATATTTCCAAAAATTTGCTTTACCTTCCAAATTAAATGTGTGAGTAAGTTCAGTGAAGGACAGGAATTGTCCATCTTTGTACAAATCCCCAATGACGCATATGCCACGTGAATGCCACTGCCTCCAGAACACAGGTGTTTTACCAATACATATCTCAGGATTATTCCAGAGAGATGCATACTGCTCTACCTGATGTGGGAGCTTTAACAGTTTGTGTACCTTTGACCAAACTTTACAAGAATGAACATAAACTGGGTTTGTTGTGTCGATCTTTTGAGATAATTTGTGTTTAGGGTCAAATGGCAAACATATATCCCTTTCAATATGTAACCATTCCTGCCCATTCTCACCTTCCCAATGTTTAACTAATTTTGCCATTTCAAACGACAAATAATAAAGCTTAAGATCTGGAAGTTCTAGGCCGCCCTTTTCCTTAGGAGCATATAATTTTTCTAATTTTATTCTCGCTCTTTTACCGTCCCACAAAAATTGTTTAATTAAATTTTCATACCTTTTAAAAATATCAGGTGGAATTGTAATAGGAAGCATCATAAGCACATAATTAAACTGAGGGGCGGTAATCATTTTTATAACATTAATCTTACCCCATAATGTTAGTTTTATCTTCCCCCACTTTTCAAAATTTGTTTTAATTTTTGAGAGCACCGGGTCAAAATTTAGTGAAGGCAATGCTTCCAACTCCCTACTGAGCCTAATCCCAAGATACTTCATACCTTCAGGTACCCATTTGAATTTAAAATCTTTAACCATGTGTGAATTGCATAAAGAGGATAATGGCATAGCTTCAGATTTAGCCCAATTTATTGAGTACCCTGAAACCGTCGAATACATCTGTATAGTGTCCATCAGGTGCGGCAAAGATGTAAGCGGATGTGTTATAAGTGATAAAATATCGTCTGCATATAAAAGCAGTTTGTGTTCTTGTTGTCCCCATAATATTCCTTTGATGTCCTTATTTATCCTAATGCTCACTGCTAAAGTTTCTATAAACATGATGAATAATAATGGACTGAGAGAACAACCCTGACGGGTCCCACGTGATAAGTTAAAAAAGGATGAAATAGTGCCGTTGGTTATGACAGCAGCCTTTGGTTCTTTATACAATATTTTGACCCATTTAAGAAAAGAGGGTCCAAATCCAAAATTTGAGAGAGCCGAAAAAAGAAAGCTCCATTCTACTTTATCAAACGCCTTCTCCGCGTCTAAGGAGATAGCAACGACTGGCTCCTCCTTTGACTGACTCGACCACATCAGATGTAACAATTTTCTAATGTTATCAGAGGAGGAGCGGGTTTTCATAAAGCCTGTCTGATTCTGATGAATAATACTAGGAAGGACTTGTTGTAAGCGCACAGCCAGCACCTTGGTTAATATTTTACAGTCAACATTTAATAAGCTAATTGGCCTATAATTTGCTGGGTCCGTGCTATCCCTATCCTTTTTTGGAATCAAGGATATCAGAGCTTCATTAAAAGTAGGGGGCAGCTGTCCTCTCTCAAAAATCTCTTGATAGACCTTTTGTAACACTGGAGCAAGAATATCTATATACTCCTTGTAGTATTCTGATGGAATACCATCATACCCGGGGGATTTCCCCACCTTCATCGCTAAGATTGCCTTCCTAATCTCCCCTTCAGTAACTGGTGCTTCCAACCACTCTACATGCTCCTGAGATAGCCTTGGTAGATTGAGTTTGGAGAGAAAAGCATCACTTTCTCTTTGGTTTGTCTCGTCAAACACTGAAGATGTATACAATGATTCATAATATTGTTTGAAGCCATTGTTTATGTCTTTTGGTAAGGTTACTAACGTATCTCCTTGTTTAATGGCAGGGATTGTGTTCAAAAAATCCTCTTTTTTAACTTGTCTTGCTAATAATTTCCCCGTTTTCTCCCCTCCCTCATAAAATGAAGTTTTTAACCTAAATAGAGAATATTCCACTTTTTTGTTATAAATTTCATTTAACTGAAACTTAAGCCCACAAATATCTCGATAAAGTAAATCATCATGACACCTAGCCAAATTGTTTTCTTTAAGTTTGATTTCTCTTTCCAATTTACGAATTTTACATAGACTCTCTTTTTTCTTCCATGAAGTATATGCTATAAGTCTACCTCTCAGAAATGCTTTAGAGGCCTCCCATGCAGATTGAACATGCTCTGTACTGCCAATATTTATTTCAAAAAAGTATCTCAGGTCCCGCCCCAACTGTTCTTTAAAGAGTTTGTCCTGTAAAATCGAGACATTCATTCTCCATCTTGAACCTCTTATATTCCCCAGTCCTAATCTTATGCATAATTCCGTAGCTGCATGGTCAGTGAGTGCAATAGTTTTAATATCACAGCTCCGCACATTATTTACTATGAGTTTTGAAACCAAAAACAGATCGATCCTAGAATAGGATTTGTGACAATGAGAATAAAATGTGTACTCTCTTTTAGACGGATTGATTAACCTCCAAACATCTACTAGACCCAAATCTTCCTTTAACATATGGACTGCATCTCTTCCTTTAGAGCTAAGTGAACCTTTTGGTGTGCTTTTATCAAGAATAGGATCCATAACTTCATTAAAGTCCCCTGCTAATATTATTTGTCCTTCCATATCCCCCAATATACTATTTATTTTGTGGAAAAAATTAGGGTCCTCCTTATTGGGCGCGTATATGTTGCAAAGTATGACCTTTACCCCTTCCATCATTGCTTCGACGCAAACTAGTCTTCCCTCTGTATCTTTAGCTTGTTTTATCAATGAAAACTGAATATTTTTCTTAATAAGGATGATTACTCCATTGCGAGCACTCGAGTGAGAGCTATGAAAAATATGTCCTGCCCAACCCATCTTAAACTTGGACTCTTCCCCCTCATTTAGGTGAGTTTCTTGGAGAAATATTATATCGGTTTGATTCGTCTTTAAATACGCCAATATTTTGCGCCTTTTGTCTGGATTTCTGCATCCATTAATATTCCAAGATGTGAATTTTATATACTTCCCAGTCATTGCAGATTATAGATTGATACACATTTTAAACCTGTAACAAAACACTCTGAACTGATATATCTATACCCCGGTCCCCTGATCCCCAACCTACTCTGTGAGTGCACCCAGCCAAAATGAATACAATTTACATGGGCAATAAACATTCCCGTCATGTAAACGGATAGAAACAACATAAAGAACAGCACAAAAAAAAAAAACTTAAAACCTACTCTATTGCTGCTGTCTACCGCAGCTGAACAAGAAAAAGAAAGAATAACTAAGAGAAAAAACCTTATCAGGTCCGTGGACTCTGCTTCTCTCTGTTCATGATGACAGGTGGCGAGGTCCGCCTCCCAACAGTCAAACACAACATCTTCCATGGGGCTCCTAGGAATGACATCAATCAGTTGAATTTGGGGTGTCCTCCCCCTGCTCGTTCTCCTCCCGGCTCTCCTCATTGAAAAACTTCTCTGCTGCTTTCGCCGAGCTGAAACTTATGTTTTTACCCTTCCACCTCACGCGCAGCGTGGCTGGAAACGCCAGGGTGTATTTAGCGTTGCGCTCTTGCAACTTCTTTTTCACTGCGGTGAAAGCCTTCCTCTTCTCCGCCAGTTCTTTCGTCATTTCTGGAAACACTGATAGCCTGCATCCTTGCCACTCAAACCCGCGCTTCTCCTTAGCTGCCATGATCACTTTATCCCTCGCCGATTGCCTCAGGAATCGGATAATAACCGGTCTCGGGGCTCGATTCGGGTCGGGTAACGGTGCGAAGACCCGGTGGGCTCGTTCAACCTCGAACTCGGCGTCATCGCGAACTCCGAGACCCTCGATTAACATCTTCCGAACACAGCTCAAAAGTGTCCCATCAGTACCGATAGTCTCTTTCAACCCAATAACTCTCACATTATTCCTCTTACTGTGATTTTCGAGAACTTGCATGCGATCCAGCATGGCTTCCATTAGCTTGCTTCTCTCACCAGCTGCTGTGTGCAGCCGCTCCGAAGTGTCCTCCAAGTGGGAGATGCGTGTTTCAGCCTCCGTTAGCCTTTCTTGCATTGCAGCCACCGCTGCATTCAGTTCCGATGTCGTCTGCTTTATTGTGGAGACATCAGCAGCTACGCTTTGTAGCATGTTGCTCATTTTTACCACTTCCGAGAACAGATTCGTTATATTAGGAGGTGTTTCCCCCTGCTCTTCCTCATGTGGCGGGCTGTTGCGGGTCGAGATGCGGCCCTTTGAGTGTTTCGTTGCGGCCATTGCAGGATTTAAGTACTTTTTCCTCACAAAGAAGTCCACAAGCCTATACTGCTCCCTCACTTGCTGAGAACGATATAAAAAAGAGCCCCTTACTACAGTATCGTCGTCTAATTACATGTCGGGAACGGAGAGCCGTTAGCCAGCTGCCATCTTGTTCGCCTGCCCACGTGACTCCCTGATATATTTCTAAATTAATAAAAACAAGATTGAAGAAGGTTTGTGGTGTGCTGCTCAAAATTTAAATTACTATCAAATCAAACACCAAGGTTCTTTGTCACAAGCTTAATATGATTTACTGGGGAACCAGCTGATGGCAGGATTTGATTTGGCATCTGTTGGGACCCGATGACCACGATTTCTGTTTTGTCTAAGTTCAGTTGGAGGGAATTATTTGACATCCATGTTTTAACGTCACAAAGGCAGTTGTTAAGTGAAGTCAGCGTTCCAGAGTCTATGGATCTGACGGGCAAGTATATTTGCATGTCATCAGCATAAATATGAAAAGAAATGCCATGTTCATGGATAATAAAGAATGAAAATAGCTGTCAGTGTTCAGAGGAGGCTGCTTCCTGGTTCAGATGATAACCAGTTTCCAGGTGAACGTCTTCACACCTGTATCAGTTATTGATGTCTCTGTAAGATTAATTCTACAGTGATGTTTTTAGTTCAGTATTGCTGCTCTTTACTCAAACAGAGGGAGAATATCACTGACCAACATTGTTCCTCAGCAGCCACACTGAATCTGACAGGCCTCTGTAGACTCAAACACCATTACTGAGTAACTTAGTTTGAAGAAAACAAGTGGTTTTCTGTCAGGATCCTTCAGAGACTCGGACCTGGATCTGAACCAGGACCTGGATCTGAACCTGGACCTGAACCCAGCTGTGTGTCCATGAAGAGTGACTGGTCAATGGAACCTCCCATTACCTTCAAATCAGCCCATCCTCCACCATTCCAGAGGTGAGCTGTGTGTAAATCCTGTAACTGTGTAAAATGTATCAGTCAGTTTGACCAGTTTTATTCCAACATGTGTTTAATGTGAGATCAGCTCTGTTTCCATCATTTGTGTGTCTGTGTGTGGACAGACAGAATGTGAGCTCATTCTTTCTGATTCCTCCACAGAGTGGAGCAGCAGAGCTCAGAGGTTCCCGGTGATCAGTCTGCCCAGCTGCATCCAACACAGCTGGACTCCATCTTTATGGTCTGGACATGTTCTTTTCTAGTTCTTTTGTCAGTCATCTCCACACTGCACTTTGTAGACCAGTGGACTGTCAGAGTGTCCAACATGGAGCTGATATTTGGCTGGATGTTTCAGTCTGATTGGATCATTCAGATCATGTTCTGTTCCAGCTGCTGGAGGACAACATGCTGACTTTTGTGAAGGAGGAACTGATGAAGATCCAGAAGGCTCTGAGTCCAAATGACCCACAATGCCTAGAGAGTCAGAGGGAGGATGAGGATGCAGAGCAGAGGAGCAGCAGAGAGGCATTAGCGAAGATCACAGTACACTTCCTGAGGAGAATGAAGCAGGAGGAGCTGGCTGAGCGTCTGAGGAGCAGTAAGAGGATTTCTCTGAGGGTTAACCTGCTGGAGAAATGACACATTTAAACAATTGTCAAGACACTCATTCTTTACATGGTCAAATGTTTATTTAATAATATTATTTGTTGTCTTCATTCAGAACATTCTGCTGCAGTTTGTGGACGTAAACATAAATCTGCTCTGAAGAAGAAGTTCAAGTGTGTGTTTGAGGGCATTTCTAAAGCCGGAAGCCCAACCCTTCTTAATCAGATCTACACAGAGCTCTACATAACAGAGGGGGGTGCTGCAGGGCTCAATGAGGAACATGAGGTCAGACAGATTGAAGCAGCATTCAGGAAAGTAGACAGACATGACATAACCATCAGACAGGAAGACGTCTTTAAAGTCCCACCTGGAAGAGACCAACCAATCAGAGCAGTGCTGACAAAGGGAGTGGCTGGCATTGGGAAAACAGTCCTAACACAGAAGTTCACTCTGGACTGGGCTGAAGGCAAAGCCAACCAGGACATCCATTTCCTGTTTCCCTTCACCTTCAGAGAGCTGAACGTGCTGAGAGGGAAAAGGTTCAGCCTGCTGGGACTACTTCATCACTTCTTTCCTGAAACCAAAGCAGCAGGAATCTGCAGCTTTGCAGAGTTCAAGGTTGTGTTCATCTTTGATGGTCTGGATGAGTGTCGACTTCCTCTGCACTTCCACGATCAGGAGCCCCTGACAGATGTCACACAGTCCGGCTCAGTGGACGTGCTGCTGACCACCCTCATCAGGGGGAAGCTGCTTCCCTCTGCTCGCATCTGGATAACTACACGGCCCGCAGCGGCCAATCAGATCCCTGCTGATTATGTCGGCATGGTGACAGAGGTCAGAGGCTTCACAGATGAGCAGAAATTGCAATATTTCAGGAAGAGGTTCAGAGATGGGGAGCAGGCCAGCAGCATCATCTCCCACATCAAGAGCTGCCGGAGTCTCCACATAATGTGCCACATCCCAGTCTTCTGCTGGATCTCTGCTACAGTTCTGGAGAAAATGCTGAGAACCAGAGAGGGAGGACAGCTGCCCAGGAGCCTGACTGAGATGTACATCCACTTCCTGGTGGTTCAGGCCAAATGGAAGAGGGTCAAATATGATGGAGGAGCTGAGACAGATCCACACTGGAGTCCAGAGAGCAGGAAGATGGTGGAGTCTCTGGGAAAACTGGCCTTTGAGCAGCTGCAGAAAGGAAACTTGATCTTCTATGAATCAGACCTGACAGAGTGTGGCATCGATATCTCAACAGCCTCAGTGTACTCAGGAGTGTTCACACAGGTCTTTAAAGAGGAGAGCGGGCTGTACCAGGACAGGGTGTTCTGCTTCATCCACCTGAGTGTTCAGGAGTTTCTGGCTGCTCTGCACATCCATCTGACCTTCAGCAGGTCTGGGCTCAACCTGCTAGAAGAAGAACAAACAACTTCCAAGAGACTATTTAAGAAACCAAAGCTAAAACATCTCCATCAGACTGCTGTGAAGGTGGCCTTACAGAGTCCAAATGGACACCTGGACCTGTTCCTCCGCTTCCTCCTGGGTCTTTCTCTGCAGACCAATCAGAGGCTCCTACGAGGTATGCTGACAGAGACAGAAAGTAGTTCAGAGACCAATCAGGAAACAGTTCAGTACATCAAGAAGAAGCTCAGTGAGGATGTGTCTGCAGAGAGAAGCATCAACCTGATCCACAGTCTGAATGAGCTGAATGATGGTTCTCTGGTGGAGCAGATCCAACAGGCCCTGAGTTCAGGAAGCCTCTCCACACATAGACTCTCTCCTGCTCAGTGGTCAGCTCTGGTCTTCGTCTTACTGTCATCAGAGAAAGATCTGGATGAGTTTGATCTGAAGAAGTATACTGCTTCAGGGGAGGCTCTTCTGAGGCTGCTGCCAGTGGTCAAAGTCTCAAAGAAAGCTCTGTGAGTAACAACACAGATTGATCTCTTTTAAAGTGGTCACTTATTAGCTGCAGGCAAACATCAGAGTCACAGTCAAACTCAGTTTCAAGGAAACTACAATTTAACTATACTATACGTTCAGAAGAATCTTACAAATGTAATTTGTCATATAAATGGGCTCCCATTTCCTCTTAAGTCTGATTGTTAATGTATTTCAGACATAGACGGAATCATTAGGGGCGTCACTGTCAGCCGCAGTTTCCTCCTATTACAATGGTGCATATTCATTCCGTGACCTATAGTTCTCCCGTTTCTGTCACAACTTTCGGTTGATATCTTGTCTTGCGCGGTTCTACGGATCGGGCCCAAAAAGTACACGGGCGTCTGCCCCGGCGTTTTCGAATAAACAACTAAAAAGTCATAGGAAATTAATGGAAAGGCCGAAAACATAGGCAGCTTCCGCTGCCTAACCGCTCGGGCCCATGACCCGCGAAAAACCTAATTTGAACGTTAGATGGGTCACGACAAACAGGCCGCCAACATATTAGAGCCATGAGGCCCGGTCATGCACTGTTTGCCCACAATTGACGTTTTAGCAAAAATCCTTAAAATCCTAAAATCTTCCCTCCACCCTAGTGACATCATCAGAGGCTTTAGCTGAGCAGTCAGGAAATTCACAAAACTGTGGGGCGGAGTGGGACCAAAAAGGCCTTAAAACGTAGCCACAAGGCGTCCTCTTTCACCCAATGTGCCAGCTTTTGACCTCGGCCTTACGGTTTTTAAGCAATCTGGCCCAGAGTCCAGGCTGTCCAAATGGGCTCCAATTGGAAGAAAAGTTAGATAATTTCATCAACTGCCAAAACAGACCTCATTTTGAAACTTCCATAAAAATAAAAAAAACGGTAGGGGTAGACGAGAAGCTTTAATGTAACACAGAAAAAAAGCCTTTGTATGTACGTCTGTGCATTGACTGCCTTGCATATTGTTAGCCTGATTCTTTAGTTGGAAGCCTGAGAGTAAACCAGTGAACAGATGAAGAGTACAAAAAATAAATGTATTCATTCACAGGTAAACCAAGTCTTATTGGCCAGTTAGGTATGACATGAACAGGCCAGCTCCGGTGCGAAGCTGCTGATGGCTGCTCGGAAGGATCTACACAAACTCGGGTGTGAAGAGCTTTAAATCAGCATGTTGTGAAGAGTCACAACATGCTGATTTAAAGCTGTAGATTATTTGTTCTTTCTGAAAGCATTTAATGAAATTCAGTGATTTCAAGATTTTAAAAAAACAGTCATAGACTATAATAACTCTCGATCCTGATACGCTTCCAATGAATCAGAACTTTAGGTTATCAGGGATCACAAACAAATGGAGGTGTAAAAAACTGAGTGTATTTGACTCTGTTAGTATGTAAACAATTCAAAATTCTGGTTTGAAATGAAATCATCTCAGAAATCAGCAACTGTAAAAAGACTTTTGCTTTAAAAAAATGACAAACAAAGTTTTTTTAAACCAAATGTTTTCATTCTGACATGTGATCAGGTCAAACTGACAGACTGGAGATTTCTTAAGTCTAAATGGAACTGCGTGTGTCTCTATCTGCAAAATGGCATCAAATAATGACTAATCCTTTTAAAGTGCTCAGGTCTGAGAGAACGAAGAGAATAACTGTGTCACATCAAAGTGAGATGAGATGAATATCAGATGAAGAACAATGTTGATCAGATTACATTAATTTCACATCACATTGTTTCCATCATGGGTGTTTAGTTACAATTTGTGTTCACTCTGTGTTTAGCTGATTTAATTTGAGCTGACTTTCCATGTTTTCTAATCACAGACTAGCGGATTGCGGACTGTCAGAGACTGACTGTGAAGCTGTTGCCTCTGCTTTAAAGTCCAGCCCCTCCCATCTGAAAGAACTGGACCTGAGTAGAAACAGACTGATGGATTCAGGAGGGGAACATCTTTCTGCAGCACTGGAAAGTCCAAACTGCAGACTGGAGACTCTGAGGTTAATTCACTGCATCTCTGTCAGGTTTCCTCTTCAGTTAAAATTATTTATTTACATGTTCAATTATTCAAAGAAGCTGCAAACCTGTCTCACAAGATGCAACTGCCAAAATACATTTTTCTCTCTGTTCCATTGATTGAAAATGACTTTGTAAGTTAGAGAAAAAAATAGTGGCCTTCACTTGGCTCTGTAAGTTCCTCTCATACATCTTTGTTCAGTAAAGACTGAGACTGGGTGCTTTGGGGCTGCTTGTTGCAGATATTTTCTCACACTGGACGTGATGCCTCAGCTCCACTCATCCTTTAGGTTCAAAAGTCTACATTGAGACTTTTTTTCTAATTTTATCAAAATAAAATATTTTCACAATCCCTCCTTTTTTTTTACAGGTTTAAGAAAAACTTGTATTGTTTAGAAATAGCAAACAATTCAATATTGTTTCTTCCTTTCATCTGGAATATTGCAAGCTGAATGAAGCAAAGACTTATTTTACAAACTCTTGTTGATTTTAACATGACTAAATATTCAGGTTATTTAAAGAATAAATGCACTTTGACGGTAAATCAGGACACAGAATAATGTCAGGGCTTTAAAAATTGAATGTTGAAATGCACATCTATAACTTAATGAGATGGAAAAACTGATTTTGGATGATCATTTTTTCAGTTTTTCACTTTTATCACATTTAATTCAAATCAATCTACATGATATGTTCTTTTATTAGACTGGAAGGCTGCAGGTTGTCAGAGACCAGCTGTTCTTCTCTGGTCTCAGCTCTGAAGTCCAACCCCTCCCATCTGACAGAACTGGACCTGAGCTGGAACCCCATCTCTGAGTGTGTGATGAAGGAGCTGAGCAGCTTTCTGCAGAGTCCACTCTGTGGACTGAAGACTCTGAGGTCAGCCACCATGTTTTAGTTGTTAGTTAACATGAAGATGATGTGAAAGTTGTGCTTACATTAAATGGTTGAAATTTGAAAGATTCCTACAGAGTAAATAATCTTTATGTTTCAATGTGTCTACACCTACCGATCATTTGTTTTGTTCAGTAAAGATGTAATTACAAGAACCCACATTTAATTTAAAAAAAATCAACTCCTGCCGAGCTCATTAACTCATGTTTCTCTTCTCTACTACCAGACTGCACTCATGTGTTATTTGAGTCAATGCTTTGGCGTGATTTCAGAGTGATTTCCCTTTATTAAGAAGAAGACTTTATTCACGGCCCATGTTGAGGAGATCTGTGTTGCAGCCGTTTGTCAAAATGATGTGCTCTGACTTGTGCTTGAATGGGGTTATTTGCAGTATTGCTGATATTTTAAAAGAAAATTTCAAACTCAGCTGTCTGAGGGGTGGAATAGGCTCAAGGATAAACCAGTTAGCTACCAATGAGACAGAGATTTGACAAATGATGATCCCACTGAGTTTCTGTCCCTCTTCCTAACTGATGACATTATAGAACTGAGAACACATTAAAGTAACAGATTTAGACTCCAGTTCTTTAGCACTCAGATACTGGATATACTTTTTAGTCGTCTAGACGTTTAGTCATTTTCCAGAACTTTTCTTGTATTAATTTGGATATAATAAATACAAATTAAAATGATCTTACCTCAAATAATGATCATAATAACAAATTATCTGTTTGACTGCTTTAACCTGAATCCTGTTGGATTCAGCTCATATCTTTTCTGGCATCTCTTTGGGACCAGTTAGCTCCAATATTATTGTCTGTTTATATCGAATCCTTGAATGCCATCAGCATGTTGTTGTTCAGTTCACAACTTTTATTCTTTATTCAGGCTACAGTGCTGTGGGTTGTCCAACATCAGCGGGGCTTCTCTGGTCTCAGCTCTAAAGTCCAAACCCTCCCATCTGACAGAACTTGACCTGAGATACAACTACAACCTGCAGGAATCAGTCACAAAGCAACTGTCTGACATGTTGGAGAGTCCAGACTATAAGCTGAAGACTCTGAGGTCAGTTTACTGAATTGAACTGTTGTAGGTCTTTAGGTTTTCATACAGTTAAAACTGATGTATCTGAATCCAAATGTTTAGTTGATCTTTCTTAAATGCTCACACTGAGAATCTACAGGGAGCTGCAAGCACATTAAAATATATTCTGTAACATTTTCTCTTCTGTCATTTCTGCTCAGGTTAGAGCGCTGCTGTTTGTCAGAGATCAGCTGTGCTCCTCTGGTCTCAGCTCTGAAGTCCAACCCGTCTGACCTGAGAAAACTGGACCTGAGTGACAACAGCTTAAAGGATTCAGAAGTGAAACAGCTGTGTGGTCTCCTGGGAAGCCATCTTTGCAGACTGGAAACCCTGAGGTCAGAAACTATGTTTGGTTGTATTTCAGGATCAATATGATGTGAAAATTATGTTAACATTATACTTTGTGTAAGAGTGATGTTTCCCTGATCCAAACCGAGTATCATCACATTAACGCTGTACTGATGCTGGTTTTCTATTCCGATTTGTTTGCTACATCTTAAATTTAACCTAAACACACAACCCCTGGCTAGAAATGATAGAATCACCAGCCTCGGAGGATGTTCATTCAGTTCTTTAATTTTTTTCAGAAAAAAAAGCAGATCACAGACATCACACAGAACTTAAGTAATTTCAAATGGCAACTGTCTGGTTTTCAGAAACACTGAAATAATTAAAGAAAAAAAATGTGGTAGTCAATAACGGTTACTTTTTATGACCAAGCAGAGGGGGGAAAAAAGGAATCACTCAATTCATGGAATCATGAAAAATAAAAGAATACTCCAACACATCACTAGTATTTTGTTGCACCACCTCTGGCTTTTATAACAGCTTGCAGTTTCTGAGGCAAGGACTTAATGTGTGTAAAACGGTAGTTCTCATCAATCTCGCTCCAACTTTCTCTGATTGCTGTTGCCTGATCAGCTTTGCAGGTTGGAGCCTTGTCATGGATAATTTTTCTTCAACTTCCACCAAAGGTTTTCAATTGGATTAAGATCTGGACAATTTGCAGGCAATGACATTGACCATATGCGTCTTTTTTCAAAGAAATATTTTAACAGTTTTTGGTCTATGGCAACATGCATTATCATCTTGAAAAATGATTTCATCATCCCCAAACATCCTTTCAATTGATGGAATAATTGTCCACAATATCAACGTAAACTTGTGCATTTATTGAAGATGTAATGACAGTCATCTCCCAAGTGCCTTTACCTGACATGCAGACCCATATCATCAATGACTGTGGAAATTTGCATGTTCTCTTCAGGCAGTCATCTTCATAAGCGTCATTGGAACTGCTCCAAACAAAAGTTCCACCATCATCACCTTGCCCAATGCAGATTCATCACTCAATATGACTTTCATCCAGTCATCCACAGTCCACAATAGCTTTTCCTTAGCCTATTGTAACCTTGTTTTTTTCTGTTTAAGTGTTAATGGTGGCTTTCATTTAGCTTATGTGGATGGAAAATCCCATTTCCTTTAGGTGGTTTCTTACAGTTTGGTCACAGAGGTTGACACAAGTTTACTTCCATTCGTTCCTCATTTGTATTGGTGTATTTCGTTTTTTGAGACATATCAAAGCATCAAGACAGAAAACTTAAAGCAATGTCTTCCTTGGTCTACCAGTATGTTTGCCTTTAAAAACCTTCCCATGTCATTTGGTTTTGGTCGAGCTAATACAGCTGACTGTGAACAACCAATATCCTTTTTAACAGTGCATGATGATGTACCCTTTTTTAATAGTTGGATAATCCTCTCTTTTCTTTCAATTGACATCTCTGTGTCAGTGCGGACAGAGGAGGACCCAATAGCACAGTTTAATCCAAACGTTTATTCGGGTTCTGGAGGCAGGAAGCAGGAATCTCGGTTCTGGATCACAGGTGG
>JABUIW010000039.1:92800-110152 GCA_013363375.1 Menidia beryllina | reverse complement strand
ACTGGAAACCCTGAGGTCAGAAACTATGTTTGGTTGTATTTCAGGATAAATATGATGTGAAAATGATGTTAACATTATACTTTGTGTCAGAGTGATGTTTCCCTGATCCAAACTGAGTATCATCACAGTAATGATACTGGTTTTTATTCAGGTTTGTTAAGTTCGTCATAAATTGTCCCTAAACATAGGTTTTGTTGTCATAAGCATCCTAACATGCAGCAGAGCATCAACAGGACAATGAAATGTGCCAGACAAACAGCTAAATAAAAGCATAGGAACACAAAACCTAAATCATTAAACCAGTCAGAGCTGTGCTGAATAGACACTAGTGGAAATGTGCCATGTCTGTTTTTCAGTTTCAAATCATTTTATATTACCTCATTTTTAGTGTGCAGTGAGCTGAAGTCACTGTCTTTATGAAGCAGCAGCGTGTTGTCATTAATATTAATGAGAGCTCTTTTTCACTGCTTTTTTTAAACTGTTTTAATCTGCATCCTTTTGGCCTCAGCTCACATATTTGATTCTTTATTCAGGTTGGTGAACTGCAGGTTGTCAGAAATCAGCTGGGCTTCTGTGGTCTCAGCTCTGAAGTCCAACTCCTCCCATCTGACAGAACTGGACCTGAGCTGGAACACCATCTCTGAGTGTGTGATGAAGGAGCTGAGCAGCTTTCTGCAGAGTTCACTCTGTGGACTGAAGACTCTGAGGTCAGACTCCATGTTTTAGTTGTTAGTTCACATAAATCTGATGTGAAAGTTGAGCTACTCTTCATGGTAAAGTGTGTTTTCTACTTCAGTGATTCAGTTTGTGAAATGGCGATTTGTTGAATAAGAAGCAAACACTGAATGTGTCAGACAGAAACAGATCTCCAATCACTGGCTGGTGCTTCCAGAGGTCCAGAGTTAGTGAATGTTTGTGTGTGAAGCATTAATAACAGTTTGGAGCAGCCAAACTCCAAAAGCCAATGAATCAGCTCATATTAACAAACTCCTTCCAACAGTGCTGGAAATGAACAATCTTTGACTTCAGGAGAAAACAGCTTTCATCACAGAAAGTAAGACCACAATGTACAAAAAGAACATGGTACCAACAGTACAACATGTAGGTGGTAGTATGATGGTCTGGGGCTGTTTCAAAACTTGCTGTGAGAAATGGAATCATGAATTGTCTGTCCACCAAAAACTCCTGAAGGAGAATGTCTGTTTGTGACTTCAAGCTGAAGTGAACTTGGGTTTGGCTTCAGGAAAATGATTTCCAAAGACAGCAGCTAATCCATCCCTCTCCCTTATTCAAAGTAAACATGAGAAACCTGTTCTACAAACCGCTAGACCAGACTCAGTAAATACTCTAACTTCAACAAATAAACTAGGATTCCTGTTTAAGCTTGTGAGCAGTGAAGAGCAGCAGGTCAGTGGGGTCATCAGGTGGAACCTCCCTCATCAGTGTGTGGTCTAGTTGGGCCCACAACACTTCCAGGAGGCTAGACAGTGATCAGTGGTGTCCCAGAGTCACTCCCCTAATGCCAGCCACCTCTGGAGTCAGAGGACTAGCAAAGGTTTCCTATTCCAACTTGTAGATCTGTAATCCTAATTGCATATCCACAAAAATGTTGAACGCTAAATTCTTCCCTCACACACATTAGTCTGAGAAATTGTGTAGGTTAGAACTGTTTCTGTGTGGGACTGAATGTAAAAGCTGTGAGTGCAAATCATTGTGGAAAAAAACTCATTTCTATGACTATGAAGTCTTAACTGCTGTGGACACGAATACAAGTATGTTAGTACGAATGTAAAAATACTTAAATTAAGTCACAACTAATGGAACCCTGATTAACCTGCATCCTGTTGGCTCCAGGTCACATCTTTTATTCTTTATACAGTTTGAGGAACTGCAGGTTGTCAGAGATCAGCTGTGCTCCTCTGGTCTCAGCTCTGAAGTCCAACCCCTCCCATCTGACAGAACTGGACTTGCGTTCCAACTTCCTGAAGCGGTCAGCTGTTCAGCAGCTGTTGGATCTGCAGCAGAGTCCGCATAATAAACTGCAGACTCTGAGGTCAGTAGGCAGCTGGAGGTCCATACTGACCTAAACCCAATTGGTACCAGAGGAAATATCCAGTTTCCTGTGAACATGCAGCCTTTTCAGTGTGAAGCTGTGAGAACAGAATGATGTCAGGCTTTTTCAGCAGAGTCAGCAGAATGAAACAGTTAGCCAATCAGATCAACAGCTTGTTGTGTGCGTGGTGCTTAAAGCCTCTGCAGGTGTGTGAGCTTCCAGCTACAACATATGAACATGAGAGCTGACAGGAAGCTCCTCTTTATCCCAGGACTGAAGTCCCTGCTGCTCTTTCTGCTGGATGCTGCTCACTGCTGACAGCTGGGGAAATAACACTCCTTTATCTGCTCTGGTTCTGCTTTTCTCTGCAGATGGAAGTCATAATGAATAAGAAGATGAGAGCTGAGAGAAAAATCTGTGTCATGCTGATCCACAGAAGATGAAGCAGTAGCAGCTTGTGAGCAGAGACACTCTGATGATGATGATGTCTGTTACTATTCTGTTTTTTTCCTTCTCTTGCTTAACGATCACTTCACATGAACGGTTGGAGCTGAAATGTTTCTGTGGAAGCTTTTTCTTCACATTGGATCTCCACCAAATGTTCTCCATGTTTCGATGTGTGGATTGTCTGCATATGAAAGTTTTAAATGATTTAACAGTGGGTGGTTAGCACCGTCGCCTCACAGCAAGAAGTTTCTCGGTTCGAGTCCCGGGGAACCCAGGACTTTTCTGTGTGGAGTTTGTGTTATGTTCTCCCTGTGTCTGTGTGGGTTCTCTTCGGGTACCCTGGCTTCCTCCCAGAGTCCAAAAACCTGCATGTTAAGTTGATTGGACATTCCAAATTGCCCTTAGGAGTCAATGTGAGTGTGCGTGGTTGTTTGTCCTTGTGTGGCCCTGCAATGGACTGGCAGACTGTAGGGTGTACCCTGCCTCTCACCCATTGACCACTGGAATAGGCTCCAGTTCTCCCCGCAACCCCATTAGGGAATAAGCAGTAACAAAAATGGATGGATGATTTAACAGCTCTGATTCATACAGACACATCAAGGGAAACATCAGCAGAGCTCACATGAAGTTGCAAAGAGTCTTTTCAGCTTTACTTTGCTAGATTTTAACCTTATTTGATCTAAAAATATTTTTGTATACAGAAAAGATACAAGTTTTTCACACCTTATTGATATTAGCTTGGATAAAGTTAGAACCTTTAGGTCAAAGGTAAACTACAAAGTGACTTTTTCTTTAAAATCAAAATCTAATAAAATCCTATATCTATGGCAACAAATTAAAGAAAATGTGAACAAACTATTTGTGAGTTGGAATGTTTTTTGCGGCTAAATCCTGTTTCCTTGGTCTGATAATTTAGGGCAATAGCCCAAAAAAAAAGCCCCAAAAAATTGTTTTAACTTGAATGGAGCCATTTTTCAGTAATCATGTCCGTTGTACAGTGAATGATGTTTTTAGGCTAATCTGCATCATACATCGGTCCATGAAGCTCTCTGAGCACACAGCAGTCTGCTGATGCTCTGGAGCTGAAAGAAGGAGATGATGCAGAGAAGTATCCTGTTACCGCAGACAAGGGGATTGAACCCCTGGTTGTTGGTTTGCAGAGATTAGAGTCCAACGTTCTCCTTTTATTTTCTCCCCAAACAAAAACTAACTCAGATGGTTCACAAAAAGTCCCAGGGTGTTTGAGAAATAAAAAGCACAAGGGCTCCAAAAGTTGAAAAAAAAAATGTTTGGCAACACCAAATGTAAAATGCCAATAGGAATGGAGTATTAACATCCCAGAACAAAGCATCACAAAAAAAAAAAAAAAAAAAATACAGAGTAGCTCACCAGTGACATGGATGTAAGAGTCAGTGCCTAAAACAAACAAAACCAAGAGCTTTAATACACAGACTAATTGCATAAATAGAAAATAGGAGATGTATGCGTCCTGAATGTTAGCATACATCAGATCCAAGGTCCTCTCCTCTCTGGTTGGACAGCTCACATATTGTTTGAGGGTCGGGAGAACTCTGTTTATGATGACATGGTTGAAGTCTCCCGACATGATGATGAGGGCATTGGGGTGTTGAGTCTGTAGTTTGGAGATGGTGGTGTATATGATGCCGCAGGCAGATGTTGGGTTTGCAGGGGGAGGGATGTACAGGACAGTGATGATGACGTGAGGGATCTCTCTAAGTCGATGTTATGGACGGAGTCCAACGGCCAGCAGTTCAACATCCCCCTCCTTTCCACTTTCCTATCTCAGTATCCGGATCGGCCCGGACGGTGTGGAAGCCATTCACGGAGACACTCTGGTCCATTATGTCCTTGTGCAGCCACGTCTCTGTGAAACGTATCAGACTGCATTAGCTCGTCCATCTTATTGCCATGAGACTGTACCTTGCCCATAATAACAGAGGGGACACACCGCTTAAATCTTCTCCTCTTAATAAGCGCTTGCCGTCTCAACCCTCCTTTCATCCCCCGATAATGTTTTCCTCCTCTGCAACCTCGGCGTGTTTTCCTCCAGAGTTCGAGTGGTATCTCATCTGGTCTGGCCACTACGCCGGCCGGCTTCAGTGCAATCAGCTGTTCCCCGGAGTAAACAATGGCAGCGTGTCCAGTTGTAGGCGGCATATCAAAACAGGACGATTAAAAGCTCGAAACTTTCTGAAAAATACCTTGTTAGAGAGGACAAGACTTCACAGAGTTACAGTGAAGCATCAGAGCAAGCAAAGAGAGAAAAAAAGGTAAGAAATTTAGAAAAAAAGCTAACACAAAAGTTAGGTAAAATGTATCTTTGAGCTTACTGAGCCACATCATTAAAAACAGGAAAGTCTTTGCCTTTCCAAAGCTACATAATTGTCTTTGCAATGAAAAATACACATGATATGAGCATGTTGTGAGTTCTTTCGTTCCACAAATAATCACTGTTGGACTTTGGTCAATCCTGAGTTTTAAAACATGTAAAAATGTCCCACCAAAAGACTTGAAGCTTTTAGCACAGTGTTGGTTCAAAGCTGAGTAGCAAAGCGCTGCACTGTGGCATGATTTTTCACAGAGGAGTCCACGATCTGGATACAGTTAATGATATTTCTCTCTAAACTTATGTAGACAGTGTATGACTTTACACTGAAGCAGACCATGACCGTTTACAGAAGTAGTCTTTGTTTTGTGGGATCGAAGACTCCCAGGAGTAAAACACTGGAGTAAAAATTGTCGGACGATAGGACCAAATTAAAGCAACAGATTAAAGAGGAGAGAGCCATGTAAATAAGTCTGCAAAAGTGATGACAGGTAAATAAGTTTAAAAGATAAATTGAATGATGAATAATTGAAAATATAATAAATACACTGATGTAAAACAATTCAAATGCAAAGGCTCTGCCTCTCTCAGAAGAGCAGTGTATGTTGACCATCCTGCTGGAGTCTTTCTCAAATGCTCCTCTGACACACTGATTCAGCTCCGTACCTTCAACACCACCTTGACTGCAGATCCTATGCTTCCTGGGTTCAGGTTCTGTTTTACTGCTGGTTCCTCTGCGTCTGTGTGCTGCGTATAAAGAGAGTCCTGCCTGTTAATATCCTCCACCTCCAGCCCTTTAAAAGCTTGGAGCTGCTGTTGTGAAGTTTTATATTAAAGCTCCACATCTAAATATCTAAAACTATTCAGAAATGTTGTTATTCAGCCATAAAGACCATTAAAAGCAATAATATAATATTTATAGTATACAGAGCTTCATCTTCCTGTGTTTAGTTTAAACTATACAATATAACATATTTTTTTATGAATTACAGCAATTGTCTTTTTGGTGGGCATTGAGCAACATTTGGACAGATGCTGCAACAAGACATGGTAAAAAGTGTCCTCCTAGCCAGAGTCGAACTAAGGATACCTGTTATTACCCTGTTTTAAAAACTGACCATCAAAGTGCATTCATTGGAACCTCTCATCAGACAATGCCATAGACTTCCGCACCAAGGCCCCCATGTGTGAATGGAACCCGTCCGCTCTCCATGATGTCTTTATGCGGGGGCTGGCTGGGTACATTAAAGATGAACTCGTAGCTTATGAACGGCCGTCTACACTGGAGGAACTCGCCACCCGTCTCGACCTGTGCATCCAGGCTCGCAGGAGGGAGAGACGGTCAGAGTTCCAGTCACGTCCTGCCCGGCCGCACAGTTTCCCTCACTTCAAGTCTCCAGTAACTCCTGCCTTCTCCTCGTTTGCCTCAACCGCTCCTGTAAGTGTGGAAGATCCCGAGCCTATGCTGCTGGGTCGCACCCGCCTCTCACCTGACGAGAGGGAGAGAAGGCGGAGTCAGAATCTTTGTCAGCCAGTGTCCAGTAAAAGCCAGAGCTCACCAGTGAACGGAGGCATACGGTGAGCTCCATCGTTGGTCCTGCCTCCCCTAAAAGACCTCGCCTTACCGATGAATTCCTGCTGCCTTCTAGCTCCCACTCCATCGCCGTCCTCATCGATTCAGGGGCCGACGAGAGCATTATGGACCAGGCCCTTGCTCTCCGCCTTGGACTCCGCCCATAGAGACTTTCATTGCCCATATCTGCCATCGCCCTGGATGGACATGTGCTCGGGAGGGTTACATCTAAAACCAACACTGTGCACATGCTACTGCTGGGGGGGCCACAGTGCCACCTCGCAGCCCCTATGACTGTGCCATAGACCTACTCCTGGGCACTTTGCCTCACAAAGGACGCTTGTACTCTCTCCCTGCCCCTGAGAGAAAGGACATGGAGGAGTAAATACAAGACTCCTTAGCGGCAGGGATCATCCATCCTTCCTCTTCACCTGCTTGTTCAGGGTTTTTCTTTGTGGATAAGAAGGACAAGTCACTGCGGCCCTGTATAGACTATCGTGTTCTTAATGATATTACAGTTAAGAACAGCTACCCCCTTCCACTCCTCTCCACAGCCTTTGAACTGCTCCAGGGAGCAACAGTGTTCTCCAAGCTCGACATGCTTATCATCTGGTTCGCTTATCATCTGGTTCACATCCGGGAGGGAGATGAGTGGAAGACGGCCTTCAACACACCAACAGGACATTATGAATATCTGGTGATGCCCTTTGGTTTGACTAATGTCCAGGCTATCTTCCAAACTTTGATCAATGACCTGCTCTGGGATATACTGAACAATTTTTTCTTTGTTTACCTCGATGATATCCTGATTTTTTTCTCGTAACCAGGAGGATCATGTCACTCACGTCTGATCTGTCCTCCGCCGCCTCCTGGACAGTTCCCTGTATGTCAAGGCATAGGAATGTGAATTTCATGAACCGCTCAGTCTCCTTCCTGGGATACATCATTGCCAAAGATAGCTTGCAGATGGATCCTGCTAAGGTCTCAGCAGGGACCTCCTGGCCCGTCCCGGAGACACGCAAACAACTGCAGCGTTTCCTGGGGTTTGCCAATTTCTACCAGCGTTTCATCAGAGGTTTCAGCTCTATTGTCTCTCCCCTCTTGGCCCTCACTTCATCCAAGATATCCTTCCGCTGGACTGACAAAGCACAAGGCGCCTTCAACACCCTCAAGACTCGCTTCTCCACTGCTCCCATCCTCCAGGCCCCCGAACCTGAGCGCCAGTTCATTGTGGAGGTGGACGCATCCGGCATGGGGGTAGGGGCGGTTCTGTCTCAGCGCTCCTCCATCGACCAGAGGATTCACCCCTGTGCTTTTTTCTCTCACCACCTAACTCCCACAGAAAGGAACTACGAAATTGGTAACAGGAAGCTTCTGGTAGTGAACCTGGCCTTGGAGGAGTGGCGCCACTGGCTGGAGGGAGCCAAGGTGCCATTCATTGTGTGGACTGATCATCGCAACCTGGAATATATTCGATCTGCCAAGAGACTAAATTCCAGACAGGTTCTTTGACAGGTTCAACTTCACACTGTCCTATCGACACAGGCCTCCTGTCTCATTGCCTCTGTCACTTGGGAGATAGAGGAGAGGGTGCGGGCTGCCACTGAGGACCAGCCTGGTCCTAGTTCCTGTCCCCCTGAACGTTTGTTTGTTCCGGCTCACCTCCGCTCAAAAGTGCTGCAGTGGGGGCATGCTTCCTGGCTGACCTGCCTTCAGTGGACCTGAGACTTCCTGCAGCAGCGCTTCTGGTGGTCATCACTGGGGGAGGATGTCCAAGGCCATGTCAACGCCTGTCCTGTAACCAGAACAAGACCTCTCGTCGTCTACCAGCCGGCTCCCTGCACCCATTGCCTGTTCCTCATTGCCCAAGGTCACGCATCTCCCTGGACTTTGTAACTGGCCTACCTAGATCCAAAGGCCACACTGCCATCCTCACAGTTGTTGACCGTTTTAGCAAGATGGTCCACTTCATTCCCTTTTCCAAGCTTCCCTCTGCCAAAGAGACAGCTGAACTGGTTCTCCAGAACATCTTTCGTCTACATGGACTGCCCACTGCCATTGTTCAGTTCACATCTATGTTCCGGAAGGAGTTTTGCAGTCTAGTTGGGGCCTCCGTCTGTCTGGCTTCTGGCTTCTGGCTTCCACCCCCAGTCCAATGGGCAGACTGAGAGAATGAACCAGGACCGGGAGACCACTCTTCGCTGCTTGATCAACCACAACCCTGCTCCCGGGTCTGAACAACTGGTCTGGGTAGAATATGCACACAACAGCCTCACATGCTCTTCCACTGGACTTTCACCCTTCCAGTGAGCCTATGAGTATCAGCCCCCACTATTTGCCAATCAAGAGAGGGAGGCTGCCTGCTCATCGGCACAAGCCTTCGTTCACCGTTGCTGGCGTACCTGGGACCAGGCACGTACTGCTCTCCTCAAGTCTGTTGACCGCTATGCTGCCGTCGCCAACAAGCACCGCACGCCTGTTCCTGCCTATCAGGTTGGCCAGAGGGTCTGGCTCTCCGCCCATGACCTGCCCTTTAAGATGGAGCTGGCTCCCATGTTTGTTGGGCCCTTTCCCATCACTCACATCATCAACCCAGAGGCGGTACGTCTTTGACTGCCCAAATTAAGCTCTCTGTAGATTCACTGTTCTGCCCCACTCCTTTTCATTCGTACCTTTTCTCTTCATTAAAGGTATTTAATGAGGTTTTTGTGTAATTCACGCCTTTTGTGACATTTCGAAAATAAAAACTAGCAGAGGATGGTTTGGATCCATCAGCCTCTGGGTTATGGGCCCAGCAGATTTCCTCGGCCTCACTCTGCTTTCCATGCTGGGTTTCTTAAAAAGTTCACTGTGTTTAAAAAAACATCCTCATCAGAATAATGTTGTGGTGTTGTTGGTGCTGACCTCTGACAGTGACTTTTAGGGAACCACTGAGCTCATACAGTGGTTTTAGTGGTTTGAATGAAACCATTTTCAGGAGAGATCAGGGTGATAATGTTTTCTATAGAAGCTGTCTGTATGCTGTGGACTGAGCAACATTTGGATAGATAATGGAAGACTAATAGAAAAGCTTCCCTCAACCCTGAGCTGAACCAGCATCCTACATGTATCAGTTATTGAACATCTACAGTCCTCTTCTCTACCAGGTGAGCTATCAAAGGGATGCATTCACTGGGTTCTCTCCTTAGACCAATGCATGGGCTGAGTATGAGGTCAGTGTTGAGAAGACTCTGAAACCTACCAGTGACCTCTGTGGATCTGTCAGGTCTTTTGCTGCAGAGCTTTGTTTGACTTTAATGGAGCAGTGTAAGCATTTTGTCCAGAGCTACAGTTAAGAAGAACAGAAGAATGAAACAGTGGGGCATCTCTTAAACTGCTGTTTGAAGTCTTTCTTTAATGAGATAAAGATGTGAATACATTAACAAACAGCACTGAACCTATAAATTTAGTTAATAGGATAAAAAAGTAGCTATCAGACTAAATTATTGGATTATTTATCAGTGTCTCATGTTTACCTGCGATGGGAGGTAGCAGGATGAACGCCCACAAGCACTTATCATTTATGTTCTTGGTGATAATTCAGCAACAGATCCAGATAAAATCTCTGGATATCTTTGGTTGGACTGAAATAAAAAGAGATCAATCCTTCCTTGGGCTCATGACTACTGGTCTGCGGCTCTGTTGGTGTTAATCCTCCTCAGGGTGGAGTTCACTTGGTGTAGCTGGAGGACCAGAGGTGGTGCTGCTCCTCCAGCTGCTGCAGATGTTCAGTCTTTCTGCTGCTGGATGAGTCAAACAAACTGTTCAAGGTGTCAGGGAGAGCTGCTGCTGGCTAACCTGCTGGTTACTGTGCTTCCAGTCTTTATGCTTCTTACCAGTCTCCATGTATCAATAATTCCTCACTTCTGGCATCGATAAAGTCCATCTGATCTTATATTTTGTACAGGGAACATGCTACCAGGTTAGATCAAAGCTACCAATTATCTCATCTTAGTCTGTGATGGTTAACTTGTGTCTGCGCTGATCTTGTTGGATCTCGTTGGTGCATTTGAAACAATGCCTTCACACCCAATTCAGCAAGGACAGAAGGACAACCAAAACAACAACAAAACCGACATTTTAAGCCTACAAGGTTCCAAAATGGTCAACAGGAAGCAGCAAAAAGTGACAAAGCATGTTGGCCCTGTGCACAACTTGGCCAGAGATAGAAAATAAGTCAGAAATTATATCATGTAGCAGCAACCCTGACATCTGTGGGTTGTTTTTACCCACCATTCAAGCTGGTGGGGTCTGAAATTAGGACCTCCCTTACTTAAAACAAGGATCATGTCCCCAGACCAAAATGCCCCATTCATATCAATGCAGAAATCATCAAATGCTCAAACTAGTGGTGAACATAGACAGCAGTTTGATTTCTGTGAATCTGTGTTGAGTTTAACTTTGACACGGCTGGTTTTCAGTTCAGCAATAGTGTCTAACCAGACCTAGAAAGAATAATCCATGCATTTGTCTCTAGTATGTTGGACTACTGTAATGGCCTGCACACTGGGCTCTCTAAACGAGCTGTACAACAGCTGCAGAAAATCCGGAATGCTGCTGCTAGAGTTCTGACCAGAACCAGGAAATACGACCATATCAGTCCAGTGCTAAGGTCTCTCCACTGGCTTCCTGTCACTCAAAGAATAGACTTTACAAAAGCTCTGCTTGTGTAAGAGTCTCTTCAAGGGCAAGCACCGAAATACCTTTCTGACATGTTAGAGCCATATGAACCAGCTCGGACTTTGAGAACCTCAGATTCTGGCCTCCTGATGGTGCCCAGAGTCAGAACTAAACAAGGTGAAGCTTCATTTCAGTTCCATGCTCATAAAATCTGGAACAGTCTTCCTAAAGGTGTGAGACAGGCTTCAACTCTGACAATGTTTAAATCCAGGCTGAAAACGCTTCTGTTTAACTGTTTAACTCACAATTTAATGTATTTTATCTGCACCCTTTGCTTTTCTTCTGTCTAATTTATTTTATTTTATTTTATTGTTTTTTATTTTATTTTAAATTCTCTGTGAAGCACTATGAATTGTCTAGTACATGAAACGTGCTATACAAATAAATTTGCTTTGCCTTGCCTTACTGACCACTACACGATCACAGCCTCTGGCTCAGTTGCGTTGCGTCTGGAATTAAAAGGCTTCTGAAGGCAATGCAATGCTAGTAAAACTGGGACATCTGATGGAGAGAAAGATTTTCAGTTTGAATACAGCAGCTAAGTTAACACAGGAGGAGGAAAATGTGAAGTGAAGGAGCTTTCTTTGTGAAAAATGGATGTTTTTTAGGTAATCTGCATCATAACACCATAATTGATTGATTGATTGATTGAATACTTTATTGATCTCCAAGGAGAAATGAACTTCCAGTACAGCCCGTACCAACATCATACAAACAAAACACATAGACACACCAGTTCGGGAAGACCGTGGGCAGCCACTCAAGGGCGCACCGTTTTTCTTCAGAACAAAGATACATCAGCAAAGTGGTTGTGGGAAGCAAGGGAAAAAAAGGCCTAGTGCCACGCCCCCTACAGGGGACATAACAGTGATTTTAGAAAAACAGGCTAGATGGAATTTGTCCTTGTGATGTTCATACTCCTGCTTGGGAGGAGGGAGGGGGTGGGCTGGGAAAAGCATCCATCTGTAGTTTCATCCAGGGCAAACTTGCAGTGTAACAGCTGCAAGGCCGTTCTCAGTAGGCCAGATTGAGATAAGAGAGCTAGGTTTGTTCCAGTTAAAGAGTGTTTTTTCTGTCTTAAGTCCTCAGCAGGTTTCTACATGGCGATTCCAATTCAGCCAAATTGTGTTAATTTCCCTCCATCTGGACCACCAAATTCTCCAGGGCGTTACCCATCACCTTCATGCTGTCAGGCATCGTCCCCATTTTGTACCTATGAGCCTCCTGAATGCTCCACTGAGCTTCCAGTTTCCATGAAACTCTCTGAGCACACAGCAGCACTGCTGATGTTGTGGAACTGACAGAAGAGGATGAAATCAAAATTTCTGTCTGATGTCTGATCAACTGATACAACAGATAAACACTCAGATCCAGGCCTGGTAGATTATTGGTTTTAGATATGAATTATAATAAGAAATATATCAGAAAAATAAACTGCAATGCACCCAATGCAGAATCAGAAAGGATTTTTTTTTTGTTGAGAAATTAACTAAATTTCTTAATCATAACACTCTCGCGATGGGACATCTCAACTACAAATATATTTAGGATTATTCTAGTAGGACAGCTTTGATATATTGAGTAAAAATAATATAATAGATATCTGGAGAGTATTTAATGAAAATAAAACAGCTTTGTCTAGAAGAAGTATAGTAAATGGTATTTTAAAACAAAGCCGGATGGATTTGTGTTTAGGATATAGTTACATGTATAAAATATACAGTAAAACACAAAGTGTAAATTTAACTCCTATAGAGTTTAAATGCACTCCATTTCAGATTTGGTCCCACTAAAAAAGAGACTAAAATTGACTGTATGGCTAATGTCAAATTTTCTGAGTTACATCTACTCAATTCACTGTCAAAATGAACAATTAGATGTGTACAAATATTTACCCTGAAGTTCGTTCACACTGTTCAGAGTAATATGATTACACTTTAGAGTCAATTTTACACCAAATTTAGTTCGTAAAATTACACTCTAATGAGTAATAATATTGTATTTAAATTTTTAGTGTTAATTTAATTATTTTGGTTATATGTGCTATACTACTGAACTGCTTTGATTTAAATAATCAATCAATAATCAATTACACAGAAGCAAAACATAAACAAGGTCACAACTTACTTTACTGCTAACCAGAAAAAGCAACATGGAAATGCAAAGAGAGCAGTGTCATTCACTCCAGAAGACATCTGGATGTCAAAAGGCAAGGGAAAAGGTAGCTTGTCAACATGTAAGACAACAAAATCTTGCTTTCTCCTTGTTACTTTACTTTAATCATTTTCTTCTAGGATTATTAACGTATTTCTGATTCTGATTCATAAGCATGGAAATGTTCTTGAAAACATCCAGTAAATAAAGTCAAAGTGAGCAGCAACAGTTTTTCATGAAGCACCAGGACAGACTCAATCTGGTAAAAGAGAGGCCTTTCACATTCAGCTGAACCACAAATAACCAGATGTTGGAGGTATACAAAACCATTGTGTTTAGCCCTGTTCACTTCGAGAAGCTGAACACTGAAGCACACTTGCATTGCCTTAACAGTTTCAGAACCATATGATGGTGGTGTGTTTTGGCCAGGTATGACAGTGGCAGGTGTGGCAGTGGTAGGTGTTGATGTAGCAATTTTACAGTGTCAGGTATAACAGTGGAAGAAATAACAGTGACAGGTGTGGAAGCTGCAGGTGTAACACTTCAAGGAGTGGCAGTGGAAGGTCTAACAGTGGCTTTTCCTGTCTGCCTCTGAATTGTAGACCAGTGTCACCAGAACCAGAGAGCTGCTCCTCTGGGCCGCCACATGAACGGCCCCAGAGGCTTAAAGCCAGGCAGATGCCTGCTCTGGTTCTGCTTCCCCGGTTCTACTGCCCCAGTTCTGCTGTTCCAGTTCTGCTTCCCCGGTTCTACTACCCTGGTTCTGCTTCCGCGCTCCTGCTGTTCTGGTTCTACTGCCCTGTTTTGCTGCTTCGATTCTGCTGTGCCAGTTCTGCGGCTCCGGTTCCGCTTCCCTAGTTCTGCTTCCTCTGTTCTGTTCCCTCGGTTCTGCAGCCCCGGTTCTGCTGCCCTGGTTAGAGAGGTCCATCCTGATGTCCTGCTGGGGGGCACTGCTGTGCCGCCGGAGGACCTGAAACACAGGGCAGCTCTACTGGGTCAGCCGCATCCACTGGGACTGTGGGGCTCGACTGGCTCTACTGGGATTATGGGGCTCGACTGGCTCTACTGGGACTGTGGGGCTCTATTGGGGCTGTGGGGCTCGACTGGCTCTACTGGGACTGTGGGGCTCTACTAGGACTGTGGGGTTATACTGGCTCTACTGGGACCGTGCGGCTCTACTGGCTCTATTAGTTCTACTGGCTCTAGTGGGGCTGTGGGGCTCTACTGGCTCTACTGGGACTGTGGGCCTCTACTGGCTCTACTCAGACTGCGGGGCTCTATTGGGGCTGTGGGGCTTGACTGGCTCTACTGGGATTGTGGGGCTCGACTGGCTCCAATGGGATTGTGGGGCTCTATTGGTTCTACTGGAACTGTGGGGCTCTACTGGGACTGTGGGGCTCTACTGGTTCAACTGGGACTTTCTGGATCCACTGGGACTGTGGGGCTCTACTGTATCTACTGGGACTGTGGGGCTCTACTGGCTCTATTAGGTCTACTGGCTCTACAGGGACTGTGGGGCTCTACTGGTTCTAGTGGGACTTTGGGCCTCTACTTGCTCTACTGGGACCATGGAGCTCTTCTGGGTCTCCTGGTGCTACTGGTTCAACTGGGTCTAGTTACCTTGTATATTGTGCAGACAGCAGACAGGAAAACCAGCAGAAACAGCAGCCTGATTCCAAAAGCAGCCGGATCTGATGGGACAGAGCACAGAAACATAACACCTTCATGACCCCCTCATGTCCGCCCCATGAACCCCCCATGTCCCCCCTGCTGACCCCCCACTCACCTGAGACAGACAGAGACATCTGGGGGCTCTGGGAAGAGAAGTTTCTGGAGAACATGTGAAGCCAATAGGCACATCGGTAGCTGCCCTGGTGGTCGGGCTCTGCGGCTGCAAACAGGAAGTGGGCAGAGTGATTGGCAGCCGGCTGGCTGAGGAGACGGGTGGCGCTGGGGGAGGTGAAACTGAGATGGAAGGAGCCCCCGGGGTACTGCGGCTGGATGGAGCAGCTGATGGAGAAGCTGGAGCCCTGCAACACCTCTGCCGCCCCCTGCTGGGGGGGGCCAGTACACGCCTGACTCAGAGGACACCCAGATGAACGGTTCCACCAGCAGGTCTGTGAGCAGAGAGCTGATTGGCTGCTGGAACGGGAACAGAACTGCCCCCGAGAGCCGGCTGAGGCTCACCTGAGCAGACCAGTATGACGGTGCTGGAGGACCGGGATGGGGAGGCACACTCCCTCAGGGAGGATCCCGACCCAGCACAGCCGGCCCTCAGGCCCCACGCAGGCCTGTCTGGACCTGGCTTCCCACTCCCAGACACAGCAGAACCGCAGTCCAGCTGCCTGCAGGCGGCGGCCATCTCCGCTTGCGTCCAGTCGGTCCCGGCCACGGGCCGCCAGGCGCCCTGTTTCAGCTGCAGGGTCCCATCACAGCGGCTCGGGCCCCCCACCAGCCGAACCGGCTCTGAGAGGAGGGCAAAGTCAGCAGGACCAGGAAAAGTACCGGAGGCAGAACTAGAGCCAGAACCAGAAACAGAGACAGAACCAGAACATGTCCAGAGACAGACAGAGACAGAGACAGAACCATAGCCAGAGACAGAGATAGAACCAGAACCAGAATGGAACCAGGCGGCCCACGGCTGCAGCTCTCCTACCTGAGCAGGTGAGTCCAGCAGCTCTTCCAGCTGAGCAGCTGCCTCCGGCTGAGCTTCTACAGTCCCGTAGAGCAGACTCATGGCCTCCACACTGGAACTCTCTGCTCCACATTGGAGTCTCCACCCCAACAGAGAGCGCCCCCTGGAGGCCAGAAGGAGGCCCACAGCCCAGCTGCCTGCAGACCACCTCTGCATCCTGCTGGTCAAAGGCAGCTTCACACACTGAAGACCAGGTCTGCTCAGACTGGTTCTTCACCTCCAGCCTGCCTGAACACAGACTGCTTCCAGCCACCAGCCGCACAGACTCTGGAAAACAGGGGGGGACACTGTCAACACTCTAACACCTCCCCAGACACGGTTTGACTATGTCAGAAGGACTTCACAGCAGCAACATGTTCCCAATTCCCAACTCAGTGGTAGAGCATTTGACTGCGGATCAAGAGGTCTCCAGTTCAACTTTTGGTGGCCCCCTACTTTGTAAGTCGCTTTGGATAAAAGCGTCTAATAAATGCATAAACATTAAACATTGATAGCATATCCTATGAAGCCAAGAGTCCCAGTCGTCCCTTAAGGAGGCCCCAAGGTTCCAGTCCATCTTACAGAAGGCCCCAGGGTCCAAGTCCACCCTAAAGGAGGCCCGTTCATCAGAGCTGTCCAGCTGGATGAGCTGGCCTCCTCCAGGTGTCTGACAGCCTGAGCGGTGGCTGTAAGGCCCTGTGGACGGGCTGGACCCAGAGGGCTTTTCTAGACTGTTCCTTAGCCCTGAAACGGACCATGAGAGACGGGGGGCGCCTGGTCCGGTTCTGAGGGACACTGACCTGAACAGGATATCTCCAGCGTGGAGGAGGGGTAGTCAGCGGAGGCGCACTCTGTCAGGGGGAACCCAGCAAGGGCGCAGTGGGAGCTGATCCACCACACAGACCTGTTAGAGGAGTTCAGGGTTTCTCCCACAGAAACAGCAGAGCCACAGTCCAGCAGGACGCAGACCAGTGACGCCTCCCGCAGAGACCACTGCGAGCCGACCACCGGACGCCACCCCCGACGCCTCAGCTGCAGGGAGCCTGCACAGCGGCTGGGGCCCCCCACGAGCCGGACCGGCTCGGAGAGGAGGGCAGAATCTGAAACAGAATCAGAACCAGTAACAAAGAACCAGAACCAGAACCAATAACAAAGTGCCAGAGACAGAGACAGATTCAGAAATAGAACCAGAACAGAACCACAATCAGAATTGGAATCAGAACGAGGATCAGACCCAGAGCCAGAACCAGAGAAAGAGCCAGACACAAAGAACAAGAGTCAGAACCTGAAACTGACCCAGGACCAGAACCAGAAACAAAGAACCAGAGCCAGAACCACAGACAGAGCAGGAACCAGAACCAGAGAGAGAACCAACACCAGAACCA
>JABUIW010000039.1:61012-80816 GCA_013363375.1 Menidia beryllina | reverse complement strand
TCAAGCACTGGTGTCACTTTTACCTCTTGTGCACTTTACTTGGAACTTGCTGCTACTAAGTATTGTACCCCAAACACAATTTCGTTGCCTTTTTTGACAATGACAATAAATTCTTGAATTGAATTGAATTGTCAGCCAGCAGTAGCTGTTTGCACATGCCCAGTTCTGTTGTTGTGACTGTTCAGACAGGTAGGATTTGTAGGAGGTGCACACTGTTCAGGACCTGTTTACACCTTGTTCAGGGGGAATGTGGGCTTCCTCTTCTATAAAATGGTTCTTACCGAGTCATAAGACAACAGGGTCTGCATAAAAAATTAAAAGTCAACATGAGTATTTTGTTATGTATGTACATGTATTTTTTATGTGTTTTTTAAAGTTTAGAATTACATTATTCCAATTGTCCTTCACCAGTTCAGTCCTGTTCTGTAAATCTATTGCTGTTTTTAAACTGTCAGGATTTTTTATCAAAGAAGTAATTATGTTTTTAGGTGCAAATGTAGGGAATCCTGGTTAAGTCCACTTGAATGTTTCTCAGCCGCTCAGTAACACGTTGGCACCATCTTGATTCTGTCAAAGCTAGAACTGTTTAAGTCCTACTTAATTCTGTGCTAGGACCAGTTCTTAAACCTTTTGACCTGCTTCCATTAGGTAACAGAATTGGACATGTAGAAGAAAATGCAACATTTGTTCCATATGCAGTTGTTCAAATAAGATTCACACATTTCTCTTAATATGCTTACTGTTCTTTGTTTTACCAAGTTAGAGAAGCAAGGGGACTAGTTTTTACAGTCAGGCGCAGCTCCTAGGTCTTCATATCTTACAATATTTGAACTGTGACTGTATCCTGGTAATGAAAGAAAGCCCAGAGATCGGGATCTGCTGACGGTATTCTTTTTTTTTCAAAATGTTTTTACCTTGTCCTGTTCAGCATTATGGCAGCAGAACTGAAATCTGAGTACCGAGCTATGCTGAACAAAATTGCTTTTTTATTGGTGGCTTTGTTAGTGAGAACCCCCCCCTTGATTACCCAAAACTGCTTTATTTATCCATTTTTGTTACCAAACTTACATGTGTCCAATAATGCTGAACCTGACAGAGGAACGGGGAAGAAAGAAGAGCAGTGGAAAGGAGAGAGATCCGTTTGACAGAAATAGAATGGGGAAGAAAAAAAAAGAAGAAAGAAAAACAACAAGACCATACAACCAGCTGCTATGTCTGTAAAAAGGACACTGTATTACGGTATTCCGAGGTCAGAAACCCCTCATCATCCAGTAGGTAACCAGCTCAGAACACTGGCTCCCCTTTGTCTCCCAACTTTAAGTGTGGCTGTCTGGTATATATTTCACTTCATAGCAGTCTGCTTAGAATGTAAATCAAGTGTACCTGAATATGTTTCCCAATGAAAGTTCAGTAGTTTAAACAAAGGACAATTTCTGTCCACATAGAAATCTCTGCTTCTCAAAATAACAGTTTCATTACTTTGTTATATTTCATTTCATATGAGTCTGGTAAGCCTGGAAGGTTCTTTATGAAACACAGAAACGTTTCTCTCCAGTCAAATAGAAAGTGTTCAGGTTAGTATGATAAAATCAAATGTTTGTAATGACTGCTTGTCAAGATTAGAGGTTTTTTTCACGTGTTAGTCGCGTGATTTCTGTTCATAATCTACTACCTGAGTTTTATATACTTTGCATTCTGTCGTTGGCAGCTTACTAAAGGTTGTTTAGCTAGAAAACACATGGATTGCATGGAATCTTATCTTAGGTTATATCTCAGTGCCTGAGCATTCGCAAGCTGACATTGTAGAGGCACTGCTCCCTTTTAACAGGAAGAAAACCCTCAGACACAGGAATGTTGTCCATCTGCCCAAACCGGTTGGTGCCTGTGCTGAGCGTTTTGTGCATCACGTACTCTGTGTTGCCAGACAACAGGGTGTTATTTCAAAATGAAATAACACCCTGTCCAAAAAAGTCCAAATGACGTCAAAACATATCTAACCTATATCCACTGAACACTGTCAAGTGTAAAGGTTAATCATTAATGGGGGCCGTGCCACAGGCGCGTGCACGTGCTCCAGGAGCCTGAAATGACCTGCAGTGTCCCACAGAAACAGACTTGTAGGCTAAGCTGGAGCACTCCAAGACCCAGAATGCTTTTCTGATACACAGCTCTCTGTGCCCCTCCAGTCACTGTGATTTTAAAGGTGCACTAAGCGCACACAATGTCTCCCACACATTACACAACTGTAATGAGTCCTGAGGGTGCGCCCATCGCCCAAATGACGTTCAAACTCATACAAAAACACAGCTGTCTGTGGTAAGTGGTTGCCATAGAAAACATGACAAAGGACATACGTCATACGGAGATCCCCCCCTTTGTGCAGCCCACATCAGAAGTGAACATTGGGGGTGAGGGAGGGACATGATGGGGAGGACAACTCATATCAACACAAATCATAGGTCCAGTTTCAAAAAATGTTTTTTCAGAAGGACCCAGGCTCCACCTGTGCAATCCAGACAAAATGCCCTGGCTTGGAGGACAACATTACCAGATTCCTTTGCCAGAATCCTTTGCCCCATAGAGAATTAATGGCATTTCTGCGTCACAAATGTACTGTTTGGTCATCTTCTCGTACCGTTTGCTCAACAAAGGCAAGTCGTACATAATTTTGTAGGTCTATGTCTAGGCTTTCAACCACTGTCCCCCCCGGGGCACAGCTGAGTTGCACCTGCTTAATGTCTGCCACCAGCCGTTCTCTTTCTCTCCTTCTGTGGCTCTCAAAGGTGCAAACCATCACTTTCGAGAGCCCAAATGTCAGCTCTCTGATCTCTCCAGATCCTCTAAGGGGCCGGTTTTGAGGGCCTTGTCCAAAAAGATGGAAGACAAAACGGGCCGTAGATGCTCCCCTTCAAAATTTCTTTAGAAATTTTCCAGTTTTCATTTTCCTTTAACAGTCCAGTCTTGATCTGTAGATGTATTTTTGTTTTTGATTTGAAACTGTCAGGACTTTTATGTGTCATTGTGGTAGTCTGCATAAGTGTAAACTTCTGTAATCCCTATAAAGGATATGGAGCAGTGTATAAATTTGACTTTCCATCTGCAGTTCAGAGATTTCTGAATTTCATTTCAGCAAATTTATCTTATTTATACAAACAAATCATTTGAGAGTGCCACTTTAAGATGACCCTGTGACTCCAAACTGCAAAGCAGAAGCTTCACTTTGGTTTTGTACATTACTTCAATTGATTTTGAGATTTCCAATTTTATAAAATCAACATGTTTTTCCAGTTAAGTTTTTCCCCAATCACAACCCTGGATAGTTTGATCACCCAAACCCTTCGTCTTTTAATGTTAGAGATTTTACTTTGAATATTACTTACAAATTGGTTCCAAATCAAATAAATTAGGTTTTATTTAAAATTATAATCATAACAGAGCATTTATTGACATAAAATTAAGTTTGAAGCACCCCAAGTTTTGCAAGTGCTCCACTTTTTTCCGGTAAATAATTCTGATCAGAAGTACAATTGCTTTAATTAACTCTAAGAAAATACTGTCTATATGAAGATCATTATCAATTGCATCAGTTATATCTTCAGACATGGTCATCACTGCATATGCACTTGTTCTGCTCTTTCTAAATCCATATTGTTGTTCAATTAAAATAATACATATTTTTAATAAAATTAAGTGTTTTATAAACTTTACTAAAAGTTTTGAAAACTGTGGCAGTAAAGCTACTAGCCCGTGCTTATCAAACTGTCTGTCACCTTTCAGGTCTCTGTAAACATGCAAATGTATTTGAAGAAATATTATTTTCTCTAAATTTCTGAAGTGATTTTTTAAAAATGAATTTGAACCATTCTTCTGCAGATGCAGGTATAAAGTCTGTGTGAGCCGGTGTGAATTCAGCATCATGGATCAGGGTGAGGAGCCTAAAAGCTCTCTGTGTGGGGAACATGAGAGCCAGAGCAGAGCTCAGAGGTGAGAGGACCATCTCTAACTGTCAGGGGCATTTCTCCATGTCAAACTCCCAAACTAAAGCACCTTTATTCACAGGAAACAACCAGGACCAGAACCAAGACCCAGTTGTGTATCCTTTAAAAGTGACCAGTCAATGGGCAGGTTTATTGATTTCAAACCAGATTTTTCATCCGAAAAACAGTAAGTAGCTGTCAGTGTTCAGAGGAGTCCGCTTCCTGTTTCAGATGATAACCAGTTTTCATATGAACTTTATCAGACCTGGATCAGTTCTTGATGCGTCTGTGAGACTAATTCTAACATGATGTTTTAGTTCAGTCCTGCAACTCTTTATTCAAACAGAGGGAGACTATCACTGAGCAGTTGTCCTGGCTGGAACATTTTTCCTCAGCAGCCACACTGACTCTCTGACAGGTGTCTCACTGCAGACTCAAACACCATCACTGAGTTTGAAGAAAACAAGTGTTTTTCTTGTTCTCATCAGGATCCTTCAGAGACTCAGACCTGGATCTGAACCTGGACCTGAACCTGGACCTGAACCCAGCTCTGTTTCCATGAAGAGTGATTGGTCAATGATAGATCCCATTAACTTCAAACCAGCCCATCATCCATCATTTGAGAGGTGAGCTGTGTGTAAATCCTGTAACAGTGTAAAATGTATCACAGTCAGTTTGAACAGCTTTATTCCAACATGTGTTTAATGTGAGCTCAGCTCTGATTCCATCATTTGTGTCTTCAGAAGTGAAGCTCTGTGTGTTGAATGTTTGCCTTAAAGTCTGTAGTCAAAGTGGACAGAATGGATGTTGGAGGAGGCCTTTGTGAGTGTGTGTAGGACAGCAGCTGGTCCAGCAGGTGTCCCCTTTATGCGTTGGCATTTATGCTTTAACACGGTGGAGCTAGGAGCTTCCACTAAGTGGCAGCTGCTGCTGGATGGAGGAGGACACAGAGTTTGATTTAAAGGAAAAAGCTGTAGGTCTCAGTAGGTTCTCTAATGGACTGGAACATCCACACATCAGCCCATGGACCTTCAGCTTGTGTTTTTCTGTGTGTGGACAGACAGAATGTGTGCTCATTCTTTATTCCTCCACAGAGTGGGGCATCAGGGCTCAGAGCTTCCCAGTGCTCAGTCTGCCCAGCAGCATCCAACACAGCTGGACTCCATCTTTATGGTCTGGACATGTTCTTTTCTATTTCGTCTGTTCAGTCATCTCCACGCTGCACTCTGTAGACCAGTGGATTGTCAGAGTGTCCTACATGGAGATGATGTTCGGCTCCATGTTTCAGTTAGATTGGCTCATTCAGATAATGTTCTGTTTTTAGCTGCTGGAGGACAACATGCTAATTTTTGTGAAAGAGGAGCTGAAGAGGATCCAGAGGGCTCTGAGTTCAGATGACCCACAATGCTTAGAGAGTCAGAGGAAGGATGAGGATGCAGAGCAGATGCGCAGCAGAGAGGCACTAGTGAAGATCACAGTGCACTTCCTGAGGAGAATGAAGCAGGAGGAGCTGGCTGAGCGTCTGAGGAGCAGTAAGAGGATTTCTCTGAAGGTTTAACCTGCTGGAGAAATGACACATTTATTCATATGTTAAGACACTCATTGTTTATATTGCCAAATTTTTATTTAATAATGTTATTTTTCGTCTCCATTCAGAACATTGTGCTGCAGTTTGTGGACTTAAACATAAATCTGCTCTGAAGAAGAAGTTCCAATGTGTGTTTGAGGGCATTTCTAAAGCAGGAGAGCCAACCCTTCTGAATCAGATCTACACAGAGCTCTACATAACAGAAGGAGGGGCTGCCGAGCTCAATGAGGAACATGAGGTCAGACAAATTGAAGCAGCATCCAGGAAAGCACAGAGAGCAGAAACAACCATCAGACAGGAAGACATCTTTAAATTCCCACCTGGAAGAGACCAACCAATCAGAGCAGTGCTGACAAAGGGCGTTGCTGGCATTGGGAAAACAGTCCTAACACAGAAGTTCACTCTGGACTGGGCTGAAGGCAAAGCCAACCAGGACATCCACTTCCTGTTTCCCTTCACCTTCAGAGAACTGAACCCGCTGAGACAGAAAAAGTTCAGTTTGGTTGAACTTGTTCACCACTTCTTTCCTGAAACCAAAGCAGCAGGAATCTGCAGCTCTGCAGAATTCCAGGTTGTGTTCATCTTTGACGGTCTGGATGAGAGTCGACTTCCTCTGGACTTCAACAACAAGGAGCCCCTGACTGACGTCACAGAGTCCAGCTCAGTGGATGTGCTGCTGACCAGCCTCATCAGGGGAAAGCTGCTTCCCTCTGCTCACCTCTGGATAACCACACGGCCCGCAGCGGCCAATCAGATCCCCGCTGACTGTGTTAGCATGGTGACGGAGGTCAGAGGCTTCAGGGATGAGCAGAAAGAGCAATATTTCAGGAAGAGATTCAGAGAGAAGAGCCAGGCCAGCAGCATCATCTCCCACATCAAGAGCTGCCGGAGCCTCCACATCATGTGCCATATCCCGGTCTTCTGCTGGATCTCTGCTACAGTTCTGGAGGACGTACTGAGAAATAGAGAGGGGGGGGAGCTGCCCAGGAGCCTGACTGAAATGTACATCCACTTCCTGGTGGTTCAGGCCAAAGTGAAGAGCGTCAAATATGATGGAGGAGCTGAGACGGATCCACACTGGAGTCCAGAGAGCAGGAAGATGGTGGAGTCTCTGGGAAAACTGGCCTTTGAGAAGCTGCAGAAAGGAAACTTGATCTTCTATGAATCAGACCTGACAGAGTGTGGCATCGATATGTCAGCAGCCTCACTGTACTCAGGAGTGTTCACACAGGTCTTTAAAGAAGAGAGCGGGCTGTACCAGGACAGGGTGTTCTGCTTCATTCATCTGAGTGTCCAGGAGTTTCTGGCTGCTCTTCACGTCCATCTGACCTTCATCAGATCTGGACTCAACCTGCTGGAAGAGCAACAAATAACCTTGATGAGACTTTTTAAGAAACCAAAGCTAAAAGACCTCCATCAGAGTGCTGTGAAGGTGGCCTTGAAGAGTCCATATGGACACCTGGACCTGTTCCTCCGCTTCCTCCTCGGTCTTTCTCTGCAGCCCAATCAGAGGCTCCTACAAGGTCTGCTGACACAGACAGGAAGTAGCTTACAGACAAATCAGGAAACAGCTCAGTACATCAAGAATAAGCTCTGTGAGAATGTGTCTGCAGAGAGAAGCATCAACCTGTTCCACTGTCTGAATGAACTGAATGATGGTTCTCTGGTGGAGGAGGTCCAACAGGCCCTGAGTTCAGGAAGTCTCTCCACACATAGACTTTCTCCTGCTCAGTGGTCAGCTCTGGTCTTCGTCTTATTGTCATCAGAGGAAGATCTTGATGAATTTGATCTGAAGAAATATTCTGCTTCAGATGAGGCTCTTCTAAGGCTACTGCCAGTGGTCAAAGCCTCAAAGAAAGCTCTGTGAGTACAGACACAGATTTATGTCTTTTGAAGTGGTCCCTTAGCTGGAGACCAGCAGAGTCACAGTCAAACTCAGTTTTAAGGAAACTGCAGTTTAATTATGAGCTCTATAGACTCTTGCAGATGTCATTTTCCATATTAATGAGCTCCCATTTCATCTTTAGTCAGATTATGAATATAATACATTATACACAGACAGAATCATTCTAAGTGTTTCTGGAACTGAGTTTGATGTTTTTTAACAGCATGGACAGAAAATCCCCACACGGTTTATCAAACACATCGCTGTAGGTGACTACAGGTTAGAGCTCCAAGTCCATGTTCTCCTCCAGATGTGAAACAGCACTAAAAGAATATCTGACAACTTTATCTAAAGTGATGTGCAGGATATATCTCCTGTCCACTCCATGCAGTGCATGGAAATGTTTTCTTTGTGTCTGGCATTTCATCAGACTGTCACAACAGCTGCATGTCTTCATTATGTCTGAACTTAGCTCTAGTTTAACTTTCACTTTTCTGATGTTTTGACATGAATCAACCCAAGAAAATCTAAAAATAAATGTTTTTGGTTATTTTTATTAGGTGGATTTTATCAAAATTATTTTCATGAACAGAAAGAAACAGAACTCTACAAAAGCTGTTTGACTGATTGATGATTTAATACATTTGTGTTCTCTCTTCAAAGGCTCAGTGACTGTAACCTCTCAGAGAGAAGCTGTGAAGCTCTGTCCACAGTTCTCAGCTTTCAGTCCTCCAGTCTGACACATCTGGACCTTAGTAACAACCAGCTGGAGGATTCAGGAGTGAAACATGTTTCTGCTGGAGTGGAAAGTCCAAACTGCAGACTGGAATCACTAAGGTCAGAACTGGATGAACACTGACATAAAATCAAGATGCATATAAATCAGTCAAGGCAAATAAAGTTACAAAATGTTTGTAATAGACGAAGAAAGAATTTCAACATTTAGGGTAAAATCACAACATTAATGTAGACTTTTTGCATGGTAATAATTGATAAATATTTAAAAGTGATTTCTGTTTTTTTTTACATGTGTTTAAGGCCAAAAGACTCCAAAACAAAAACAAAAAAATCAATCGTTTCTATCTTGGATTAGGCTTTAAAGGATTAAGTATCTGGTACTATTGCGGAGGAGGAGTTATCTAGTCTAGTAGAGGAGTTTACAGAAGTCCTGTTTGCTGGGAGTTAAGATGATGGAGTCAGTAAGGTGGTTCTAAATCCAACCAGGGGGAGGAAATTGAATCCAAGAGTTGCAGTTCAGGAGGCAGAAGCACGTTTTAGGCATACAGAGGTTGTGGGTAATATTCTAATAGGTTGGGGAGGCTTGGAGCTTGGCCCAGGCAAACTGGTGTGGAGAAGAGCAGCTCCCAAAGAGAAGAGGAAGCTTGTTGTGGAGCAGGTTTGTAGGCAGGAGGGAATTATTGTGTTTATGTCAGAAGATCTTATGTTGTATTAATGTTATGTTCAGGTACTGCAGCTCTAACGACTATTTCTCAGGCTGTAAGATTAATCTGTCATTTTGCCGGTAACCGTGGAGACATGTCATGGTTTGAAGAAGCTTAGCACTGGTGGAGCTGGCAGAGTTCCGAGCCACTGAAGTCACTGTGTCTAAAGCAGCAGGGTGTTGTCATGGAGATTAACGAGAGCTCTTTTTCACTTTACGTGAAAATAACAGTTAATTCTCCATGATATTTCAACAATATTGTAATGAACAAAAATAAACTGAACTCTACAAAACCTGTTTGGCTGATTGGTGATGTAATCCATGTATTTTCTCACTTCTCAGACTCAGTGGCTGTAACCTCTCAGAGAGAAGCTGTGAAGCCCTGTCCTCAGTTCTCAGCTCTCAGTCCTCCAGTCTGACACATCTGGACCTGAGTAACAACCAGCTGAGGGATTCAGGAGTGAAACACGTTTCTGCTGGACTGAGGAGTGCAAACTGCAGACTGGAAACACTCAGGTCAGAACTGGATGAAAACTGACCTTTCCTTCCAGATAAGTAATTTTAGGATTTTGAAGAAGAACATATGTGAATATGAGCAGCTTTATTTAGGAAATCAGATGAATTGATAGAAACTTGTGATCAGTGTTCTATGAAAATATGCTGAAAGATCAGCAACAGGTTAATATTAATCTGTCTGAAATTTTAGATGCAGTTTATTAACAATGTGGAGACTAAAGATTGAATCATTTTCCTTTGTGACATCACGTGTTCAGTGTGCTGAATTTTCTCATTCCTCCTTTAACATTAACACTTTCAGAATTTTTTAACCTTTGCTGCAGTTTGAAATGTTAAAAGGTGATCCTCCAGATTGGTTCAGACTAATAGAGACTGATGTCATTAATCAGATTGCTGACCGAGTGCTTTAGAGCCATCATTAGCTCAACATGCGTTAACATTCAGCTTCAGTCTCAGAGCAGCTCTCAGAGTTTCTGTGTTGTTCTGTGTGTCTGCAGCCTGTCCAGCTGTGGGATCTCAGAGGAAGGCTGTTCTTCTCTGGCCTCAGCTGTGACCTCCAACCCCTCCCATCTGAAAGAGCTGGACCTGAGCTCCAACCGTCCAGGAGATTCAGGTGTGAAGCTGCTGATGGCTGCTCTGAAGGATCCACACAAACTCAGGTATGAAGAGTCCTGCTGCAGCCACAAGCTCTGATAGAGGAGAAAGAGCTGGAAACACTCGCTGTTTCATTCATCAAGAGGAGACTCACAACATGCTGAATTAAAGCTGTAGATGTTTTGGTATTGCTCAGAAAATTAAAAGAACTTCAGTGATCTCAAAATAAAAAAGAAACCACCAAAGACTCTAATAACTCTGGATCCTGACAAAGTGCCAATGAATCAGAACTTTAGGTAATCAGGGGTCAGAAATGAATTGAGGCATGAGAAACTGAGTGGATGTTTTCTCTGTTAATATGTAAACAGTCACATTAACAATACTAGTTTGGAATAAAATCATCTTTTCTATTGTAAATAGGCTTTTGCTTTAAAAGAAAGATAAACTAAAAAAGTTCTAAACCAGACATTTTCATTCTGACATGTGATCAGCTCAAACTGACAGACTGGAGATTTCTTATGTCTTAATGGAACAGCATGTTTCTCTCTATATCTGCTAAATCAGAATAAGAATCAGCTTTATTCACCAAGTATGTGTAACCTTACAAGGAATTTGACTTCAGATTTTTTTCACTTCAGTGGAGTTACATACAAAATACAACATCAGGTATTAGTATTTACAAAAGAACAAGATATATGTACAGTACATGATTTCAGATATAGAAAATATGTACATGTGTGCAAATTGTGCAATGGGCATGTATGACAGGTGAATTATGGAGTAATCAGAGAGACAGCCTGGGGGAAGAAACTATTTTTTTGTCTGGCAGTCTTATCGAACAAAGTTCTGTAATGCCTACCAGAGGGAAGCAGCTCAACAGTTTGTGTGCAGGGATGGAGGGGTCTGCATTGATGCTTCCTGTCCATTTTCTTGGGTCTGGACTTGTATAAGTCCTGAATGGAGGGCAGGTCAGCCTCAGTGTATTTTCCTACAGACCTGATTGTCTGTAGCTGTCCTGTTTGGTGGCCAATCCAAACCAGACAGTGATTGATGTACACAGGACAGACTGGAGGATGGAGGTGTAGAAAATGATCAGCAGGTCCTGAAGCTGGTTGAACTTCAGCTGTCAGAGGAACTGCAACCTCTGCTGGGCCTTATTCCTGACAAAGTTTATCTGGGACTTCCACTTGTGATCCTGGGCAATTGTGGTTTCCAGGAACTTAAAGGAGTCCACAGTAGACACTGTCCTTTTGAGGATGAAGAGGGGGGGTAATGTGAGTGGGTTCTTTCTAAAGCCCACAGTAAACAGTCTTGAGTGGGTTACGTTTCAGGTTGTTATGTCTGCACCACAGGACCAGCTGGTCACCTCATGCCTTTAGGCGGCCTCCTCACTGTCCTTGATGTGGCCAACAACTGTGGTGTCGTCCGCAAACTTCTGAAGATTAACGGACGGGTCCTTTGAGGAGCAGTCGTGGGTGTAAAGGGAGATGAGCAGCGGGGAAAGAACACACCCCTGGGGGGAGCCAGTGCTGATGGACCTGGTGCTGGAAATGATGCTCCCCAGCCTCACCTGCTGCCTCCTGTCTGTGAGGAAGTTGAAAATCCACTGACAAGTGGAGGCTGGTGCTGTGAGCTGTGAGAGTTTCTGATGGAGGGTTTCTGGAATGATGGTGTTGAATGCAGAGCTGAAGTCCCTGGGGTGTTCAAGGATGAAGTGCAGTCCCATGTTGAGCAGGTAGGCAAACTGGCAGGGGTTGAGCATGGGGCCTGTGATGACCTTCAGGTGGTTCAGCACTAGCCTCTCTAAGGATTTTATGACCACAGACGTCAGGGCGACCGGCCTGTAGTCATTCAACCCCCTGATGGTGGGTTTCTCGGGGACCAGGCTGATGGTGGAGCGTTTGAAGCAGGAGGGGACCTCACACAGCTCCAGAGATCAGTTGAAGATCTTGGTGAAGACAGGTGCCAGCTGGTCAGCACAGATTTTCCGGCAGGAGGGTGACACTCCATCGGGTCCTGGAGCCTTCCTGGTCTTCTGCCACTGGAAAAGCTGATGCACCTCTGTCATGTTTAACTTCAGTGCTGGTCTGGTCAGAGTTGAGGGGCGTGGGGGTGTTGTCAGGTATTACGCCGAGGTTGATTGATATGAATGAGGTGGGTGATGGGTGTGAAAACCGGGAGTAGAATCTGTTCAGTTCCTCTGCCAGTACCTTGTTACCCAGAGGGTGGGTGAATGGGCTCCCGTAGTTGGTGATGTCTTTGAGGCCCTTTTACACTGAAGGCTGAAAACTTTTTTTTTTCAGCTTTTCAGAGTAGCACCTTATAGCAGTTCTGATCTCCCTCGTCAGTGTGTTCCTGGCCTGTTTGTACAGGGCCGGTCCCTACTTCTGTGAGCCTCCTCCTTGGCCTGGCGCAGCTTCTTAAGTTTGTTGGTGAACCGTGGTTTGTTGTTGTTGTATGTGCAAAAGGTTTGGGTCTGCACACACGAATCCTCACAAAACCTAATGTAGGATGTCTGTTTGTTCAGGGTCTGTGGCTGCACCCTCAAAGACCCTCCAATCAGTGCAGTCAAAGCAGGTGTTAAGGCTCGACAAGAACTGAACCCCGTAGCAAAAAAACAAGGAGGGAACGTTTGGCAGTCTTTTGAGGCAGCACGCCACAGTTTATTCTCCCAGATGTAGGGACGGGAAGAAAAACAAAAACAACACAGGAGACCTGCAGAGCGGGGATGGCAGGGACACAGAGAGCGTGGGGGCAGGCAGCCATGGAAGGCATGCTGGGGTCATTATTTGGACAAAAAGAATAAGGCAAAAACAGTTCAACACTGTAGGCAGGGGCAAAAGATACGCAATGCAAAAAACGACGTAGGTCGTACGTCGTAGGAACTGGACTTGAGGTTACTATATGGTTTGTACGTCAGAGCACTGGAAGGCTGGTGATGTCGTAGGGGAGGAGCTGGATACTCTGACGACCGTGGCAGAGAGGAGGATGCTGTCCAGGCTTCAGTCCATCTTGGACAATGTGTCACACCCCCTCTACGACACACTGGCCCAGCAGATGAGCTCCTTCAGCAGAAGACTCCTCTCACCCAGATGCACCACAGAGCGCCACCGGAAATCCTTCCTGCCTGTGGTCATCTGCACAACACCTCCCTCTGAGAGTCAAACTAAATCACTGACATTATCCACCACTTATTTTGATGTATATATCTATCTATATTATATGAGGAATTTTGTATATATATATATATGTACAGACATGTATATATGTATATGCCGCTGTTTTATTTATGGAGCCACTAACAAAATAATTTCCCTCTGGGATTATTAAAGTATTTCCGATTCCGATTCCGAAGATCCCAGCGTCCCTAAGAAGGCTCCCCAGGTAACTGGCCACAGGTCTGCTGAATAGAAGAGTCGTTAGCTGGACACAGTTGCAGGGACACAGTTGCTACAGGCCTGCGGTAAGCTGGAGCTCCCGCAGGCCTGTAGCTCCAGCTTAGACTCAGCTGTGGGACACTTTATCTGTTGTCTGTACTTAGGGAGTTCGTGGCTGAGGTTTGCTCTATCAAAATCCCCAAGAATGATGAATAGGGAGTCTGGATGTTTTATCTCCATGTCTGGAACTTGGTCAGCCAGGTGTTTTAATGCCTCACGACATACAGGCCTGAGGAGGAATGTATACACTGACCAGAATGAAAGTGGTGAATAAAACAATTTGTTGTTCATGAATAGGGTCTCCAGATGAGGGATGCATCCTAACACTCTTGGGTTTCCCTAACACTGTGACATCCTGACACCAGCCTTCGCTGACATAGAAAAATGTTCCATCACCCCTCATCTTTCCAGATAGCTAATTGACGCAGTCTGCTCAGAAAAGCAGAGAGCCTGTCTCCTGGAGAGAAGCATCCAGGATGTACTCCCTGAGCCAGGTTTCAGTGAAGCACAGGGCGGCAGAGTTTCAGAAGTCAGAATTTTTTCAGATTAAAAGCAGCAGTTTCTCCATTTTGTTAGCAAGTGAGCGAGCATTTGCCAGGTGAATAGACAGGAGTGCCGTGCGTAGTTCCCGTTGGCCAAGCCAGCCTTGAAAAGTGGCAGAGTAAAATTAAGTGAAGTGTCCCTTATATTCAAGAGTTCTTCTATGGAGTACTGTGAAAAAACTACCAAAAAAATCGTCAACATGGAGGAGAGAAACTCCGAGGCAGCCGTCCATGGCACCATCTGGGAACATAAAATAATAACTAAATCTTCATTTGAAAGTGCTCAGGTCTGGAGAATGAAGAGTATAACTGTGTCACATCAAGTGAGATGAGATGAATCACAAATGAAGAATGTTGATCAGATGACATTTATTTAATTTCACATTCTTTCCATCCAGACTGACTTTTTACGTTTTCTTATCATAGACTTGCAGATTGTGGACTGTCAGAGAGTGTCTGTGAAGCTGTGGCCTCTGCTTTAAAGTCCATCCCCTCTCATCTGAAAGATCTGGACCTGAGTAGAAATGAACTGATGGATTCAGGAGGGAAACATCTTTCTGCTGGACTGGATAGTCCAAACTGCAGACTGGAGACTCTGAGGTTAGTTCACTGCAGCTCTGTCAGCTTTTCCATTTTTTGGTTTAAATATGTATTTACATATAAAATTATTAAAAGAATCTGCATAGCTGTGTCACATTTTTACCTGCCAAAAGACATTCTTATCTCCATTTCATTGATTGAAAATGACATTGTAAGTTGGAGGAAAGATCCTGTAAAAAATAGTGGCCTTCACTTGTCTCTGTAAGTTCCTTTGAGATAGCTCGGTTCTGTAAAGTTTAAGCTGTGGGGGCTGCTTTTTGCAGATATTTTCTGCACACTGGATGTGGTGTGTCATCTCCACTCATCTTTTCATAGTCAAAAGTTAACAGAATTTTTTTCTTTTTTATTCAAAGAAGAAATCAAAATCCCTTTTTTTACAGGTTTAAAAAACATTTAATGTGATGTTTAGAAATAGCCCTGAGATGGACTGGCAGACTCTCCAGGGTGTACCCTATCACTCGCCAATTGAATACTGGGATAAGCTCCAGTCCCCCACAACCCCATTTGAAAATTCAGGTTCACAAAATAGATGGATTAGTGGAAGGAAGAAGAAATAGTACTTCCCTGATTTGCCAGACCTTGGAGACAAACTGGGGGCCCAGTCAGACACAATGTCCTTGGGTATTCTGTGTTCAACTCAACTCAACTCAACTTTATTTATAAAGCGCTTTCAGTCAGCCAAAGCTAAAATCAAAGCTCTGTACAGGCCATTTGAGCGAATTATAAAACACAATTATCACCTCCACACAAGACAAACTCAAAGATTAAAAACAGTTAGAGCAAAAATCAAAAGCAAAACCAAGTAAGAGAGGGAAATTAAGACAACTAAAATAAAGTCTAAGTCTCACTCAAAGGCCTGAGAGTAAAAGTGGGTCTTTAAAAGGGTTTTAAAAGAGCTGAGTGTAGGGGCCTGTCTGATAAAAAAGGGGGAGGGCATTCCACAGTTTCGGAGCTGCCACAGAGAATGCTCGGTCCCCTCTGAGCTTCCGCTTTGCTCTAGGTGCTTTTAGAAGGAGCTGATCAGCTGATCTAAGGGACCTAGCGGGACAGTAATTTTGTAGTGTGTAGTGAGTTGGTGAAACAAATTCTGGACCAGGAGCTCTGCTGTCTCAGCAGCTGAGGGCAGTTTGGGAAGGGGCCCGAACAGCCTTGAAGAACCGGTCGACCAACGTCCGGATGGTGTCATTGCCCTGAAAGATGAGGGGGCCAATGACAAATCCAGGGCAATTAAAGACCACGGTCGACCAGGGAGGGGTAAAGGAGACCTGCCGAGGAGCGATAGGAGGCCTTACTCTGTGTTCAATTCTCACAAGCTCCCTTGTGTCATCCTCTAAAGATGGCCACCAGAGGCATCTTTGGATGAATTCCATCGTTCTGACAAGGCCTGGATGACAGGTAAACTTGCTGGAGTGTCCCCACTCCAGCACATGTCTGCGAACAGAGGCATGGAAGAAGATCTGATTCTGGGGTCCATTGCCAGAATCGGTTTGGGTGTGCTGGGCCTGTCTCACCACAGACTCAATTCTCCAGGAAATTGTTCCTACCACGTGGGTGGGGGGAAGGATAGTGTTGATGGCTACAGGAACATATGGTGCATTTGCCGGAAAGCACAAAGATGAAGTATCCGCTTTGGACCAGGTCAGTAGGTGAGAGTGTCAAACCAGTTGAAAAAGAGGGCCCAGTGTTCTTGTAGAGGACCTAGCCTTCTTGCCGTCTGGATGCAGGACATATTTTTGTGATCAGACCACACAACAAACGGCTGCTTGGAACCCTCCAGCCAGTTAATCCACTCCTCCAAGGCAGCATGCACCGCCAGCAACTCCCTGCTGCCAATGTCATAATTTTTCTCAGCGGGGGTAAACCTCCGGGAGAAGAAGGCACAGGGATGAGCTGGTCCTTCCCAGACCACTGGGAGAAAAACAGCCCCAATACCCTCATCAGACGCATCGACTTCAACAATGAGCTGCTGGTCGGAGTCCTTAAGAGAAAGCACCGGGGCCGTCGTGAACTGCTCCTTGAGAGCTGAGAAGGCAGCCTCTGCCTCTGGAGACCAGGAGAAAGGGCGGAGGGTCAAGGTCAATGCAGATTGGGGAGCAGCGATCCGACTGAAACGACTAATCAATTTGAAGGGAACAACCCCATGAACCACTGGAGCTGCATGCGATCTGTAGGACGTGCCCGTTCCTCCACCGCATGCATCTTCCTGGGATCAGGGTGGATACACCCCAGAAGCACATGCTGGCGGTGATCCTCCTCAGAACGAGAAAACACAAGGATGTCATCCAGATATACCACAACAAAGGTATTGAGCATGTCCCTGAGCACATCATTTACAAGGGTAAGGCCGAAATGCACAATGAGGAACTTTCACTCATCCCCTTCTTACCAAGTGGTAAGCATTTCATAGGTCAAGCTTGTGAAGATAGTGGTGTGAGAGAGTGGCTCAAATGAGGAGTTAGGTAGGCATGATATTTATCCCTAAACGTGATGTAATTTAGGTCACGTAATCAATACACGGCTTAAAACTATCATCCTTCTTAAAGAAGAAGCCGTTGCGACCAGGGAGGGACTCTGTACAATCTCTCTGTCCCAAAATGAAAAATAACATCACAGATGATTCACATGGAGGGCACAATCATAGGGTCGGTGAGGAGGAATGGAGAGGGCCCTCTTCTTGCTAAACACCTCTGCCAAGTCATGATAGCAAGGAGGGATACCAGAGAGGACAGGGGGTGAGGACTAAGGGTTACAGGCGACAACTGAACCAGAGGAAGGTGAACTGGGGTAAGGAGCAAGGACTGGGCTGGGGTTCGACAGGGCTGGAGTGTGGGATTGGGGTAAATGAGCTACCAGCCCAGAGGGTCTGGTCTGTTATTCAGGTGGGCACAGCACTGTTTATATTCCCAGATGCAGGAACAAAAACAAAACAGGAGACCTGCTGAGTAGGGACAACAGGTTGTGGGGAGCATGGGACTCTGAGCCGTGGAAAGCACACTGGGGTCGTGCGTTGGAAAAAGAAGAATCAAGCAAAAACACGGGGACAGAGTAAAACAGCTTTCACGCATACAGCTGTAAATTTAGCACAGCGTCACCATACGGGTTGAACATCAGAGCGCTGACTAAAGATCCCGACATCCTTGAGTAAACTGCCCAGGTAGATAGTACAACCCCTCCCATTTGACAGAACTGGACCTGAGATACAACTACAACCTGCATCCTGGCTTCAGCTCTATTGTTTTATTCTTTATTCAGATTGCTGGACTGCAGGTTGTCAGACATCAGCTGTGCTTCACTGGTATCAGCTCTGAGCCGGAACAACATCTCTGACTGTGTGATGAAGGAGCTGAGCAGCTTTCTGCAGAGTCCACTCTGTAGACTGAAGACTCTCCCACCTGACACAACTGGACCTGGGCCAGAACAACATCTCTGACTGTGTGATGAAGGAGCTGAGCAGCTTACTGCAGAGTCCACTTTGTGGACTGAAGACTTTGAGGTCAGACTCCATGTCTTAGTGCTTGGTTAAGATGAAGATGATATGAAAGTTGTACTGGTCTTTATGGTAAACTCTTCAGCTCACATATTTAATTCTTTATTCAGATTGATGGACTGCAGATTGTCAGAGATCAGCTGTGCTTCTCTGGTGTCAGCTCTGAAGTCAAACCCCTACCATCTGACAGAACTGGACCTGAGCCGGAACAACATCTCTGACTGTGTGATGAAGGAGCTGAGCAGCTTTCTGCAGAGTCCACTCTGTAGACTGAAGACTCTGAGGTCAGACTCCATGTTATAGTTATTATTTCAGGTTAAGATGATGATGTGAAAGTTGTGCTGCTCTTCATGGCGAAATGTGTTTTCCTCCAGAGTGGTTTAGTATATGAAATACTTATTTGGCTGAATAAGAAGAAAACACTGTGAATGTATCAGACATAAACAGATCTCCACTCACTGGCTGATGCCTCTAGAGGTCCGGAGTTAGTGAATGTTTGTGTGTGAAACAGTAACAACAATTTGGAGCAGCCCAACACCCAAAACTGATACTAACAAACTCCCTCCAACAGTGCTTGAAATGTACAATCGTTGATGTCAGTGGAAAAAAGCAAACCGCAATTAGAAAAAGAATATCATACCAACAGTAGAACATGGTGGTGGTAGTTTGGTGGTCTGGGGCTTTTTTGCTATTTCAAGACTTGGAAGACTTCCTGTGAGACATGGAATCATGGTTTCATATTCCTACTTGTAGATCTGTAGTCCTGTTTATATATCTACAAAAATGTTGAACACTAAATTCTTCTTTCAAACACGTATGTCTGAGTAATTGAACATGTTAGAACTGTTTCCGTGTGAGACTGAATGTAAAAGCTGTGGTGCAAATAATTGTGAATAAAATCATTTCTATGACTATGAAGTCTTAACTGCTGTGAAAGCAAATTCAAGTTTGTGAGTACAAGTGGAAAAATGCTTAAATTACGTCACATATGGGACTAAAGGAACCCTTATTAACTTAGCTCACATCTTTTATTCTTTTTTAGGTTGGAGGGCTGCTGGTTGTCACAGATCAGCTGTGCTTCTCTGATCTCAGCTGTGATGTCCAACCTCTCCCATCTGACAGAACTGGACCTGCGTTCCAACAGACTGAAGCATTCAGATGTTCAACAGCTGTTGGATCTTCAGCAGAGTCCACACAACAAACTGCAGACTCTGAGGTCAGTAGGGAGGTCCATACTGATCTAAACCCAGTTGGTACCAGAGCAAAGATCCAGTTTCCTGTGAACATGCAGCCATCTCAGTGTAAAGCTGTGAGAGCAGAATGATGTCAGGCTTTTTCAGCAGAGTCGGCAGAATGACACAGTTTGCCAATCAGATCAACAGCTTGTTGTGTTTGTGGTGCTTAAAGCTTCTCCAGGTGTGTGAGCTTCCAGCTCCAACATGTGAACATGAGAGCTGACAGGAAGCTGCTCTGAACAGGACTGAAGTCCCTGCTGCTCTTTTTGATGGATGCTGCTCCCTGCTGACAGCTGAGGAACAAACTCGTTTATCTGCTCTGGTTCTGCTTCTCTCTGCAGATGGTGGTGGTGATGAAGAGGAGGAAGAGAGCTGAGAGTAAGATCTGTGTCCTGGTGATTCACAGAGGATGAAGCAGCAGCAGCTTGTGTGCTGAGAGACTCTGATGATGATGCTGATGATGATGATGATGATGATGATGATGATGATGATGATGATGATG
>JABUIW010000039.1:48400-61002 GCA_013363375.1 Menidia beryllina | reverse complement strand
GACTGTTACTATTCTGGGTTTTTCCTCCTCTGGGATAATGATCACTTCTCATGTACAGTTGTAAAGAAAAAGCTTTTACAGAAGCATTTCAGCTCCATCAGATCTCCATCAAATGTTCTCCATGTGTGGATATTCACCAACTTGAAATATGAATGTCTTTAAGTTTTACATTATTTAACAGCTCTGATTCAGATTAAACATTAGCAGAGCTCATGTGAGGTTACAAAGAGTCCTTTCAGCTTTACTTCATCATATTTTTACCTGTATTTGAACTAAAATAATTTTGTCTACAGAGAAAATACTATCTTCTGTCCCATCTGATTGATATTAGCTGTGATAAACCTACAACCCTTAGCTTAAAAGTCGACCACAGATTTACTTTTTTTTTAAGTCAATATATAGTAAAAATAGTATATATGACAAAAAATTTAACAAAATGTGAAAAAACTGTTTGAAAGCTGTAATGTTTTTTGTGGTTAAATTAAGTTTCCTTCGATAAAAGGCAGTAGAGTGCAAGAAAAACTTTGTTTAACTTGAATGGAGTCATATTCATCATCATCATCAAGAAGGGGATGATGCAGAACAAATGCCTAATCCCTCCCCCCTTCCCTTCCCTGCCCCCTGACTGCTACATTTAACGTCCCCAAGATAAGAGAATAGGGTTGCTAGATTTGATCAAACTTATTCAAATTTCCAGTAATGGAAATTAAAATGTCAAGGTAAAATGTGTGTGTAAGCTCATTGAGCTATATCATTAACAGAGGAAAGTCTTTGCAAAGACGATTATCATGTAGCTTTGGAAAGGCAATGATCAATACACATGATATGAAGCCTTTCTGAGCACCTTGTCAGTTCCTTATGACTTATTCCTTTTCTTTGTGTACAATAATTTTTCACATAGTGAACAATCTGGATAAACTTCTCTCTCTTGACAAATGCAGCGAGTGTATGACTTTGAATTGTGTAAAGCCTCCTGCTTCATGTCATCAGACAAAAGTGGAAACATGTACTTTCTTCTATTCTTTTTATTGGAACAATAGAAGGGTCCTCATCCTCTGAAGTGAACTGTCAAATAGTCACATTCTGTGTTCCAGGGGTCCTTGTCATGAAAAAGGGTCAACAAAGTTTGAGTTCAAGAATAGTCTCAGAGTTGATCTACTCTCAAGTTGGAAAATCTGAGTTTTGGGTTTCACAAGTTTTTTTTTTCTCAACTTTGTTGAGTCAGTTCACTCACTCTGTTACACACCCGGTTACTTCCAGGTGAACATACTCAAACGCTATAAAGTCAATAATCAATGAAGCCCTGATTCAATGAGTCACCATGACAGCAGGCATTCAGAGTTCACTTATTTCACTACAGCAGAAATAGAAACTTTAATGCAAGCGTAGGGGAGTTTCAATCTTTTAAAAGAGCAACAGAACTGCAGCTGCAAAGCGGGAGAAGATTGCTGCTGGAGGGAATGAGAGAGAGGATGAGGAATCAGAGAGGATGAGGGAATAAGAGTTAGGATGAGGGAATAAGGGAGGACGAGGAATGATCGTCAGGTTTCTGTCCTGAGAACTCAGTGTGAGCCCAAACCTCCATCAGGAGAAGATTTCCTGAGCTACAGCTTAGCTGCTCGAGTTCATATTCAGAAAGGTGCAGCTGGTTAATGATTACAGCCATAGAGTCACTGCCCTCTGGTCTGAACTGAGCCTAGAGCCATGCCAGAAGCTCGGGAAGCTCAGCAGCTCTTCCCAGACCTGGCCCAGATCCGGCCCAGACCAGATCCAGACCTCCTTTCTCTCTTGAATGGTGTTTTTTTCTGCCTGTGGTGCGTTCAGGCTCTCCGTTGATTCCTCTGCCTGTGGTGCGTTTAGGCTCTCATTTCTCTGCCTGTGGAGCGTTCAAGCTCTCTGTTCATTCCTCTGCCTGTGGTGTGTTCAGACTCTCTTCACTCCTCTGCCAGTGGTGCGTTCAGGCTCTCTGTTAACCACAGTGCTCTGAACCAGGAAAATACAGCCTGATAATGGGCCTTTGAATGGGATTTTCCTCCCAGTCACTATAAAAACTGACTTCTGACCCCAGATTATGATGCTGAACTTGTGTCACATGTTGAAAACACTCCCTGCTGTAAAGAGAAGTACATATGAATTTAATTTCCGGGACCTACTTTGTATGTTAAAATATTTGTATGTTGGTTAAATATTCCCATCAATAGACATTTGTAGAATTCGTTCCACAGCCCAAAAAGCTATGATAACTCCTTAATAAATACTGCAGATAGTTACACATAGCAATAAAACATTATAGAAGTGAGATGTGAAAGGAAATAAATTCTAAAGAAGTAATCAATAAAAAGGGGGATTTATTGGCCTTCTACCTCAGAGACTTGAGAAAGGACGTAGAGGTGGAGATACAGGACATACCCTAACTTACTCTAACTTTCACTACATGAACTTTAAACTAACTTAGCTTATTTATTTTTATTCAATCTTTACATATTATATTTGTTTTTATTTAACTTTGAAAAAGTCTTAGAAAAAACTTGGACTAGGAAATTCACTTAGGGTGTCGAGTCGAATATTTAATAGAATTTTACTTCATATGATGGAAAATTCCTATGTTTAGGCAATCGGAAGTAGAGGTTCTACTGTACAAAAAATATTGGGTTTGTTTCCCTGGATACCTAAACAGATATGTAATGTTAACACTTCAACTCCTGAGAGCAAAGCTCTTATTTATTTTATTTTCAGATGGTACCTGGTACAGGTGATTTTTCTTCATAAAAGCTCAGTGGGTTTATCTTTAGATTTTAAATGTCTGTTATTAAATAATTAAATGTAATTAAATGTTTTTGTAGTTTGGTTCTGAAGGTCCAAATGACTTATTTACAACATTTTAATTCCACAATAAAAACACGATTGGTGTAAAATGTCTAATAGCATTTTCTTTTAGATTTCAAACAGTAAAAAAGCAATAAAAGCTGACATTTCTGAGCTCTTTGAACACAACAATGACTTTTCTCCACCTAAATACCTAAAAATCTTATTTTTAAGTTATTTTCTAAAGAATTCCCCACACTGATGTTCCCCACTTAGGAGAGGATACTGTGTATGATCCATTTTTCTCAGGTCCCATTGGACATCCTGCCCTACTCCCATTGGCCCGTTTGGATAAAATTTCTAAAAGCATTTTCCTTTAGATTTCTTTTTTAAATTTTATTATTATCTTTTCCCTTGTCGTGTTCAGCATCATGGCAACAGAATCAAAATCTGGGTGCCGTGCACTACCCAACACTTTTACTTTGCTAAGGGAAGCTTGTCAGGATGAAAAGCCTTCCTTGTTAATCCAACACTGCTTTATTATTTATTTAAGACGTATTTTTGTTACAGAAGTAAGATGAATAATGCCAAACCAGACAGGGGGACAAGAAAAGAGAGAAAAGAAGGGAGAGAGAAAAAAGACAACAAAGCCTTAAAATCAGCTGCTCTATCTGTAGAAAACAAAAAAATATCCTGAGGGAGAACGGGTGGTCCCCAATCAGACACATCCTCAGAGTCTGCCAATTAGGGTCACAGCTCCATTCGATAGCCCCATTCTTATATTGGAATAAAAACTGAGAATAAATTATCAGAGTACAAACGTGCAATTTTTTCATGTCACAGGTAAAGTATATCACACTGGGCTCTAACTGACAAAGCTCCCTGAGGACCTCTATCAGAAAAGACCCCAGAGTTCCAGGTGCGGAGCACTTATTGGCCATAACCCTCTGACCTGATTAGGAAGCTCCCAATGCATGCAGGGCCCACTGAGATGTGATAAGCTGTGTCAGCCTTTGATGTTACTGTGACCATAGTGATATTACTGTTTGATGTCATTGTGCAAATGCCTCCCTAGGTCAATGTTGAATGAAATTCCATGTTGAAAGCTGGAAGGGCAGACCGAGTGGTGAAGATAATGGACTGTTAAATCTTTGCTCTCTGCACACTCAGGTTATAATCCAACCAACAATTTTATTATGGATCAATGAAGTAAAGTTGATTCTATTTCAAAGACCTGCTGACTCTGTGTCTCTGCATACACTTTTTAAAACTCTGTTCAAGGTTTTGGTCAGTAGAAAGGACAACTGCTTAACCAGCTGTTGGAGATGGAGGTTCAAATCCTGGCCAATTCATCATAACTCAAATTTATGTCCCCAAACTGCATAGAACCATCAAGACACTAAGCATCTGAATATGTATTTCTGCAGGCTTGACAGACCAGTTTTTACATGGCTGAGCCAGAAAATCGCTATGGTCTTCTCACACTGCTCATTTTTATCCATAGAGGCTAGTGGCGCAATGGATAACGTGTCTGACTACGCATCAGAAGATTCTAGGTTCAACTCCTTACTAGCGTGACAGGAACTTTTTTTTTTAATCTTTCAAATACCGTGCTGGTTCTTTGGGGTGGCAACCATTAAAGGAGACATATTATACCAGGGGTCACCAACACGGTGCCCGCGGGCACCAGGTTGCCCACACGGACCACCCGAGGCGCCCGCAGGCCTGTTCTAAAAATAGCACAACTCAATAGTGAGCAGCGTCTAAAATTTAATTTTGTTCCGTTGCTATTCTTTTTTTAATCACACTTGCATTCATATAGATTTGATTTAAAATGACAACATCTTAAAATTAGGTTCATTATATATTAAGTTTAAGTTTTCTCTATTTCAAAGGTCAGTATTGAGCACGTGACAAAACAAAACCAGTGTCAGTGGAGAGTAAGCTAGCGGGCGCAGCGGAGATGGGTGCAGTTTCTTACCCCAAAAACATGGGAGAAAAACGAAATAAAACTTATCACTTTCACAACGAATGGGAGGAGGAGTTCTCTTTTACGACTGTAAAAGAAACCTGCGTGTGTCTGATCTGCGGGGAAACTGGCGACGGCAAAGCGGCACAATGTGGAGAGACACTTCACTTCGTGTCACAAAAGCTAGCATGCTAACTACCCACCTGGAAACGGGCAGAAAAAGCACATCTGAAATATGCACTCACAGTTGCAGTGTCAAGTTACACACCAGATTACAATGCACTGGTGAACAGCATGCAATGCCAGTCTATTAAAGATTTGGTCATGAGATTTCAGATTTCTTTTTAATATGTGAGTAGATTTTTCTTTAACATTAGATAATTGATAGCTTTTTGAAACATGGTGCAACATCGTTCATGATTTGTTAAAAGGTTTTGTCAGTGGCTAGTGAAATGAGTGAAATTGAAAACTCCTATGTAAATGGAGTGATGTACAGTAAGTGATCATTTGAAAAGTTAACAGTTGCTGAGATAAATAGAGATAAAGTGGTGGATATTGATATGTTTCCCATTTTGTTGTCACTGTTGTCACAAATGAGTATCATTAATGATTATTAATAAAGTATAGCTAAAAGCATATTGAGGAAATGTATTATTTCAGAAGAGTGTATCAAACTGGTAGCCCTTCGTGTGACTCAATACCCATGAAGTAGCCCTCCCTTTCAAAAAGGTTGGTGACCCCTGTATTATACCCTATTTCAACAAGTTAAACTAGTTCCCTGGTGTCGTAATGTAATGTCTGTCACAAGCTTTAGTCAAAATACCATAAGGATAAAGCACAATAGCAGTTCAATCACCCTGCCAAAACAGCCCTGTTCAGAGCGACGGGTTTTGAGTGCCTGTCTCTTTAAATGCAAATGAGAAACAGGGAATCAACCCACTTCTTCCCGGAGGTGTGCCGAAGTTGGCACGCTAACGCTACCATGCTAACGCTGACGCTCACGCTACCACAACATCTGCCACAGATAGGCGGAGTAAGCTGACGTTTGCCATTTCGGATTCCTGCCTGCCACTTGTCAGATTTGTTTGCCTCTACGACTGATCTCCTGGTTTTGACCCTGTCTGTTTGTGGACTAAGTAAACTGATTTTCCCTCGCTACTTGCCTGCTTGCCTTGTCGTGCTTTTGGGTTCTCTGTTGCCTGGACCAGTGGCCGTGACAATTCTGTTGGAGTTGTGACATTGTGCCACCAAGAGCCAGATTGTTGAAATCATGACTAAAACTATGCAGAAAAGTGCACGTGAATACCTTTAAAAATAGGAAAAAATCAAAGGGCATGAGAAAAAAACATGACAAAACAGTAAACTAAGTACAAATATAAATAACAGATTGTGGTCTGCAATAATAGCACTCATCATGTGGCAGCTCATATATATATGTATGTGAAAGGAATTAGCATAGAAATAGATCATTTAACCTCTTTTTCCATCACAGTATTTTCAACTCTAATACGTAATAAGGTACATTTTTTAAACTATTTCTGTTTTTTTTTATTCACCAATCTACAAAATACAATTTATGAAATGCAAATTTGTCATTTTTATTTTGTCTTTCCTCCCACAGTCCAAAAACGAACATGTTAGATTAATTGGACATTCCAAATTGCCCTATGTGAGTGTGCGTGGTTGTTAGTCCCTGTATGTCTTGTGTGTGGTCCTGCCTGTTGACCACTGGGATAGACTCCAGTTCCGCTCATTCCAGTTTAAGGAATGAGCGGTAACGATAATGGATGGATGGATGGATGGATGGATGGATGGATGCAGTAAACAAATACATAAAAGACCTTGTTGGCCACAAGAAAAAATGTAATCTTCTAAAAACCTTTAAGATGATCTTTCATTGACATAGATTTGATTTCCCAAAAATCCTTAATGATTGCTCAAACATTACTTTTATAGACTTTTATAGACTCTGGTGTGGATGCTGGTCTGCAGGGTTCAAAGGTTCAAAGAGCTGCTTTCACCCAAAGGGAAGCTGCTGTGCAACACCTGCGATACAGCGTGAACATAAAGAAGTGCAGCTAAAGTAGAGAGCGATTTTTAAAGCGAGCTGTTATGAATTTTAGCAGCATAAAAAACAGCAAACAGCAAACAATAAAGATAGAAATGGAAAATGATAAGGGTCAAGTGATAACGTGAGTGAAGGAGTGTCTGGTTTGCCTTTAGCTTCCCTCAGAGGGCCTATGCGGCTTAACTATTAACTGAAGCCGCACCCTGATAGATGAGCCTGGAACTCCAGCTGCCGCTCACCTGTGACTCGCTCTGAGCCTGCAGCTCATTTCTGGGGCTTTCAGTGCTGCTTTCCTGCTCAAACCATCAGACTGACTGTTCTCCGATGAAGACGAGCCGCTCAGCAGCTGGCAGCATCACAGACAGCCCACCCGCCACTGGGCAGGAAGTACTTATTCTAAAGAGACAAGAGCAGGAAGTGCTGCGAGGGAAGTCGTTTCTGTTTGCGTTTCACCTCCGCAAAACTCGCAGGAGCGCCGAGGAGAGGCAGACTCTGAGGCCACTGCCCCTCCGGCTTGCTTCCACCTTCCAGACGTCTAAAGGTAAGATCTGTCTGAAGCAGCTCAGCCACACTGTACCATAGACCATGTCCGCAATTTTCTTTTGATTCGGCCATTTTGTATGTGGAACATTAGGGTCAGAGTATGTGGAACATCAGGAACTATGTTGAACAGTAGGAACTAAATGGAACATTTGGAACTTAATGGAACATTAGGAACTAAATGGAACATTAAGATCTTAGTATGTGGAATATTAGGAACTAAATGGAACATAGGGGTCAGAGTATGTGGAACATTAGAAACTAAATGGAACTTTAGGATCAGAGTATGTGGAGCCTCCGAGCTGCTGTGAGTTTCCTGTTTCCTCTGTTTCTCTGCACAAAGCTTCAGCTGCTGGGAACTCTGCAGCATGGATCAATGTGAGGACTCTGAAATACCTCCCTGTGGGGAACCCGACTCAAAAAGGTAAGCTTTTGAAGACACCTTTTTGTGTGTGTGTGTGTGTGTGAGACTGAGGTCATCGTTGTCATCAGGTGGACGTGTCCTCTGCTGTGGCCTGTTGGGCATAAAGTTCCCTGAAAGGTCTTATTCCACCACAGAGACGGGACACAGCAAATAGGACTCACTCCTGAGTCACAATTTGACCAAACATGCCTTCTGTTGGATGACCAGTAGAACCAACTTGGATTAAAACCAGCAGCCTTTCTTTGGGCTTGCGGTTAAAACAAATGAACAAATAGAGAACCTCCAGTCTTTGTTTTGCTGTTTTAGAGAAAAGCGGGTGAAACCTGAACAGTCTCCGACCCAAGCAGATCATCCACGGTCAGCAGGTAAAGTCCAGGCTCCACAGGTTTGGATATTAATTAGAGAAGGCCTCATAGCCCACATTGGAATGAGCAGTGAATTTAGTCAGTTCCATTGTGTTTGTCTTTATTGTCAGAGCTTAAAGCTGGAACAATACACTGATTGATTAGTCATTTTTACATCTCTGTAACATGTTTTGGAAAGTTTAAGAGGCTCATGTTGGTGACATCCTTGTGCAGAGAGGGAAATGGACCAAATGCGGCTGGAGTTTGTGAAGAGGGTCCCAGCAGAAATCCTCCGAGAGCTCCTTGATGCCCTCGTAGCAGACAGGGTCTTCAATCATTTGGAGGAAGAAGAAATAATCGAGGAGAACGCGACCAGAGCAAATCGGGCACGACGCCTCATTGATGACGTACGAAAAAAAGGAGAGAAGGCCTGCCGAGCGATGTTGAAACACCTTCAAACTTTAGATCCGATGCTTTTCTCTCAGCTGTGTTTTCAGTGTGATCCATCAACTCGAGAAGGTAAGGCCACATGTTCCTGTCAGATTGGATCACATCATGTCTTTATGAAATTAAATTTCTGAGAAGGAGGTCAGTGTGAGGCTGCGCGGAGTAGGGTTGTCAAAAGTATCGATACTCAAAAAAGTATCGATACTAAAATGTTGTGTCCGGATACGATACTCATTTTCAAAAGTATCGTAAATTCAGTAAAATTTTGGGGTCTTTGTTTTCATCCTTGTGGTATCGAAAATGGTATCGGTATCGAGTTGAAAATTTTAGTATCGTGACAACCCTAGCGCGGAGACTGTCTGCAGCTGCAAAGAGCCTGTTTTCAGCTTCTCAGAGCCTTTTTTTCGGCAGTGCAGAGCCAGCTGCCGACTGCGCAGTGCCTGACTTCTGCTGCAGGGGGCCTGGTTTTGGCTGCGCAGGGCCTGCCTTAGGCTGCGCAGGGCCTGGTTTTGACTGCATGTGTCTGTATTAATAACTGCAACTGAGATGATATTTTCACCACATTTTAAAGGATATTTCTGTTGAATTTCACACTTTCCTTGATACTTCAGACACCATTCAGTAATACCGAATCTTCTTATCTCTGCTTATACCTCCAGACACTGTTTGCGAGAATCGGACCAAACTCAAGTCTAACCTCATAATGAATTTCCAGTGTGTGTTTGAGGGCGTTGCCAAAGCCGGAAACCTGGCCCTCTTGAACCAGATTTACACAGAGCTCTACATCACAGAGGGGGGGGCTGCAGGGGTCAACGAGGTCAGACAGATTGAAGCAGCTTCCAGGAATGCAGCCAGACCAGAAACAACCATCAGACAGGAAGACATCTTTAAACGCCCACCTGGAAGAGAGCAGCCGATCAGACTAGTGCTGACAAAGGGAGTGGCTGGCATTGGGAAAACAGTCCTAACACAGAAGTTTGCTCTGGACTGGGCTGAAGGCAAAGCCAACCAGGACATCTACTTCCTGTTTCACTTCACCTTCAGAAAGCTGAATGTGCTGAGAGGGAAACAGTTCAGCCTGCTGGGACTCCTTCATCACTTCTTTCCTGAGAGCAGAGGTGCAGGAATCTGCAGCTTTGCAGAGTTCCAGGTCGTGTTCATCTTTGATGGTCTGGATGAGAGTCGACTTCCTCTGGACTTCCACAACCAAGAGCCCCTGACTGATGTCACAGAGTCCAGCTCAGTGGATGTGCTGCTGACCAGCCTCATCAGGGGGAAGCTGCTTCCATCTGCTCGCCTCTGGATAACCACACGGCCTGCAGCAGCCAATCAGATCCCTGCTGACTGTGTTAGCATGGTGACAGAGGTCAGAGGCTTCACAGATGAGCAGAAAGAGCAATACTTCAGGAAGAGGTTCCCAGATGGGGAGCAGGCCAGCAGCATCATCTCCCACATCAAGAGCTGCCGGAGCCTCCACATCATGTGCCACATCCCAGTCTTCTGCTGGATCTCTGCTACAGTTCTGGAGCACAGCATGAAGAACCATCCTGATGGCGCTCTGCCCCAGAGCCTCACTGAGCTCTACCTGCGCCTCGTGGTGGTCCACCTAAAAAACAAGAACGTCAAGTATGATGGAGGAGCTGAGACGGATCTAAACTGGAGTCCAGACAGCAGGAAGATGGTGGAGTCTCTGGGAAAACTGGCCTTTGAGCAGCTGCAGAGAGGAAACCTGATCTTCTATGAATCAGACCTGGCCGAATGTGGCATCAATGTCAGAGACGCCTCACTGTATTCAGGAGTGTTCACACAGGTCTTTAAGGCAGATCAGTGTCAAATGTTCCTGGAAACAGTTTACTGCTTCATCCATTTGAGTGTTCAGGAATTTCTGGCTGCCCTGTATGTTCATCTGACCTTCACCAACTCTGGAGTCAATCTGCTTGAAGAAAAAAAGCCATCTTCCTGGATATCAAGATTCTTCCCAAAAGCTTATCAACAAGATCAACAAACTTTCCACCAGACTGCTGTGGAGCGGGCCCTTCAGAGTCCAAATGGACACCTGGACCTGTTCCTCCGCTTCCTGCTGGGCCTTTCTCTCGAGGCCAATCAGACGCTCCTACGAGGCCTGCTGACTAAGACAGAAAGCAGCTCTCAGACCAATCAAGAAACAGTCCAGTTCATCAAGGAAAAGCTAATAAGCTGTCTGCAGAGAGAAGCATCAACCTGTTCCACTGCCTGAATGAGCTGAACGATCGTTCTCTGGAGGAAGAGATTCAAAGACATCTGAGCTCAGGACATCTTTTAACAGATACATTGTTGACTTCTAATTGGTCAGCTCTGGTATTCATCCTGCTGTCCTCAAAGGAACATCTGGAGGTGTTTGACCTGAGGAAATACTTTGCATCCGAGGAGGCTCTGCTGAGGCTGCTGCCGGTGCTCAGAGCCTCCAGCAAAGCTCTGTGAGTCCATGTTTGGTTTTAGTCGGTGATGAATGAGCCTCTTTCTGCAGTAAATGATGATTTACCTGCTCATTCTGCTTCTGTTTGCAGTTTGAGTGCCTGCACGCTCTCTGGCGAGGGCGTTGAAGCCGTGTCCTCGGTTGTCCGCTCTCAGTCCTCCTCTGTGACAGATCTGGACCTGAGCATTGAAGACTCGGGGCTGAAGCTGCTGTCTGAGGGGCTTCACAGTCCACACTGCAGACTGGAGACTCTCGGGTCAGACTTCCTCATATTTTGCATGTTGAATGTTTCAGCTTCATGCATTTCTGCTGAGCTATCATCCTCCATCTGTACAACCTCTGATGACACAGGAATATTTTCCAAATATTAAAAAAAGTGTCATCAGGAGTACGTTTTTAATTTTACAGCCGAGTTTTGTTTAAAAAGAAGCTGAGAAAAGAGGCAAAAGAAGAACGCTGCTCTCTGTAAGTTTGACAGAGCAAAGAGGAACATACATCTTCTTCAAAGGTTTGCTCCTTTCAATATCCTCCACAGGCTGAGCATCTGTAACCTGTCAGCACCCAGCTGTGGAGCTGTGTCCTCACTTCTCAGTTCCCAGGCCTTCCGGCTGGTCAGGCTGGACCTCAGTAACAGCAACCTGCAGGATTCGGAAAGGCAGCTGCTCTCTGACAGTCTGCAGAAACCAAACCACCTTCAGTCCGCCAGGTCAGCATTTTCTACATTCCGCAGATGCTTTCACAATCAGATAAAAAACTGTCATCATGAGCTGGCATCAGCTAACAGAAGCTACAGAGAAGGACACCACTGGTCAGACTTGGAGACCACAGTGGTGACTGTATGGTGATAGAGAGAAGTGCAGAAGGATTGGTAGAGGGGTGGAGGGGTACAGGGTAGGAATGTGGACTCTTCTCATGACCGGAAGGGGTGAGCCGTGACATCAGCCTTTGAAAGAGGGTTCAGATAGAAGGGAGCTGTACCCTGAAGCACTGGTTTGACGTCAGGTCGGGAGACCAATCAGGAGAGAGATGCAGGAGTCCATAGAGATGAGCACAGACTGACCAAGAGCTGGGGGGCATGCTGGGTTAGGGACGGCCGGGTCTTTCTGATGTTTAGAGATGCAAAGCGACCAATGAGCTGCCAGGATTGTTCTGTCATCAGATATGCAGTGACCACTGTGGGTCGGTGTGACTCTTCCTATCCTCAGGCTGAATAACTGCAGCCTGTCAGAGAGAAGCTGTGCAGCTCTGGCCTCGGTTCTGAGTGGTGGGACCTCTGCTCTGACCCGGCTGGACCTGAGCAACAACGACCTGAGGGATCCAGGAGTGAAGCAAGCTGTCCGCAGGACTGGGGAGTCCAAGCTGCAGGCTGGAGGCTCTCAGGTCAGTCTGATGTTGGTCCAACGGTCCAGAAATGAGCTCAGCTTTGGACCACAGGATGATAACATTTCCTCTGGGTCTGCAGTCTGTCGGGCTGCCTGGTGTCAGAGGAAGGCTGTGCTGCTGTGGCCTCAGCTCTGACCTCCAACCCCTCCCATCTGAGAGAGCTGGAC
>JABUIW010000039.1:0-17861 GCA_013363375.1 Menidia beryllina | reverse complement strand
AAAAAAAAAAAAAACAACATCGATAATATCCTCATAAACTCGCGATACTATTTAGGAAAAAAACAACATTTTACTCACTTACTTTTCTTGAAAAGTCCGTTTTGAAAATGGCCTTGACAGTAAATCCGCCACCAATTAATAAAATAGCTACTACACCAAAACAACTATGTTTTGGTTTGTTTGCTAGCTTTGCCTGATTGGATATCTGACTATCCAATCAGCGGCGTGGATATGGTGACGTTACGTGAGGCCTTCGAGCAGGCCCAGGCATCACCAACCTAAAATCTGATTGGTTGAAGCAACAACGTACTCGACATGTATTTTCTTTGGGGGGGGGTCCTGCAGAACGGATTGTGAAGGCCTCCTGGCAGCCATCTTTGACTTGTACCCTGCCTAGCGACAAAGGATGTCTGAAATGTGATTGGTTAAATGCTTTTATATGAAAATGCATGTCTGGAAGCAGCGCAACCGGGGGAAAGCTATGAAAGGAAGCGGATGGACTATTTAGAGATATTTAATAAGTTTCCATGGACAAAATATAAGTAACATCAGTCTGTGATTCAGATATTTTCTTAGGCCTGCAGAGAAGGCCTTGAAGCCCCTGACGGCCCACCACTGCTAACAGCTACTCTGGGCATCAGTGCTTGGGTCAGACCACCAGACTAAAGGAGAAAACAGAAAACAGGAAGGCTTTTCTCCTTGCATCCATCCATCCATCCGTTATTGTAACCGCTTATTCCCTAATGGGGTCGCGGGGAGAACTGGAGCCTATCCCAGTGGTCAATGGGCGAGAGACGGGGTACACCCTGGACAGTCCGCCAGTCCATTGCAGGGCCACACACAGAGACACAGAAGGACAAACAACCACACACACTCACACTCACTCCTAAGGACAATTTGGAGTGTCCAATCAACCTATCATGCAGGTTTTTGGATGGTGGGAGGAAGCCCAAGAACCCGGAGAAATCAAATATCATCAGAGGATGCTTTAATATGAGAGAACAGACATACTAGATTTCAAACCATGTTTAATCCCATACACAACATAGTGAGAGATTTAAACCGTTCCAAATCGAATCAGGAAAAAAAGCGCCAAAAAAATCCACTGGTGGTCAAAAATTATATTAGATCCATAAAGAAAAGAAATAGCATAGAAAAAATTACTCAGAAACTGGGCATGTAATTTCTCTGTGATGTTCTTTATCATCGTTCCTACAAGATTTTAGCAATGTTTTACGACAAGAAGGAGGTCAAAGAGTTTAGCATATTATGAATTAAATGAGTGGCTCCTTATTGGCATTAATACTAAGTAGTTTGTTCCTTGTGAATATTTTAATTTTATTCCATTCCAAATGCATTAAGTATTCTCTTTCCCTCACCCCCAACCGGCCGAGGCAGATGGCCGCCCACCCTGAGCCATGGTTCTGCTCGAGGTTTCTGCCTGTTAAAAGGAAGTTTTTCCTTGCCTGTGTCGACTAGTGCTTGCTCATGATGGGAATCGTTGGGTTTCTGTAATTAACTTCAGAGTAGGGTCTGACCTGCTCTGTTTGGAAAGCGCTGTGAGACAACTGTTGTTGTGATGTCGCGCTATATAAAGAAAATTGAATAGAAAATTGAATTGAATTAATCTGCTGCTAAGCTACTACAATGGTAAAAAGAGAAGTTAGAACCCAGGTCTCCTGCACGGTAGCCCTTAAATATTTAGGTAAATGCCCCTATACTGATTACCATTTATTCCTTACAGTAGCCCCTAAATTACTATGGATCCAGCATACATTGGCAACTACAGCTCTGTGGCGCTTTTTAACCCACACAATGTAGAGGGAAATTGAAAATGTTTTCCCAGTTACTTTCCACAGCAGACAACAGCGTCTCATAAGAGACACTAGATGTTCAGACATCCCACCTAACGATCTAAGGTACTGTTATGAGTTGGAGTTTCATACTTGGTGTCTTGTCCCTTTTTTAGTGCACCGTTACAGTTATTTAATTATCTGTGTTGATCTTGTTCCTTTCTTGTTTCAGCGTTTTTTAGTTTCTTTTGAGTTTCTCCTGGCTTGCCTTTAGTTTTTTTGTATGACTCGCTCATTTTTTAAGTTTTGCTCAGTGGAAATGAATATACCTACACACTTTCATACCTGGATAACAAAGAATTGTAAGATAATCACTATTGGCTCTTGGCACGTCTCTGCAACATGTCCATGTTACATAATATGTCATTGCCCTAACCAGTAGTAAATAACATCTGGTTTGTATTTGATCTGATAATGTTTTTGCCAGATTTCTTAGAAATACAAAGGACAGAGTAAAAAGTATCTAATTTGTTAGAAAATTTGCTCAAAATGTTACTGGGCAAACTCCCCTAAAATGTGTTATACACTTTCATGTCATTTATCAAATTATCTGCACGACAATGCGATTTTTATTAATTGCAAATAATTCATGAGAAAATGATGGTTCAATGTGAAACAGTTCTTGTTTCACATTTTTAAGCACTAGTGTGCCTGCTAGATTTGATCATCACCTTGTACTTATTCACGTCTCATACTCGTGTTTTGTGAAAGCCCCGTTTCCTTCAAAATGCATAACTCCATCTCTCACCCAGTGAAGAACTCTGCTGGGATGCTTTGAAGACCACAACAAATAATTTTCCTCTTTTTTGAGAATGACAAACAAATATGTGTGGACGGAAGTGGAAAAATATTTGTTCAAGTTAAGTCATTTTCATTGAACTATTAACTACTTCTTCCTCTGCAAGGATGTAAATATGTATATTAATTCATGATGTAGATTTCATTGTTGTGTTAATAGTATTGGGACATTCGACATGCGTAATGCCTTTTTTCATTTATAGATTTCAATATTTACAATAAAGAATACATTACAAAAATGTTATGAAATATCACAGCATTCATTACTTTATTATATACACATTTTCATAGGACAGAAATATTGCCACAAAGCCTAATGGGTATTGGGTACCCATTGGGCCTAGAACTCAGTTAAACTGTGCAATGTGTTCTAATGAGCTGTTGGGCCATCTCCATGTTTTTGCTGCTCTGGTAGATAAGGGACAAATTAAAAGCAATCTCCCTCCTCAGATCAACTTGGTCGTCCGTTATGCCCTGTTGGAAGAGTGGAAATTGAAAATTCAATGGAATTTATTCAAATTTTTCTAATAAAAAATCTTGAAAGATCAGAAGGCAGATATCTAAACAGGTCAACAAAAGGGCAATTATATCGCTTCTAGAGGAACTATGTCAAAGTGTTAATTTGGAATTGTGGAAACTGAATAAATGGAGTTACACTTACATCCAGTGTTTGTGCAGGGAGTGTCAGTGCCTTTTGGTAGTAATGTATAGCAAGATGTGTAAGGCCCATCTGGTGCAGTGCTCGGCCTAAATTGTACATACTCTCTTGACACACTCCACGCAGCTCGACGTAACGCCACAAGAAGGAGAATCCCTGAGGATAAAAAAAAAAATACACCTTTTAATTATAGATAGAATAGAATAGAAAACTGCACCAACAAGCTAAATAAAACAGAATATCTACCTGTAACACCAGTGCATGTCGTTTAGCCACGTACTTCTGAGATGCCATGTGGAAAAAAGTAAGACCCACACAAAGGCTGTGAAGTGGGTTTTCAGGGTGAGCCTGCAAGGCCTGAACATACTGGCCTGAAAACAAAAAAAAAGGAGAATGGACCTTGAATGCAACACAAAAAAACATAACTATTGTCAAATGTAGGAATTCAAAAACATTTACGGGTCTTTTTCAACCAAAACATGAATAAAAAAGGGGAGGGGATACATACATTTTTGAGAACTTTTACACAATTATAGCCAAACAATTCTTAAAAAGACACAATAAAGGCTACCGAAGGGTGAAGTCTGCTGTCACAGCAGGTTACAATCTCGAAAACAAGAGCACACAATGAAGCTGCTGCCAAAGCGTTTGTTTTCTCCAATGTTTAGAGAACTCATTAGCCTACTAATTCCGATGCAAAATCACAATTTTTATTTAAATGATTCAAACACTTCGACAAACTTGTCCACATTTGAAATATTCTTTACTCTGAGCCCCTCCCAGATGACTGAGCTTCTCATCCAATCTCTAAGGGAGAGCTCAGCCAAAATGAGGAAGAAAACCCATTTTGGCTGCTTGTATCCGCAATTACGTTCTTTTGCTCAATACCCAAAGTTTGTGACCATAGTTGAGGGTTGGAACGTAGATCGGCCAATAAATCAAGAGCTTGGCTTTTAGGCTCAACCCTCTCTTCATCACGAGAAAAAAGAGTGTTGTATCTTACGGAGCCCCTGAAGGGACATAAAAAAATCTAACTAATAAAGATTTAAAAAAACAAAAAATTTGTTAGGCCACTGAAATGCATAATGCATAATACAGATAACAATTCCACCTAAAAAACAACCTTTTTTAATTCATTCATCATAAAGATTGTTGATCTCCATTTATATCAGTGTGTAGCCTAATCATAGTGAAATATGATATATGATAGTTAGCAATAGCTGGGGAGTCAGTTTAAAAAAATAGGAACAGATAAATTGGGGGAAAAATTTGAACATTTGTGTGCACGAGAATGTTTTTTTCCTTTTCTTCTTCAATGTCACTAGGGCCTCTGTTTATTTTAAAGAGAGTTATGGTGTTCAAAATGATATTTCTGAATGAAAACTACTTTAGACCTCAATATCAGACTGTTTTAAATAACATTGTGGTTTTAAACACACGTCTTAGCGTCACACAAGTGTGTCTGCACCTGGTTTGGAGAGAAATTGATTATCGGTCTTATTCGCCGTTTACAAGAAAACCGAGTTTCAGACGTTGCTGAAAACCTGTGCGTTACGAGTGCGTTAATCACCAAGAGCATGTTTGAAGCTCCCAGAGACCATGGCGTTGTGGCCGCAGAGAACACACAAGGCGTGGTTGTGAGGGTGCTTCAAGAGCAGACGGAGACAGAAGCGATGGTGACGCTGATGTTGGGATGTTATTGTCAGCTGCCGAGAGCGAAGGAAATGAGCAAGAAGTTAGCAAGACAGGGCATGTGCGCCGAGCATAGGAGCTAGATTAAGACGGACACCTGATTGAAAATGTTCCAAAGCTGCGGCAGATGCACATTTTCTATAAGCATCAATCTGTAAAAAAAAAATTATTTCTTTATGACGAAAATCTGAAAAATACGTTTAAAACTGGCAAAAACTGGCATGTCGCTAAAGTTTACCTGATGTAATTGTATGCTTTGTAGTAGTTGTGGTCGAGGATGGTGGCAGAGAGCCCGTAGAACTCCAGCTCCTTCCTCCGGGGCTTGTTGTCGTAGAAGGAATAGAACTCCATGGCCGACTCCACGAGGAGCTCGGCCTCTTCGTAGCGCTCCACCTCGCACAAGGTCAGCACGCAGCTCACCAGGAGCTGCCACCAGTCCTCTTTGGATAAAACATTGGTTTTTCCTGCGCACAGACATTGGACCATGTCAACAAAGGTATCGTTTACACATCTGGTTTCGCCATTTTTTTTCCCCCACGCTCTGATTCTAACTCGCCTTTTAAAAAAAAATAAAGTACTACATATTTAAGATATGACTAAATCTCTCATTATAAAGTGGGACGAGATTTTAATCGTATGACGAAGCTAAAGTGACTTCAGAGTCAGAGGAATTAAAAATCAGAGATACCGCTGGTGTTTCGCACCATTTGTTTGAGAGTATTACGCGATCCAGGTAAAAAACTTGAACCGTTACAGAGTGGAGCGATGCAATGTAAAAAAAAAAAAAAAAAATGAGCACCATAACACAACTTTTTTATACTTTTATCATGTTTATGCTTCTTTGTAAAATTTGGGGAATGTTCGGTTTTACAGTCATTTAATCTTAAAAATGTTCTTATGTTTCTTGTAGACTTGAGTTATGTTTTTTATAGCGATCTACAAAAGATGTGTCAATATTATTGACCCCAAATTTTAAATCTTCATCTCTTTATCAAAGCATGTTATCCTTTAAAGTCCCTGCACTTTTGCCGAAAAAAAACAAAAAAACATGCACATTTGGAGACAGGTGTCTCTTAAATGATTAGATTATGGAACAAATATAGTAATCTACCCATCTCTTCACACATACCCGTGTTGTCCAGATAGGCAGTTTCCTGGTCATCAATCTCTGATATCATATCATTAGTTTTTACTAACTTGAGGTGAGTCTCCCCTGATAGCGTGACGGAACGCACACACACTTTAGCTCGCTGCATGGCCACCTACAGCATATGAATACGCAGAGACACATTAGGAAATGAAACATAAACCACTGCCATTTGATCTTATTTTACATAATGATCTTTCTCCCTTTAATCTGTGAAACTATTTTAGTTCCTACGGCAAAAAGCATTACATCGTGAGGATGTGTTACTACCTTCAGCAGCATTGAAATCATGGTAATCATAGCATCCAGGTAGTCCTGCATTTGGCCCTGTGTCTTCAACAGTGTGGAGCGATGAAGCAAAAGCTTTAATTCCTGAAAATATTTGTTGAGTTACACAATGCCAGGAAAAATGTTCATCAAAGCATTTTCATTTTCTACAATACACAGTATATATATACACACAGTATACGCATATATATATATATATATATACAGTGGGGGAAATAAGTATTTGACCCCTTAATGAGTTTGCAGGTTTGACCACTTACAAAGAATGCTTATTTTTCCTCATCAGATGATTATCAATTTTTATAAATTCATATGATGTGATTTTCTCGAATTTTCTTTCACTGTTAGAATGTACATATGATTAAAGTTATAGATCGTTGCATTCTTTGTAAGTGGGCAAACCTGCAAAATCAGCAAGGGGTCAAACACTTATTTCCCCCACTGTATGTGTATATATATATACATATATATATATATATATATATGTATACACCATACATACATACATTATTTTATTGAATTACTTTTGAGGCTGTGTCTTAACCTATTATTTCTCAATTGCCGTTTTTGATCAAGTAAAGCACTTGACGAGTTTTTATTTTGCCTAAAAATTTGCTTTAGAAAGAAAGACTGAGATCACAGATTGTGTGGCTGATGCAGTTACATAAAAAAATTTTTTTAAGTCTTCTCACCTTTTGTGCAGCAGAGGAGTCTTGCGCGAGGGTTTCACTATCGTACATGGACTCCAGGGCTTTAAGAGCGCAATCCATCCGCCCGAGTTGCTGTTGGAGAGTTGCGAGGGAGAGTCTGGCCTCCAGGTGCTGCGGCGCCATCTCCACTACTTTTGTGTAGCTCTCCGCTGCTGCCTCCATGTGGCCCAGAGCCTTCAGACACTCTTCGACAGGAGGATAATATAGATGTTTCTATACAGTCTTATTTTGTCCATAATCTAACACTAAAACTGACACTTAAACTAACACTATTCAACATTAAATAAAGTTAGCAAAGTCATATTCAAGGTTTCCACAGCATCTTTAAGAAGAATTCTGAGGGAAAAGATATAACTGACAGACTTTTAACCCACAAGTCCAAGTGCAGATCACATGATGCTAAGGGATGCAGCAGAAATGCTCCTTCTTTATGGTACCCTTTGATTCATATCTTCAATTAACTCCATTTTCATTAACGATCATTCTAAGTAGGGTTACAGAGGGGACTGGAGGTAAGGGACAAGCCGCCGGTCCATTTCAGGACACTACAACGTCCATACTTTACTGAGCATGTTTATTGTAAAACAAGGGCCTTTTTTCCTCCACTTCTTTTCAAAGCTGTCAGAAATATGGATTTTTACCGATTTATGTTTCATTTCATATATATATATTCCATTTTGTGTTGTGTTGTATTCCATATTGTGTTGTGTTGTTTTTAATCCTTGTGTTTTTTCTAATCCTTACTCTTGACTGATTTTTTTGTGATCCAGTACAAGTGGTTAGCTTCTAGTGTACATGCTTACAAATTCACCACGTTAGTGACGTCACCCAGAAACGAAGAATATTCTGTCTAATTCTGCTGAAAATGTTAAAAATTTTAGCCAAGCCTTTTTTAAGTATATTTTATTTTTCTGCTGAGATCAATTGCATTATATAGAGAAGTCTTCATGCTCTTTAAAAAACTATCAAAAGCAATGTATTGAAAAAAAACTAAACAAAACAGGTGAAGTTACTGAAGGAAAAGCAGCTATTTCACACAAAATACTGTACATTAACATTTTGAGGAGGCAGAATCACTTTATCCCACAAATACCTTTCATGACAAAACTAGCTTAATTTTTTTTTACCTGACCACAGAGTTAACGTGGCTGTCAAGTCTTTAACAAGTATCCATTTGAACAACTAAATATGTTCAAACTGAATTTGATAAGGGTGGATAGGGGTAGCCAGTGAACTTCAAAGAACAGAGGGATGAATTTGGATATTTTGGGATCAGCTGTAGAGGTTTAGCAGTAAAGGCTAGGAGACCAACCGGGAAAACATTGCAATGGCTAATGTTGGGAGATAGTCATAGACTGCACCATTTAAGATTTTTCCCATCACCTTTGTTATTCTTTTAGTCATTATTCCTACCTGCGTGACGCAGCCAGACAACGGCTAAGTTGTACTTCTCGGATATGACGAGGGCAGACAGCAGAGGCAGACCAGACATGTACTCCCCCTCCTCCAGGTAGGCCTCAGCCACGTCTAGGTAGAGGTCACCGATCTCCTCGGGACTCTGCTCCATCAGTGATGACACCAAGCCCTATACAAATGACCCAACGTGACTTAATATATCGAAAGTTACAGTCGCTAGGTGTGAAAAATCTGTTTATCCTGTCTACCTCCAGAGGTGTGAGGACGTGCAGATGTATGAGGCAGATAATTAGCTTGGCTCTCAGGTCCACTGGGACACTGTCCGGGATTTCTACATCTTTGATGTCACCTAGATACAAACAACACAAGAAAAAGCAAATCGGAATGTTAAAAAAACCCCAATAACATTTGGTTCCACCCAATCTCACTTTATACTCATCTCAAGAAAATGGCTCCAGACCCTGATGATTAGTTCAATATAAAATTTGAGAACTTGAGCTGCTCAAATCATTTTCTTTTAAGAGGCTTTAAGTGGGAATTTCAGTGGTATTACACACAGTCACATGGCAATCACTCCTCACAAAACCCTTCTTTTGTCTCTTGGAGGTAATCTATACTAACAATTACTCCAATCTGCACAGAAGGTTTTGCTTTTCATGAAAAATCTTTCTAAAGATTTTGAAAGTATCTACTTACGCATGTTTTCTTCCCCGCCCTCTGTGGTGTTTGACTTTGCGCCGTCTTTATTCTCGTCCTCTTTCTCCTCAGTCACGCTCTCGTTTTGGGGTGGCTCTGGGATTTCTGGTGTGGACCGAGCTCTAACCAAAACTATACCAGAAAACTGGACTAAGATCTAGGAAACCAAACACATTAATTGTATAATATTTAAACACTAAACACCGAGATGAGGCTTTCGGGAGCTAACGGACGTGAATACACACCTGCAGCGCCTCTTTATACTGGTGGTTGGAGATATAGAGCTCAGCGGCCATATTGAGGAAGTCATCACTGACCAAGCTGGGATGTCGTTCCAGAGCTTCGTCAATCACACTCTGAGCTGAGGAGAGGTCATTACTTTCATAGTAACTCCTACAACACACAAAAACAGGCTACAGCTCAGTGTCTCTCTAGAAAAAAAATTAAATACCAGATATTATTACAATTCAAATTTAATTTGGGTTGGAGATAGTAACAAAATCTATCAAAAAGCAGAAATATATATATATGTCTCAATGAATAAATCAACATGCTAAGAAATGCAGTTCAATTATAAAATATAATTATGCATTGTTATTTTAAAAGTGCAATGTATTTACTTTGTCACATGCGTAATGATTTAAAGACATAATTCCATACACATCATATTTAATACATATCAGAGACTTATTTCAGCAACATAAAGTCAAATCTCTTTGCAACCTGTTCTATGAATAGTTCCTTTTTTGCATTTCTGTTTATTGTAAAAAAATTTCAGTAATCTTGATTATATAAAATTATATAATCATATATTAGAATCGCATTACATTTATATAGTCATCTATATATCTTTCAGTTTTTATAAAAGAGTCAAACAAAAACATAGAAAATAAATTGGTATTTTGGTGTATGTATGTGAAAGATAGATTTGAATTTTGTGATTTAATTGGCGAATCTGTCAAACTGATTTATTTACTGAGACATTTATGTTTTTCTGCTTTTACGTTCAATTCTGTCCATTTCATCTGCCACACTGGTGTTTTAAGAGTGCATTCTTAAGCACATTTAAACTAAAAAAAATTGCCTATGTATTGCATTTCCCCATATTCTTTTTTTTTCTTTCTAAATTGTAAATCCCTTACTTAGCCATGTCCTTGGAGAGCTGCATGAAGTGTTCTCCATCCTCCATTGGGAGCAGAGACAGGATCCTCCTGTAGCCATCCATACACTGCTTGTGCTCTCCCAAACGCATGTGAAGGCTGGAGCGCTCCCACAGATAGCGCACATTGGTGGGGTCATATTTTATTGCTGTGTAGATTAACAAGAATACATTTCAGAAACCCGGATGTGAAAATATGAACGCAACATTGAGCTCTTTTAAGAAATGACGCTTGAATTTGGCCCAGAATTCTACTGACAAGCACGGTGGTGGTGGGTTTAAAAATGACTAATTAGGAAACCCAATATTAGTAAAATAATGTATATTCATGATGTAGAAATAACTAGAAATTCCTAGATCTAAGATCTAAAAAGATCTAATTCCAAATTAGATCTTTCAAATATATTTAAATATTTGAGTACCTTTTACACTCCGAAACTGATAGCTAAAGCTTCCAAATGACACAGCAACAAACTGACCTTTCGAGTAGCAGATGACAGCTTGTCGCATGTTATCCTGTTCCAGAGACATTTCAGCCAGTCGGATCCACTCATCACAGTCAGAAGGGTTCAGGTGGGCAGCGATTAGGCCAAACTGCAACGCTTTGTCCATGTCTTCATTATCCTCGTAGATCATTGCCAATGTGGAAAACGGCTCATAAGCAAGAGGAGCTGAAGAATATATTAATATTTTTTATTATTTGAAATATTGCTGTTCAGGGCATCAGTTCAGATTCCTATTATTTTCATGTTATACCCCGAAAAAAGTCTTAAAAGTTGTTACATGCCTACATAACCTCGAAGATGTAAGAGTTTATCAATAATGAACACTGCAGTTATTTCATACCCTGTCTTATGATTTCCATGCACATTGAGATGGCATCCTCTTTCTCTCCTCGAGCATAACGGATGTTGGCCTCTCCCATCAAGCCCCTGAGAGCCTGAGGCAGTTTGCTACCATGACGTCGGCCCTAGACAGAAACACAGCCATAGATTTAATATATAAGTAGTAAGGAAAAGGCTGGAATAACATTCTCTCACCTTCATCAGCTTCTTGTTTTCTCGGTTCAGCTCCATCTCCAGCGCAAACACGTCTCCCACCGTCACATCCCCATCGGCCTCCTCCATCTCCTCCATTTTCTGCTTCGGTTTCCTGCGTTTTCTTCCTTTCCCTCGAGTCTTCTCTTTAGCCTTAACCTTTACCCCCTCGTCCTTCTCGTCAGTGTAATCCTTATCGCGTTCATCATCGACATAGCTCAGGCTATCCTCCTCCTCTTCCTCCTCTTCCTCTGATGACGGGGGTTCGATTTTTTCTCCCAAAATGGAAGCAAAGGCCAGCTGTACCCCAGGGCTGACTCCCTCCTCTGAAAAGACAACATAGCCAAGCCAACAGACGTCACTTTAAAGTGGTAAGTTTACATGTCTTATCAAGAGACTAATTCAAGTGAGGTAACATGAGCAAACTGTATGATTTGCCACTTTTCTTTATAGTGCCTCTAGTTATTACCCTGCAAAGAACTAAAGAAATGAGTTGGAAATTATATAGTATTAGGATAAAAGGCATAATGTGTCTTAAATCAGAGAAAATGACTAACATTCTCTTTGGTACTTTCAATAGAAGTCATGGTACCAAAGAAGCTTGTTTTTTTTTTTACTATTTTGCATGAACACTCTTTCATTTAGTTTTTTAAAACACTAAATGAAGATTTATCCACCTCTGACTGTGGGTAAAGTCAATCTTTAACCTCTCAATTTCCCTAATGTTCAACTTTTGGAGTTTCCATGCGTGCATTTGGTGATTTTATCTTCATACCAAGTAATAACGACAGAGAAATAACTATTTTCTAAGTTTTCACAACCATCTGTATCTCTTGCAACTCAAAATGAAGGTATACATCATGTCAAACACTATTCAGATTCATTTAGTTTAAAACTAAATCACAGGTGTCAAACTCCAGTCATCTGAATCCGTCTATCACCTGGACCAGCTATGGGGTGGAAAATATCTCATTAATAAAGGAAATCCACAGATATCGATGAATAGTGATGTTACCGATTTTGCCATAGGACTGTGTGGAAGTAGACGGCTGGGCATCGTCTTCAAAATCATCGGGTAATGTTTCCGAGTCCTGAGAGAAGGGGGGGAAAAGCTAAACACGAGCTCTATGAGATGCTGACTTAACACCAAGTTTTCAAAAAACTGCGCAGAGTCCGCCATTATTACCCAGCCGCTATCCTCGAACAAAACTGACTTAGAAGAATTATGCAAAATACCAGTCGCACATTTTTATTTACCTCGGTTTTCCGCTCGTCTCTTCTTCTGTCGAACTCTTCGAAAGTTATTCTACCTTCTAAATAATCGATAAGCTCAGCGCTGAAACCAGACATTGTTGCTCTCTGACTTTGACTCAATCTAACGGTTCTCTAAGGTAATTGCATGACGTCACATAATTGAAACGTGTCAATAATTAAACCGTCGAACGTGAAGCAAAATCCAGGTTAATTGATGTAGCACTTTCATATGTAATTTGTATTCGCTGGTATCTTCCACAATACATCCTCAAACTCTTCTTCTTCCTAGTAAATAGTGGCGGTTGGCATTCAATGAATTGGAGCATTACCGCTACCTGCAGGAGAACCGGAGTATAATCCAAAATAACCAGTTAAGACTTTTATTTCCTCATAATGATGACTACTTTTCATGGTTGTCTATGTCTGAGTTTAATATTGAAGTTAAGTTCAAATGATTTATTCACCAGTTGCAAAAATGGGTCTATATGGACTTGTGTTCTAGTTATCCTAAAACACATTTGCTTTACCAAAGTATCTTTTGAGCCTTACTTCAATCCCAACCCTTTTGCAGATAAAAGGATTTAATGTGAATTTCTCTCTATGCTCATTAACATAAATATCTTGAATTCTTCAAGTATCAAGTAAATATATTTTAACTTTGAAGCTATAGCCTGATTCTTTTATTGGAAGCCTGAGAATGAAGAGGGATTTAGGAGTAAAACTATAGACATAACACGAGTTCAGTGTCTGAGCATAATTCTTAAAATCAGTAAAGCCGTAAGTCCATTACATAAAACCTAGTACTAAATCTGGAATTTAAAAAAAACAAAATAACCCTCTGAAGTTATGAAATATAAGACATTCATAACAATCCCCCGTTTGAAATAATTTACAATGTCAATAAAACTCAACACTCCACAGCTCAACAGCTCACCAAATGACTCATGCAATAAGTTAAAACACACTGCCATTGCCACACTTCCTTCATATTCAGTTAAAATATGCTCTTTATTTCAACAAAAGAAAACACACAAATATTACAATAACACAACAATGCTCAAAACTCATCCTCAAAAACAGACAGAAAACCAAAATCCACAATTCATGACAAAAATATATAGTTAAAAGTTTGTTGTAACAACTTAAAAAGGCATTCAATGGGTTTAAGAGTGGAGAAACCCTGAAAACATTCCAACTTCTACTTCTCCAGTTATATGACACACAAGTAACAGGGCCTTACATTGTTACAACTAATTCGTTGTTTAAATTACAGTACTCTGGAAGACTCCAATATTTTCAATATTACTGGTGAAATGGGTAGAAATTTTCACCACATGTCTTCCTCATCTCTGATAAGCAACCATTTCCCCTATAGACATATATAGATAGAGCAGGTTGGTCCGTTGCAGCGATACGTCAGCGCGTCCGCCATCTTGGATGTGGCAGAACTGCTCTTAAACTATTAAAAGGAAACGGACTGAACTCCATAAAGCGCCTTTCTACAACGAGCTTTAAATGAATGCATCTTATTCACACACTCACACACACACTAATATGTCTGGGAAACAAATAGGCACAAAAAAAAAAACGTATGTGACTTTTAACGTGATGATTATAAATGTGTACTCGCATTGTTTAGGATATCAATAAGCACCAAACCTAGCGTATGTACTTTTAATGTGTTTTCAGCTACTAATGCGTGTAATATTGTTACTGTAGTATAAATGTTGACATTTAAAATGTAATCTGTGTCCATAATAACCAGATCCTGAAAAGTAGATGGGACTTGAGGGGTTTTCTGAATATGATGCGGGTACAGCATTAGACACCAAACTACCTCGGCATACATCACAGGACAGCCTTTGGAGAAGTTGGCCAACAAACCCTGAGATTTACACCAGGTTCACTGTCTGATCGCTGACTCCGATGCTCCACTTTGCCACATTCAAGATGGCGGGGCCGTTGACGTACGATTCAGCCCTCAATGCAGCTTCTACGTATATATATGTCTATGATTTCCCCCACTTTTTTGTCATATCGGAAGTAAGAGTAAACGCAACGCCAGCGACGAATTTCTTGTTCCTACCCGGACAGTGAAATGGATGCACACCAAAACATGGCGGCTAACATAGAAGAAATGTTCCAAGATTTTATATTGAACAAAATCAAAGAAATCGAAGGGCAGAATGGAGATGGACCGTATGTTTCACTGTCTTTTATACTTATCACTGTTTTACGGAAGCGTTTCAGAAGTATTGAATTGTATTGTGAGAGCTAACGTTTGCCGTAGTGTTAGTTACATTTATCACACATGCTAACTTTAGCGGTGTGCTGTATTTAGTTATTTAAAACATAAATACAATCTGGCCATTCTCGTAGTGAATGTTCAAACGTTGAACGACGTCTATGTGGTATTTGGTGATATGCAGTCAGTTTAAAAAAAGTTAATCTCGTTTCTTTAGATAGTTTGGTTAAAAATAAATAGCTACAATTGAACAATTGTCCTCTGACTTTTATGGGAAGTAATCGCAATATTTCTTTTGTGACAGTGGTGGTGACAAAGTGGACTGTGTCAATAAAACGGACGAACCAGAGGATAAAAGTCCGACGAAAGACAAAAGCGACACTCTCATATGCAGTGAATCTGAGAAAAAGCAAAAAGAGGGCAAAATTAAGGACAAAGAAAAGAACCCAGAAGAGGAGAACAGTTCTGAGTCTGGACCAGAAAAGGAGAGCGAGGCTAAACATTTACCAAGGTAAGCATATGTGGAACACTGTTGAGAAATTGGTCCTGAAAACTAACGCTACCTTTCACAACTTGTGCTTTCAATCTTGCTTCACAGTGTCTTAAAGAAGAAATGATCAAATTCACTAATATTACCAAAGATTCTCTCTCATAGCTTCCGATTGGCATATCACTTAAGTTTAGGTCCTGTATGAAAACTACTATCGTCAGAATATGAACCATTTCCCTAAATTAGAAGCAGCTGTGTTTTATAACACTAGATAGGCTTCACCCGTTAGAATATAGGACATGCAAAATCTGCCATTTTATCATGAATTCACACTTTTGAAATTTGATGTCCTCACCTTTCATTTTTGCTTTGCAGATGTGAATCCCAAACACCAGGAAAAAAGGAGAAAGGTAACTCTTCAGCATGATGATTGCACTTGATATTTTGGCGCTTTTAAGCTGACACCTGTTTTGCAACAACATGGTAATACCCAGAATGTTGCCTTTTTAGTGAGACAAATTATCCTCCATAGATTGAAAGCCTCTACAGGGACACAAACGTGATGTTCATAAATGGCCTTTGTGGTTAAGTGACAATATTTCTGACAATGTTTTAGCTGGCCACATATTAATGCCCCTATCTGTCAGAAGTCAGGTTGAAGTAAAAAGTAATATTGTATTTCTAGGTGATTAAACACACTGTATTCTTACTGCTGCTACACTCTTTATTCAGGTGAGTCCAAAGGCCACAAGCACCACTCAAGTGCTAAGAAAAAGAAGAAGAAAAATAAGAAAAGGAAGAAAAGGACAAGCGGAGGAAACACGACAGACTCGGACTCAGAGCTTGTGTCGAAGCAAAGCGACTGTGGTAAAAGCCTCCCACACAGACAAGAGGAGCTACCTGACATAATCCCCAAACAGGTAAAAAGATTGAAAAAGTTTCACATATTTGAGAAGGAGTGATTCATCAAGTGATATTCAACGTTGCCAGTAACTGTTAAGACACCAGTTATGTAGAGATGTGAAGATTCCATGTGATGGACAGTTGATATTGTCTTAAGAAAAGGAAAACAAAAGCCATTCTCTCTTAAAAAGAAAGAAAGAAACTCTTTATCTAGGATTTAGAAAAATACAGACATCGAACACAGCCACACTGTGTGCAGCTGCAGGTAGAGTCACGAGACTACCCTGCTTTGTATCGTTTTTTGTGTCATGTTTGTATGTTTTCAGTTGAAAAATATGCAAAATGATTGTGATTGTGTGTGTTGTCCTTGATATTCAAGCACGCAGACTCATGACACAATCGGTTTATAATGTCGTCACTGCAAATCGCAATATTGTCCACAATAATTGCAATCGCACATTTTCATCAAATCGTGCAGCACTATTTCTAGTTCATCACTATTTTCCTTTTTCTTTGGCACGGGCAGTCAAAACATGATTTCAAAATAGTTCCACCTATCAGTGCTAGGCCAACCATCTCAGGGTATGAGCCATGAAAGACGTTTGGCGACATCACAATTGCTACTAAAGACTGTAGCACCAGGTTTCATACTTTTTCTATACTGGGTAAATACTAATGGAAAAGGCCTTGAAGTGACATGTTGATATACTTATTGTATGAATGGACAAAGCCATTTAAGGGATATATGAGCAAACTTTACGACTGACAAAGTGTCATTTTAATTAAGGCAATCTATTAAAAATGAACTAGCCACAGTTGTGTATTAACAGTACCGTATTTTAACACTCCCTGTATTTTTTTCTATTCACTATTGTGGTTATCATCATAACCAGTGACTTAATAATAGGAACAATTACATTGCCAGAATGAGGTGTCTGTTCTAGTTGTCATTGGGTAGAAAATGGATGGATAAATATGTATATAGAATTCCTTTGTTGGTTACAGTAGGGGGCAGCAAATACTCATCACAACAGCTATGACACGATTTAGTGTTTTCCAAATCTATGACATAATGCATTTTCTGTAACAATACCTGAACACGAAACACACTCAATTTTTAAGACTTTTTTTTTTTTCCCAACAGGAGTGCCCAGATAAAAGAAAAGGATCTGAGGAAAAAGAAGGGCCGAAGACTTCCGATTCACCATCACATTCCTGTTCTCAGTCCCATTCCCACTCAGAGAAAAACTCAGAGAAAAACAGCTCCCATTCTGGGTCTAGTCACCAATGTCAAGAATCAAGCACCCCTCCCCAGCCTACTTCACAACCCGACAGGACTAGCTCCAGGTAGACGCATTCACTTTTTGTAAAATTGTATACCTAAATCTGTCTCGATTAACTATTTCTTATGTCCCCAGTCATGTCCTTTAAAATGTAATAACATATAATTGAAACTGTTGTACTTATTTAGTTACTATTTACTCTTGTTTTTGTGGGTTTGTGGAGACAAAAACA